>CAMGYJ010000010.1:33918790-34448837 GCA_946122785.1 Linum tenue | reverse complement strand
ATGCGTACATGTTGATCATGCTTCGAAAATATATACAAGAGAGAAAGTTGCCATATGTATGGTATAAAAGAGGGAGGGAAAGTACATTGTTTATTTTTCAAGAATTGTACTTTTAGCGTTTGAGATCTTAATAGATCGGTGAGGGATCTTCCACTTCCAATAAAAATACTGTAGTTTATTTCTTGATTACTGACTCCATTTTCAGAAGTCTTTTACTATTGGGCCAACAGTATTTTTTCCGGATTTCGAACTCTGCTCCTCTGTCACTGCATGCTCTTGTCATTTCACGCCTAAAATAATAAAATGAAATGGAAAATAAAAATTTTCATTTCATAATTTAGTAGCCAATATTAAATAAATTTATAAACAAGTAAAAAATACGATATAATAACTCAATAAAAAAAGCGAGTGCTTAAAATTATTCAACTGAAATGTTGGCATGGGTGACACTCTCTTGTCAGAAGTGCAGGTGCTTCATTCATCTCTCCAGAGTGCCTCGTTTCACTTCGCGCCGCGTAGGTATAACAGGGCTGCCCATATCGTGGCAAAACAGGCCCTCTTATCGTTGGATCGTTTGTGGGTCGACCAACGTTCCTTCCTTATTTCTGTTTTGTGATTTGCCTGCAAAGGTTCTGTATATATACTCGTATCTTGCTGTTTCCCTTTCGGGATACCTTTGTCAAAAAAAAAAAATTATATAAATAAAGGTGATATATAGGTTTGTTTGCTATTTTGAAATCAATTGAGATGTGTATCCAAAAACAAATCTTTTTTTTTAATAATTCCAACTTAGGGGGAATCTTTTTGGGGAGAGATTGTATCAAATACCTGTTTATTGTTTGTCTTGAGTCAAGATTTTAGAGTGGGGAATTGCTTCTATCAATGGAATAATCTATATGAGGGAATTCGATTATTTTTCAACCTAACTCCTATCAACTCTTAAAGTCACTTTGAAAATAATGATTGTGCGTAATATGATTTTTCATGTGCACAAATAGGTTCTTGTTGGCAGGAGTATGGTATGACTATGAGAAGTACATACATTCACATCTATTAGGATAAGATTTAATTTTATGATGATTTTATTAGTTGTAGTGCCGATAATTTTGTATTCAGTCCATCAATTCAATTCAATTCAATATATCCACTTAAATATTCAATTAATATAATATATTTAAGTTCAATTCACTTTATACAAAATCAATTTTTTTTTTACAAAAGATAATCATATATTGATTAAACAGAGAGATAGTTACATCCTGTAGTTCAGCCAGGCTTGAAAATCAAAGAAACGACTCATAGCCGTGTACAGAGAAAGGGCCTTACGAGCCACCAAATTGGCTACCTTAATGTTACTTCGTCCTACAAATTGCACATGGGACCCATTATGCAGAGCAAAATACGTCGCAATTTCTTCAAGAATCGCTCCCATCCTACTATCCTTGGTATCTTCCCGCATGACTTTCTCAATGACCACTTTAGCATCCCCTTTAAATCGAATCTCCGTGAAGCCATAAAACTGACATCGCAAGATGGCCTCCCGAAGTACAAGTAATTCAACCACCATATCAATTAAATTGGTGGATTCACATACCCACCAATCCACCAATACAGTACATATTCCACGGTTGTAATTAGTTGGCAAGTTGATAGCATCCCACATGCATGAGTTTTTGGATCAAATTGTGCCAAGGGGGTAAACAGGTGGAAGCAGGGTGAGCATGACAGTTTCCAAGTGGGGCTGTGGGAGGGGGATTCTTGTCCATTTTATAAGCAAAAAAAGTGAGGTGTGATAAGGAGACCGAGTCTCCTGCTTTCCGTTGTGGTTGTTCCTACTCCTTCGCACCCACTCTCCCACTTTGTTATTCTATTATCCCAGAACCTATATAAATATAGCATTTTAATTCACAAGAGATCAATGAGAATCAGTATCAATTTCATGGTATCAGAGCCCCTAAAAGCCTAACGGCAAATCAATCCCCTTTGCTCCCCTACTTCAATCTTCCCTTTTTTTTCTGCTCCCTCCCTCTCCCATCATGACGAATGACTCCTCTACCTCTGCCACATCTGCTGCCTGATGAGGACATCAATGGGCCAGTCACACGTGCTAAGGCAAGGACATTGAAGGAGAAGCTTGCGACATATTTGGAGAGCTACTTTGGAGCCATGGATGTGGAGCTATTTCGAGGGAAGCCATATATGATGATTCGAGTGGAGGAAGAAGGAGGAAGTGCTGAAGAAAAGGCAGATTGCAAGAAGCAGCCTTAACGGGTTTGCTTAACGGGTCCAGCCTTAACGGGTTTACTTAACGGGTCCAGGCTTAACGGGTTGGGCTTAACGGGTTTGCTGGGCTGTTTCCGAGTTTCCTTGTTTTAAAGTCGGTTTATGATTGTTTTTCCATGTTAGAGTCGGATTTGGGTTGTATTTTGCCTATTTAAAGGGCTGAACACGTTGGTTTTGCCCTTAGACGATTATTATTGAATTTCAGAGGCTAAAGCCGAGTTCCCTACGCGGAATTTGCCCTAATTGCTCTGTCGAGAATCTCCAGAGTGCTAGAGCGACTCTTATCAGCTAGGTAATCACCCTGGTTGTGGCGAGCTACCCATATCGATTGCCCTTTATTCCGAGTTGAATCTGTCCGATCGATTCATATATCGATTGCCCTTATTCACGGGTGAGTACTGTCCGATCGATTTCCATCCTATCCGGTTCTGTTTGGTTCGAGAAGCTTGACCCTGTGCAACTTTGATTATATCAAGTGGTATCAGAGCTAAGGTTCAAATCAGTGGCGTGTTCTTGAAGTTTTCTTGAAGGTCTTGGCGTGTTCTTGAGCCGCAAGACAGGAGGTTGTTTATTCTTGAGAGTTCTTGTGTTCGTGGACTTTTCTTGCCTATCAAACATGGAAGCAGCACTCGAAGCGATCAGAAATCAATTGGAGAACATTGCTCGTGCTCAAGAAGAGCAAACAGCAAGGCTTGCCGAGCAAGCCACGAGGATGGAGGCTGTCGAGACAAGGCTCCAGCAGCCGGTTGTGGTCGATGCAAACCCTAACCCTAGACCTCGACAAGAAGAAAGGGGAAGGGAAAACCGAGCTCCTCCACCCTTGGTTCACGAAGTACAGCGTCATATGCGCCAGCATAGACGCCTTGGAATGCCTCGAGCTGAAAGGAGAGGGCGGCACAACATCATGAAGAGGAGTTTAATGACGAGGAAGAAGAGGGCTTTGAGGAGGATGATTTGCGAAACCTCAAGGTCACGATTCCACCTTTTCGCGGTACCACGAACCCTGATGCTTATTTGGATTGGGAGCGAAAGATGGAACTAGTGTTTGATTGTCATAACTACTCCGAGAAGAAGAAAGTGACATTGGCTGCCCTAGAGTTCTCGGATTATGCACTTGTTTGGTGGGATCAGTTGGGAACAAAACGAAGGAGAAACAGGCAGCGTCCTATTGAGACGTGGGATGAGATGAAAGGAATTATGAGGGATCGGTTTGTACCGAGTTCCCATTTGCGAGATATGTATCAAAACCTCCAGCTTCTCCGGCAAGGAACTAAAAGCGTTGAAGATTATCACAAGGAGTTGGAAGTGTTGATGATACGTGCTGATGTGAGAGAGGACCGCGAGGCTACCATAGCTCGTTTTCTGTATGGTCTCAATCGAGAGATCAAGAACGTGGTGGAGATACAACCGTTCCTTGAACTTGAAGATTTGGTGGATATGGCAAGTAAAGTGGAACGACAGCTTCGAAATAGGAGGTTTCAACCCTCCATGAATTCCACACGTTCGAGCCAAGGAGTTGCAACCAACCCTAAGCCGCAACTGCCCGTGAAAGAAGCTCCTAGACCCGCGGCAAGGGCTGATGGTGCAAATCCAGTTATGAAGCAAGGTGGATCGTCGGGGGAAATTCGTTGTTTCAAATGCCATGGAAGAGGACACATTGCGAGCCAGTGTGCCAATAAGAAGACCCTGATCTTGCTTGATAATGGTGAGTATGTATCGGAGGAAGAGGAAGAGACCACCGATTCTGATGTCGATGAGTCTATGGAAATGGAACCACCTCCTGGCAGCTTGTTTGTAGCACGGAGAGTATTGTCTGTGCAGCCTAAGGAGGAGAGTGAACAGAGAGAAAATATCTTCCATACGAGATGTGTAGTTGATGGGAAGTTGCTGTCTCTAGTGATCGATGGAGGAAGTTGCACGAACGTTGTGAGCGCGTGTGCGGTGAAGAGGCTAGGGCTGCCTACGTTGAAGCATCCAAAGCCATACACGCTGCAATGGCTTAACGATCACGGATCCATCAAAGTCACAAAGCAGGCACTAATGAAGTTCGAGATTGGAGATTACAAAGATGAGATTTTGTGTGATATAGTGCCTATGCAAGCTGCACATGTGCTTTTTGGCAGGCCATGGCAATTTGATCGACAAGCACAGCATGATGGAGTGAAAATAAGTACAAGTTGCAACATGGAGGAAAGAAGTTCGTGTTGAAGCCTCTGTCTCCAAGTGAAGTATATCGAGATCAACTCCAAATGCAGCAACGTCGAGAGCAAGAAAAGGCAAGTAATGCCTCGGCCAAGAAAGGAGAAGAGGGAGCTGGAATTGTGGATTCGAAGGCAGTGATGCTAGCACGCAATGGAGATTTGAAGCAAGCCCTGTGCACGAGAACCTTTGATTGTGCTCATGTACAGGGACGTGCTGCTCAATCAAGAGCTAGTCCAAGAAGTTCCAGCCGAAGCAAGAGTGGTGTTGGATGAGTTCGAGGATGTGTTTCCAGAGGAAGCACCGAAGGGGCTGCCTCCTATTCGCGGAATTGAGCACCAAATTGATTTCGTGCCGGGAGCTCAAATTCCAAACAAGGCAGCATATCGAGCTAACCCGGAAGAGACCAAAGAGCTGCAAAGGCAGATTGACGAGCTCATGGAGAAGGGGCATGTTCGAGAAAGTTTGAGCCCGTGTGCAGTTCCGGTGATTCTCGTGCCAAAGAAGGATCACACCTGGCGGATGTGTGTAGACTGCCGAGCCATCAATCAAATTACAGTTAAGTATCGTCATCCAATTCCACGATTAGATGATATGCTTGATGAATTACATGGCTCTACGGTGTTTTCCAAGATTGATTTGAGATCAGGTTACCACCAAATTCGTATGAAGGAGGGAGACGAGTGGAAGACTGCGTTTAAGACCAAGCAGGGTCTATACGAATGGATGGTGATGCCCTTTGGTTTAACCAATGCTCCTAGCACTTTCATGAGGCTGATGAACCATGTTTTGAGGCCATTCATTGGCAAGTTCGTGGTCGTATACTTCGACGACATTCTGATCTACTCGAAGTGCATGGAGGATCATCTCAATCACTTGAGAGAGGTGTTGGCGATGTTGAGAAAGGAGAAATTGTATGCTAACCTCAAGAAGTGCTCGTTTTGCACTTCTAGTGTTATTTTTCTTGGTTTTGTGGTGAGTGCAGATGGAGTCAAGGTGGATGAAGAGAAGGTGAAAGCAATTCGCGATTGGCCTATTCCAACCAACGTGAATGAGGTGCGGAGCTTTCATGGGCTTGCTGGATTTTATCGTCGATTTGTGCCCAACTTCAGCACCATTGCCGCACCATTGACATCCATCATCAAGAAGAACGTGACGTTCTATTGGGGAGAGGAGCAGACCAGAGCATTCGAGCTGCTCAAGCACAAGCTCACGCATTCACCTATTCTGATGTTGCCGGATTTCAATAAGACATTCGAGGTGGAGTGTGATGCTTCTGGTTTGGGAATTGGAGCAGTGTTGATGCAAGAGAAGAAGCCGATTGCTTACTTCAGCGAGAAGTTGAGTGGGGCTGCCCTCAACTATCCGACGTACGACAAGGAGCTTTATGCTCTAGTTCGAGCCTTAGAGACATGGCAGCACTATCTTTGGCCGAAGGAGTTCGTGATTCACACTGATCACGAGTCGTTGAAGTATTTGAAAGCTCAACACAAGCTGAACAAGAGACATGCTCGATGGGTTGAGTTCATTGAGTCCTTTCCATACGTGATCAAGTACAAGCAGGGCAAAGAAAATGTAGTTGCTGATGCCCTATCTCGAAGGAATTCGTTGATCACGACAATGGGGGTGAAGTATTTGGGTTTCGAGCATATCAAGGAGCTCTATTCTGATGATGCTGACTTTGGGGAGATCTATAGAGCTTGTGAGCAGCATGGCGATGGGAAGTTCTATCGAAGTGATGGCTACTTGTTTCGAGCTAACCAGTTGTGTATTCCTCGATCATCACTTCGAGAGTTGCTGTTGAAAGAGGCTCATGGAGGAGGCTTAATGGCACATTTCGGTGTAGACAAGACGCTGAGTTGTCTACAAGAGCACTTCTATTGGCCGCACATGAAGGGAGACGTGGAGAATCTGTGTGCGAGGTGTGTGGAGTGCAAGCAGGCCAAGTCGAAGGTGCAATCATCTGGATTGTACACACCGCTACCGATTCCATATGCTCCATGGATCGACATCTCTATGGATTTTGTGCTTGGTTTGCCGCGGACAAGGAAGGGAAGAGATTCGATTTTCGTGGTGGTGGATCGATTCTCGAAGATGGCACACTTTATCCCATGCCATAAGACTGACGATGCGGTTAACGTGGCTGATTTGTTTTTCAGGGAAGTGGTGCGATTGCATGGGATGCCGCGTTCCATAGTATCCGATCGAGATACTAAGTTTCTGAGTTTTCTTCTGGAAGACGTTGTGGAGCAAACTGGGGACGAAGCTGTTGTTCTCTACTACATGTCACCCTCAACCGATGGGCAAACAGAGGTGGTCAATCGAACATTATCCCAGATGCTTCGAGCTGTGATCAAGAGCAACATCAGGTTTGGGAGGACTGCCTTCCCCATGTAGAGTTTGCTTACAACAGGATGGTGCACTCGACGACGAAGTTCACTCCGTTTGAGCTCGTGTATGGTTTCAATCCACTCACTCCTTTGGATTTGATGCCATTACCTTTGAATGAGCAGGTCAATCTCGATGGAGCCAAGAAAGCTGAGTTCGTGAAGAGTTTACATGAGAAGGCGAGATTGAACATTGAGAGAAGGACGGAGCAGATCATGCGCAATGTGAACAAAAACAGGAAACCGAGGCACTTTGAAGTTGGCGACTGGGTGTGGGTGCATTTGAGGAAGGAGAGGTTTCCCCAGCAGAGGAAATCAAAGTTAATGCCCCGATGTGATGGTCCTTTCCAGGTGGTTTCGAAGATTGGAAGCAATGCCTACAAGATCGACTTGCCGGGAGAGTATGGAGTAAGTGCAACGTTTAATGTTTCTGACCTTGCACCTTATTTGGATGGCAATTCGGATTTGAGGGCAAATCCTTTTGAAGAAGGAGGGGCTGATGAGGACATCAATGGGCCAGTCACACGTGCTAAGGCAAGGACATTGAAGGAGAAGCTTGCGACATATTTGGAGAGCTACTTTGGAGCCATGGATGTGGAGCTATTTCGAGGGAAGCCATATATGATGATTCGAGTGGAGGAAGAAGGAGGAAGTGCTGAAGAAAAGGCAGATTGCAAGAAGCAGCCTTAACGGGTTTGCTTAACGGGTCCAGCCTTAACGGGTTTACTTAACGGGTCCAGGCTTAACGGGTTGGGCTTAACGGGTTTGCTGGGCTGTTTCCGAGTTTCCTTGTTTTAAATCGGTTTATGATTGTTTTTCCATGTTAGAGTCGGATTTGGGTTGTATTTTGCCTATTTAAAGGGCTGAACACGTTGGTTTTGCCCTTAGACGATTATTATTGAATTTCAGAGGCTAAAGCCGAGTTCCCTACGCGGAATTTGCCCTAATTGCTCTGTCGAGAATCTCCAGAGTGCTAGAGCGACTCTTATCAGCTAGGTAATCACCCTGGTTGTGGCGAGCTACCCATATCGATTGCCCTTTATTCCGAGTTGAATCTGTCCGATCGATTCATATATCGATTGCCCTTATTCACGGGTGAGTACTGTCCGATCGATTTCCATCCTATCCGGTTCTGTTTGGTTCGAGAAGCTTGACCCTGTGCAACTTTGATTATATCACTGCCTCCGAGTCCCTCCCTTCCCCTACTCTTCTTGTCGGCAACCCTCCTGCTCCCCCTCACATTGCCGTCAAATTAACCCCACAAATTACCTTCTCTGGAAACTTCAACTTCTTCCCCTTCTAAACAGCTTCGACCTTGCTTCGTTCATCGATGGCTCCTCCCCGAAAACTTGCCGCCGGCGGACCCAATCCAGCCTACCTCTTGTGGTACAAACGAGATCAACTTGTCCTCTCCTAGATCGCCTCCTCTCTCTCGGACGATGTACTCGCCAAGCTAGTGGGCTGCACTTCCGCCCTCGACGCCTGGATTCGACTCGCCGCTGCCTATGGTGTTGCAACTCGTCATGGCATCCGCAACCTTAAGGATCAATTTGATACTCTCTCTTGTGGTTCTGATTCCATTGACAAGTATCTTGCTCGAGCAAAGGAAATCACCGACCGCCTGGCTGCTCTCAATCGCCCCATCTCCGAGAATGATACTGTCTCCCGCTGCCTCAAGGGACTGGGCGAGTCCTTCCTCCCGTTCGTTCGCGCTATTGAAGCCAGACCCGAGCCAATCTCCTTCGATGAGCTTCACGGTCTCCTCCTCAATGAAGAGACCTACCTGCGCCAGCATCGCCTCCTCTCCGATGGCGTTTACCCGACGAGCCACTACAACAACTTCGGTGTTCGTGGCAGCCGTGGTCATGGCGGACGTGGTGGCGGTCGCGGTCGTGGCGGCAGAGGCGACCGCTACCCATCCCCTTCTCCCAGTCATGGCATCCTTGGGCCTCGCCCTTCTGCCCCCAGGTATCAGCCTTCCACTTATGGAAACAGCCCACTCAAGTGTTTCAATTGTCAGGGATTTGGACACCTAGCTCGTCAGTGCCCCACCCCCATCCTGGCCTCTCGTACGACCCCATCTGCTCACCTTGCTGCCTCCTCCAACCCACAAGAATGGCTTCTCGATTCCGACTCCAATTATCACCTCACCTCCGACCTCAATAACCTGGCCCTCCACTCCGAGTACCATGGCCTCGACGAAGTCTCCTTTGGAAATGGTAAAAATCTTCCCATCACAAGCTCTGGTTCCTCCCTTGCTACCTTAAGCACTCATCCCTTAACCCTTTCTAATATTCTCCATGTTCCCTCTGCCTCTCGTAATCTATTATCTATTAATGCCCTCACTCGCTCTAACCCATTGTCTATCCATTTTTTTGGTTACTCCTTTGTTATTAAGGACACGCGATCTCAGACAGTTCTGCATCAAGGCCGGAGTAACAATGGTCTCTACTCCATTCCCCTGTCTATCCTTGCTTCGACCTCACCCATGGCTTTCCACACCACTCTCCCCCACTGGCATCAACGACTTGGACATCCTCACTCGCGTTTTCTTCGTCAAGTTCTACATTCTAATTCTTTGTCTGCTTCGAATAAATCGGACACTAGTCTTTGTCGTGGTTGTAGTGTCGCAAAAATCCACAAATTGCCTTTTCCTCGTTCCACCTATCATGCTCAGGGCCCCTTAGACTTGATATGTAGCGATGTGTGGGGTCCATCACCCGAACTTTCTGTTGACGGTTATCTATATTACATTCTCTTCTATGATCATTTCAGTAAATTTACATGGATTTTTCCAACTCGCTATCGCTCCAACCTTCTCGATATTTTTGTTCAATTTCGCACTCATGTTGAGAAATTCTTCAATCGCCCCATCAAAACCTTTCAAGCGGACTGGGGCGGTGAGTATAAAAAACTCGGCACTTATCTCAAATCTCAAGGAATCACTCATCGCTCATCCTGCCCATACACACTGAACAAAATGGCTGTGCTGAACGCAAACATCGCCATATTGTCGAAACCGGGCTGGCTCTTCTTCATCATGCCTCCGTTCCCATCAAGTTTTGGTCTTATGCTTTTGAAGCCTCCGTCTATCTCATTAATCGCCTTCCCACCCCTTTACTCTCCTCTCGCACCCCAATCGAGGCTCTCTACTCTTCCCCTCCTGATTATTCTACCCTTCGTATCTTTGGTTGCCTCTGTTATCCCTGGCTTCGACCCTTAAATCGTAACAAGCTTCAACCTCGTTCCTCCCCCTGTGTCTTCCTCGGCTATAGTCCCACCCACAAAGGATACCGTTGCTACAACCTTGCCACTCA
Organism: Linum tenue; assembly: GCA_946122785.1. Taxonomy (NCBI): domain Eukaryota; kingdom Viridiplantae; phylum Streptophyta; class Magnoliopsida; order Malpighiales; family Linaceae; genus Linum; species Linum tenue. The sequence goes on along the minus strand of CAMGYJ010000010.1, from coordinate 34,438,651 downwards.
CAAACTCCATATCTCCCGCCACGTACTCTTCGATGAAACATGCTTTCCCTTCCAAAATGCCCAACTTCTCCCACCCATACCATCTCCCACTACTGCTCCCCACCCTGGACCAGCTTCCCTCACCCCTTTACCTACACCACCCATTCTCTTCTCCCCACCTGGGCCCTCAACCACACTTGGCCCAACACTTCCTACAGCCCACCCGCCATGAAATCCCCCTACAATCAGCCACCCTCCTCCTCAGCCCCACCAATCCTCCACACCTCCCAGCCCACTCCCCATCCCTTCTCATCCCACCAAGCCACGATCCCTCTTACCACTCGACCTCGCATACTACCACCCACCAAGGATTAGGGTATAGTATCATTCCCAAAAATTTGGTCAATTCGAGGTATAAATAGCGTTTTTTTTACTCAAAATGTGTCGTACCTTAAATTTTCCCCAAGGTACCATAGAAGCCACCTTGGGAGTTCTACGGTACTCTAGGTGAAATCCAGGGTACCGCATACCTTGAGTAAGAAAATGCTATCCAGAACTTGAATTGACTGATTTCAGACTTCATTGTCTAAATAGCAAAACTCAACGGGCGTATGGTAGGCTAGGGTACGCCCGGGCGTACGCTAGCCTTTGCCATATACATACATACATATACATACATATATATATATGTATGGTGACTTCTACGGTACCCCGGGTAAAATCCGGGGTACAGGTACCTTGGCCGATCTTAACCATTCATTCTCAATCTCCACGGCTCGCGTTTGTTGAACCTAACTGCGCCACTAAATAACTAAACATATTACAAAGAGCCTCCTTACGCGTTAAGATTGTTTTCATTCTAGTCCAACTAACTGCCCGATTAAATTAAATGGATTAAGACTGCAAACCCAATTGGGTAGACCCACTGTCGCTCTAACCAATTTCTAGTCTCCCTAACCAATTACCGATCCCTCTCTCGTCTTGGAGGGACGCCCCTTCAAAGTTCCAAGAGAAGCTCCCTATCCAATTTGAACTCCCCAACATAATCATCTTTTTGAATCCCAATTCCTTGCATCCACATTCATTTCCCAATTTCTTTTGTCTTGTTTGTTCTTCGTCATTTTATGTCCCCTCGCCTATCTCTTTCTAACACGATTACGACGACCATGTCTATTATTGTGTTCATCAAACTTTTCATTTTTCTAACCGTAGGGTTCATGTCGCTAGTGCTTTGTCATCTTGTCTTACCGTTATTGTCATTTTCTCGAAACTTCTATCTCTCGGTGAAATTAAGGTTTCCTGATATGTAGGGATCGTCTTGCCCAGAGGATTGAGGAAGGAGATGAAGAAGACAAAATTTGATTCGAATCGGATGGAGAGGTCTCCTTAATTTGTGTTTATGTATTAACGGTGCGTTTAGGACTAATTCTTGTTGGACTGGGTCTGATCATTGATATTTGCAGGCTTTTAAATAACATTCAAAAGTGGGATTGTACATGATCCATGGAATATTCAAAAGTGGGTCTGGAACGTACGAGCCCATTTCCTTTCTTCTGCCATATCATCTGTTTGTTCGGCCTCGAAGAATTTACGAAACTACGAGACTACGACCATTGATTCTTGCGCCAACCCTAGTTTAACTAGCATGACTTACCCTAGTTTAACCTACACGAGTTACCATCGTCATTAAATATCTTTCGTAATCTTCTCAACTCTTGACATTCCACTTACCTCCACAGTCCACCGTCTCCATCACCCTCATGTCTCCAGACTCAACCCCGCCAATCACTTTTTCTTACACCTACATTCTCTCTCTCCTCCGTCTTCACCTTCCCCCTGTTCCTTCTTCCTCCAGACTCAATGACAAAGAACAGTCAATCGTTTGCGGAGATGGGGATACTTTCTTTATCCAACGACGACTACCAATCCACCTCCTGTCTTGGTGACTATCTCTCGTTTTCAAGCGAAACCGCCATTGTCGCCGAGTACGAGTTCATCCACCTCAGTCCTTTCCCTCCCGAAGTGAAGACATTAATAAAAAATATTGGATGGGAAAATTTCTTTGTTCTCCAGAGTCGAGGAAGCACAAGTTACTGCCCCCATGTCGTGAGGAAGTTCTACCACAATATAAAGCTTTCTGGTCCCTCTGATTCTCATCTGGTGTTGATCTTCCTCGGACATAGAGTCTGCTTTCAACCTCATCAATTTGTTGAGATCCTTGATCTTCCCGCTGGAGGAGACCCCATTGAGAGCAGAAGCGATCTTGGGCGGCTGGACGATTTTGAGTTTGAAGTTGAACTGGCAAAACTCACGAAGGGGCGCATCCAGGCTTCTTTCCTCCCAGATCCTCTTCGATTCCTCCACTGGTTGATCGTCAACTGCTTCCTTCCAAGGTACTGTGGTCATTCCATTATTTTCAAACTTTACTTGTTTATCCTTGTGCAAGCTCAAAGAGGTGTTCCTGTTAACCTCACATCTCTAATGTGCCTGAACATGGTCGAAGCTGCCACTACAAGAAAATACATCTTCAATCACGGGATCATTCTGTCACGGGTGGACTCCCATTACTAAAAATAAATTATTTATCACGGTTACATATCCCCGTGACCGCTAGCTATTTAACAAAAATCTGGGTAAACAACCCGTGACTATTGGCGGGCGGGAACCAAAAAACTAAAAATTTCACTTGGCGCGATATTCACAATTTTTTGTCCCTTGAAATTTTTGAAGCAGCCCGCCCTAAATTTTTGGCTTATTTTGACTTGTTCTTTTAAAGCCCACTCACACTTGTTCTTTTTAAAGCATTCCCCTGCCGAGCCAAACTCTCTCACCCCCACACCCTCTGTTATGCTATCTCTCTCTTTCCCCCTCTTCCGATCTGCGTCCACACAAATTCCCCGAGATTTAGGCTTACGATTTTTGCCGCAGCAAACTACGCCTCCAAACCCTTTTCCCAGCGTCTTTCCCAAATTTCCACCGTCGACCGCCTAACTCCCTCTCCATTTTTAGATCTCACTGCATAACCCTCTTCCTAGATTCAATCGCTATCGGTCACCATCTCTAGTTCTTCGTTGCTGTCAATCTCAGCGGGATACACCAACTCCGCCGCATCTCGCTGATTTTCCCCCTGATGTTGAGATTTTTGGGCTACAACGAATGAGAAAGAAGACTACTCTTTCTCAAGCCCTCCTCCCCGGCACTTCGCAAGGTCAGATCTCTGTGACTGTTGTCGCCTCCCTTTTTCTTTCATTCTATCACCTGATCTAATCGATTCTGGGTTCCATTCCTTTGTGGATCTCCGACAGCTTCCCCTATTTGGCCATGACGTCTTAGAATCTAGTCTCCATCGCCCTTTGCTCCACCTGGTGTTCAGCAATGCATAACAATCCCATTCAGCGCCTCTCTCACAATTCAAATCATCGAACAACAGGTAAAATCTTGGTCAATCTTTTTCTTCACTTCTCTTCCTCTGTCTGCATATTGGGATGTGGTTGGATTTAAGTGGACTCTATTAATATGTTTTTTTTTGGATAATGATGATGAACTTTATTTAGACTCTATTAATATGTTTATTGAGTTCTCTGTTTCCTGTGTGCTTTAAGTGGACTCTGTTATAATGTCATCGAGTAATAAGGTTGGAGTGGAGGAAGAGGAACATAATAGTTTCGATTAGAAGGCATAATCAATTGCAGCAAAGACCCATCAATTTTGCAGAAGTGGCTATGGAAGCTTCGAGCAATACTGATGGCCAAGACTTGATAACTCACTCTTTCATTGAATCAACAGCAAGCGGACGAGTGACATGGAAAAGTAGAAGGGGAATGAAACTTGTTGATGGTTCCACTTCTTTTGGCTGAGTTTTGCCATGGATTTACACTAACGGAGTAGAATTTGTATGTACTATTAACTGAATTCTTTTTATGTAAAAACGATTATTACTAATTGATTAGTTATATTTGCTCTTTGTATTTTATATTGTATTAATAGTATTAGCATATAGTTGTGGTTCAGTCCTAACATTGGAATGAACAATTGGATTAAAAATGTCAAATTATTGTATTACCGCGACTAATATGAAAAATACCATAATCAATAACACAAACAATCATGAAAAATCTCATAGCAATCACATCTATTAATCACGGGACCATCCTGTGATTGTAGCTTGATCACGGGGGTTTACAGTGACTAATTGAACTATAAATCACGGGATTTTCCCGCTGCTATTGGCTATTAGTCACGGGATTTCCTGTGATCATTGACCTTTGACCACGGGCATGCTTGTCACGGGAAAGTTCCCGTGACAAAATACATTAATCACGGGAATGGAGCATTTCGTCACGAGAAATCCCGTGATCGAAAGTCATTTTTCTTGTAGTGCTCCCAAAGAGGAAAACTGGTATACTGCCTTTCCCTATGCCACCTTCGTCACCACCTTTCTTGAAAGGGTTGGGATGGATCTGAGCGTTTATGTTAAGGAGGACCAGTCTGCTTATTTGCCGGTGTACCGTATAGCCGAATTGACTAATACTTTTCTTGAGAATCGGCATACGGAGCATCAAGAGACCCCTGAGGCCTCCTCAAGCAAACATCCTCGGCTTGCATGAGATTCGATTAATGCAGGGCGGGGTGGAGCGTTGGAGTAGCAAAGGGGCCAGCAATGTATGTCTTTTGTTATCAAGTTTACCAAGTCTTTGTTGGGGTTTTTTTCAGTCTTTTGTCTTTTCCTTTATTCTCAAGCACTCAAAACTGTCAGGTACTGAGGGGAGCCAGTACATCATCTGACTTGGAAAGTCTGCTATTTTGATTTTTGAAATGTCCAGACCTGGAATTTCTACGCATGCAGTATTTTCTGAATTTGTCATGGCTAGGATCCTAAGACAGGTGACGAGATACAGTAATGCTCATCTCCAATGGTGCAATTTTAGTGACTTGCAAGTTGATGTGGCAAGGAGGTGCAATTGCATCTTTAAATTGCATTGATGTGGGAAGCTATTGCAAGAATGCAAATTTGCATCATGTGCAATGCTTCTTGCAATTCAAATGGACCCTCTGGGGGGCCCTTTTTTATTCTTTATTAAAGATTTTAGATGATGGAGATGATATATAAATTGTTTAGTAGTGGTAAATTAATATGTTGGTCCCACTCATTGAAATTGCAATTGGATTTCATTGTTGTAGAGAGGATGAAGTTGAAAAGTGATGTTTTCTCAAAATTGTAGAAGTGGAAGTATGGACTACCTATGAAATTTCAAATGAATTTCATTGGGGAAAATTTTAATCCGCTTTTGTTCTAAGCAGTTCCAATTAGGTCGAAGAATGTGTTACTTATTTCATCTTCAATTATTCATGGTTTTCAAAAATTATGGTTTTATTTATATATGGTCACAAGTATAGTGATGATAGGCGTAAATAGTATGGATTTTAAATGGCTTGATTATAATGAATTTTGATCTATGGTGATTTTTTTCCTTTATCATCAAGACTCATGCTTCTTTTATTCCCCTGGTGAATCTATCATGCTTCGTTTATAGTAAATATACCCTTTTAATTATACACAATAAAGAATCCATTAATTATGTAAGCCTTTTTATTGTATTTATTAATACAATGAGTTCTCTCACTAAAAGGGGAGTGCATACATCATTGGTGGAAAATCACGGAATGTAAGCCTTTCCATATCCTAGGAACATTAAATTAATTACCCAAGAATTTTTTATCTGCATTGTACGGGTTTTCGTCATTAATTATGCTAATTGGGAGCCAATCAGTTTTACTTTTTGGGTTAACCAGACATCAATGCAAATTTAATTAGACGAGGGCAATTGGGAACGAAGTGGAATGATATGATCTCAATTAGACCTCTCTACAAGATACAATGGCTTAAAACAGAAGCAACCTCACTCACAAGCTGGAAGCTGGAATTTTGGTCAAGTCTTTTGCCCTTCCGGGTAGATCACTTTGGAAGCCTGTTCGTCACGCATGGCTCGATGAAAATGGGATTTTATTGATTTGTATTGAACCAAGGATGTTTGTAAACACCTGGGATTACTTGGGAGCTGGAGATAAAGTCCAGCAGGTCCCTTTTCAGGTTGTGCAAAAGTGTAACTGGAAAGCTGGAAATTGCCAGTTTTTGGCTAAGGCAGTAGCCAGGTTCAAGCTAGATACTTGAGACTTGATTCAGAAGGGATGGCTGCGAGTTGCGACTTTAATTGGGGACGAGTTGCGACTTGCGTACTTGGTATAGGGGTTTAAAAGCAAACTCCTTTCCGAAAAGTCGATATAGTTTCCACGAAAAAACAGATATAGAAAGCATTCACCAAACCAAAAATGGTTGTCCATCATCTTGAAAAAAAAAACGCAAAATTAGGTTGTCCTTGGGCTCTTCGACTGGGTTTCCTTGTGCTCTTCTCTTTCCTTTTTCTTCCTTTCATGGGCTTTCTTGTACTCTTCGACTGCAACTTCAACTTGAGGTGCACTCTGTTCTTGCTTCCGTGAGCACCATATGCCTTATGTAGTTCATGGGCTCTCGAACAAGGTACAAAGCGATCTGCCTCCTCCTCACTTTAGTGCATGACTATCAACATCAACAAACATGGTGCTTAACGCATGATTAAAAAATAACAAACTAGTGTGGTTTTCCAATATGCGAACTAGAATTGTCTTTACCCAAATATAAGAGGAGTCCTAGCTTGCGCCATACATCCACATGCAGACCCAAACTCCACTATTAGACCTACATTAAATGAAAGCATTGCATGATAAACAAGTTTATAACTCGTCGTTTAATATCACGTAAAATGGACATACTTAACCGATGTAGTTGTTCTTGATCCTTTGAAGGATTTGTGTACGAAAACATCCTTGGTGGCGACAATCCCGGACCTTGTTCACAACAGAGAATCTTCCACAAGGCTTGCATAAATCCCATCTGTACAAATTAATAAACGTTTGTATTGAGAAAGAGGTATTTACATTTTTTTGCATTATAACGGCACAATGTCACAAATTTACCATTGTTTGAACAACTTGTAGTCGAAAGGAATTGCGGTCTTCTGTTGGTTGTGGATCCAAGATATGTACTTCTTCCTTATCCAACTTAATGACAGCCAAGTACCAATGGGCATTATCTCTCATCAGAACACACACCTACATATGCGGAAATTGTCAACACGTATTAAAAAAACCATGTAATACTTATTAAGACGAACAATTTACCTTGTTCACCATATTGGTTCGACTAAGGAATTTTGATTCGTATAAGTCTAATGCCCTCTTGGGTGTTATTCCACATGAAATCACTAGTTCCTGCTCATGTGGTAGTTGCACAATTGAAATTTTGTCAACACAATATCATTCACGTTAAAAAAACATGTGTGTTATTTGTTTGATGACATAAAATTAATCTTAAGCAAAATCGGCCCACAACCTGTAGTTCAGCAGGCAGATAGCACATTCCTTTTCCGTCCTTAGAATTTGTCCACAACTCTTCTAGAGTCAAGTGATAGGCCAGTGCTGTTATAACCTAATATAACATGGACAAAAAACACTTCATGATACTATAGATTTTTTACAAAATATTTCTACGTATAAAACATGGATAGTGGACAAACAAAATAAAATTTTGGAGTTCCGTGATTACTTCAGCATCTACGAATGAGCGAGGGCTTAAGGACCACAATGACTTCCTGGTACAAGAGTTGTTTGAAATTTTGACCAATACTTCGTCGGGTGGCAGATTGGCTAAAAATATATAGTGAGCAAGCTGGATTTGCTCATCATCGTATTCCATACCAGTAGGTAGCTTGACACGCCAAAACACAACACCAAACTGCGACCAAGTGTAATCGCAGTCCGGGAATGCAGTAACAGGCAAGTTTTATTATCAACCCGGGGTCTAGATCTACTGCTTACTCCGTGATTATCTATTATCTAGCCAACTAAGTCGAGTGATTGTTGTTTAAAGCAAAAGCAGTAAGAAAGCAGGAAATGGTTCGATTTTCTAAAGCAGGAAAGAGTCACTCGAGAATGAGCCCCCCTAGCTCCTTAGTTAGGTTCAATTGTAATTACCCTGGGTTGATTTACTGTTGATTAGACTGCGGAAGATGCGACAGTAGCTTGGAATCTCTTAAGCTGACCAAGCCCTCTCAGTCTAACTACCCGGCAGACGACTAGTCTTCACCGGGATAGAAAGCTGAAGCAATGAGCACAGAACTCCACTACTGGAATTGGATTCCAGTACAAAGCAGTAAACTGGCTAACTCTCGTATAGAAAATCTCCTACTATCGAATGAAGAGGCTCTAACAACCTAATCAGATTCTATCTATCTCAGGTTGCAGCAGAAATCAAGAAAAGCTGATCAGACTTCAATCAATTCAATAAACATGCATCATTCGATTAAAACCAAACAGTATAATCATCTCAAGTCATTACAATCAAATCCCTAACACAAGGAACTAGGGTTCTTCATACCCAAGTGAGAGAAGGGTTCTACTCCATAGAGAGAGAGAAGAAAACAGTAATCAGAGTAGTCATACTCATAAAGATGAGGAAAATCTGCTCTAGGATGATGATTTCCACTCCTATGACGATCTCCAAGCTCGATTTGATGAAACCCAGCTCCAAGATAGCTTCTAGGATGTGTTCTTCGCACTTTCTCTCTCTAGGGCTCTATTTTTGCCTTGAAAATCCGATTCTCTCACTTGTGGATCGGAATTGGGTGAAAAACCAAGATTTCCCGACTCACACGGGCAGGCCACACGACCGTGTGGTTCACCCAGTTGCCCGTGTGACTCAAAACGCGGCGTATCGATTAGTTGAGTTTCAGGCTTCCCACACGGCCAGGGTCACACGGCCGTGTGGAGAATCTGCTCTGCCCGTGTTTGCTCTCGGCACAAATCACACGGCCACCTTGCTCCTTCACACGACCGTGTGGAAATTATTTGTGCCCGTGTGTAGGCTCGCACAATCCCACACGGCCACATTGGTCACTTGCACGGCCGTGTGGTGTTTGTGTGTGCCCGTGTGGCTTCCTTAGTACCTCGCCACGCGTCCGATCTTCGTCCAATCGACCCCAAACTCGCTCCCAAGCCTCCATTCACGTACTAGGACCTGGAATATCACAAACAAGAACAACCTAGCGTGAAATCGGCCTAAAACACGAGAATCAACACCTCAAACGGCTCAAGAATAGGGGTGAAAACATGTGTAATTAACGGTCTATCAAACTCCTCCACACTTAACCGTTTGCTTGTCCCCAAGCAAACCAAGTCAGACACAAGGTAAGCTTACATTTTCAATCATACCAACATTGGGGACAAGCCATAAAGGCACAGAACACGTGAATCATACTGGTTTTCAAACATCAACACATGAACAATTTCAATAGCAACCTGGACAACCACCACAAAGGACATTCGAGCGCAGCAAAATCGAGTAAAGGAAGAGTCTCCCTTCTGTTCACCAACCAACCTAGACTTGACTCAACCACTTATTCAAAACAGTCACCTCATGCATCCAACTCAAGACATCAGAATAGAGACCGAGCAATCTAGGTCCTCACAGGGGTACAAGAGTATATAGAATATGAAAATGAATCACTCACTCTCGACCAGTGGGGTCCGGACAATTTGATGCGAAAAAATGCGCATGCTATTTCTCTCAATCCCTAACATCTCTTCACCATGATGGCAGCCTCTAAATGCTAGAGTTCACACATGGGGTGTCACCACTGACTAATCAGGAGGTCTTAGACACAGGTTCAAATGACTGGCTAGGGTCTTGGACATGGGGAAAAGGCCTTTTAGGTGGTGGAAGTATTCATAGCACAAGGTTCCACATTTCCAAACCCACACAATCACAATCAAACAAACCAGTATTTCCTTTCTGCTATTCTGCATTACTCAATATCTCAAGAGCACAAAAGCGAAGGAGGTATAAATGTTAGCATTTCCAAGCAGACTGCTAAGAAACACTACTTACTGGGCATTATTCAGATTTTTGGTGGTGGCTCTCTTTTGCTTTCAATTTTTCTTTGTTTTTCTTTCATTTTCTTTTCATTTCTTAAGAGAGCCACCACTTCTGCACATATTTCAAACACATGCCCAACTCTTAAGCACTACCTCCAACACTTACATTAAATTTAGCAGAAACAGCAGAGAATATGTAAAAACCACTCTGTGGAACCTTCTAAAAGATGCAAAAGGGTGATTTTTCTTCATTTCAGGCCAAAAGAAAGAATAACACACGGCTCAAAGGGGCTGACTAGGTGATATGACACATCAGGACAGTCAATTTGGTCGTGGGCTAATCCTATGCCCCCATCATCTTAGCTAGTGACAACGTGAATGCTACACATCATGGAAGAGGGATCTATCGCACAAGAAAGAAATGAGCAGGCTCAAATCTCACATGGCTACCTATATGCTATATCTCACATTCTGATACCCTGAACTAGATGCATAAACGACTGTCAAGAACAAGTGATCAATCCAAGTCACAGTTGGTAAGCAAACAGTTGAAAAACTGAACCCCTACATAATTCTACTGCACGTCTCAGTCCTCATCATAGGTTGTCCTAGTCACAATCAAGCTGTCATGCATCAATCCGAAAACCATTCAATTCATCAATCAAAACACAGTGCCAATATGATCAAACAGCAGTACTTGGAGCCCTCAAATCATAAGATTCGGACAGCGGACTAGGCTCCAAGCACACAAATAAAGATTCCAACCGATACAAAGCACCCCCCCACACTTAAGCACGACATTGCCCTCAATGGAGTAGAGGGAGATATAAGGGGAACGATGTTACCGGATTGAAATACTGCTGGGGGACTAGAAGTGGACCAATCAGCGAGAAACAAACGGGAAGATGGACAGTTCTGCACGAATCGAACACCAAGAACACACTAGCACACTGTGCGTTAGGGATAAGTGTTAGCCCAGACGGCCACAACATAAACAATACACAAAAGAAAAACAAAAACAAAAAACAAACGACACTAAGTTCAAGCTCCTCACACATGGAGCAAACACACAAAAGTCTAAAACGAAAAACACAAACACACTGAGATGGGCAACGAGTACAACCTACTCGTCGCCAAGGTTATCGAAGTCGATGTCGTCCATGAAGGCGTCATCACCATCAGCTCCATCATCACCATCAGCCGGGGGAGGTGGAAGTGGAGAGTCCTCCCAAGGAGTCCTCCAGACGGGCTGCTCGCCCGGCAGCAGCTGGAGCAGGTGCTGCTGGACCTCCTGCATGCGCCTAGGTCGAGCCTTCTCTCGCTCGATATGAGCCAATGTCACCCCCTGCTGGGTGGCCAGCATGTCCAGGCGCTCATCATAAGCAGCCATCCTCTGGTGGTACTCGGCTTGGTGAGCCGCGTACTGCTGCTGGAACTGCATCTGATGGTCGAGGATCTGCTGGTTCTGGAGACGCAGCTGCTCGAACTGGGAGGCGAAGTAGTCCTGCCCGGGGAAAGCGGATGTGCCACCCCCGTACTCGAAGGTGGTGGGGCGGGGGGCAGCAGCAGCATCCACCTCCTCGGGGTCCACCTCCTCATCAGCCGCACCCTCGGGAACCTCCGGCTGGACCTCCTATGGGATCTGGGGTTGTGGAAACCCCTCGATCCACTTAACACCTCGCTCTTCCCGAAGCAGGTGCATCTTACTGATGGCGAACTCGCCGAAAACACTGGTGTCTCCCTGCTCTATGCACCCCTGCAGGGAGATCTCGAAGTAGGATGCCAGGCGGGTGATGAGGGGGGTGCAGTGGAGTTTCTTCATCTCGGAAGCACTCTTGTCGAAGGTCCTCTCCACCACCGAGCCCAAGTGGAGAGGATGATCCCTCTGGCGCATAGACTGAATGAGGTACATGGCTCGCTTGGTGATGCGGTTGTCGAGCTGCAATGTGCTGGCCTTCTTCTTCCCCGCCGAGAAGGGACGCTGGCCTGGCCGAGCGAGGCGGGTGTACAGCGTCTGGAAGTTCACCCCCTCTGGCTCGTGAAGCTCGGTGATGTAGTCCCTGTCATCGACCAAGCCGAGGCCGAGGGTGGTCGCCAGCTCCTGGTAGCTCATGGATCGGGGTGCACCGCCGAGCCTGAACTGGACGGCTGCTCCGTTCTTCCAATCGTCCGTGTCTGCATGCCTGAAGGTCGTGTAGAACTCAAGTACGAGCTCGTGGTAGACCTTCTCTCGAATTTGGAGGAGGCGGCGCCAGGGGCGGTTGATGACTGTGGCGGAGAAGTGCTCGTAGCAGTTCAGCTTCTCCAACTCGCGCTTGGACCAGCAATGATGCTGCAGTAAACTGGCTAACTCTCGTATAGCCAATCTCCTACTATCGAATGAAGAGGCTCTAACAACCTAATCAAATTCTATCTATCTCAGGTTGTAGCAGAAATCAAGAAAAGCTGATCAGACTTCAATCAATTCAATACACATGCATGATTCGATTAAAACCAAACAGTATAATCATCCCAAGTCATTACAATCAAATCCCTAACACAAGGAACTAGGGTTCTTCATACCCAAGTGAGAGAAGGGTTCTACTCCATAGAGAGAGAGAAGAAAACAATAATCAGAGTAGTCATACTCATAAAGATGAGGAAAATCTGCTATGGGATGATGATTTCCACTCCTATGACGATCTCCAAGCTCGATTTGATGAAACCCAGCTCCAAGATAGCTTCTAGGATGTGTTCTTCTCACTTGTGGATCGGAATTGGGTGAAAAACCAAGATTTCCCGACTCACACGGGCAGGCCACACGGCCGTGTGGCTCACCCAGTTGTCCGTGTGACTCAAAACGCGGCGTATCGATTAGTTGAGTTTCAGGCTTCCCACACGGCCAGGGTCACACGGCCGTGTGGAGAATCTGCTCTGCCCGTGTTTGCTCTCGGCACTACTCACACGGCCACCTTGCTCCTTCACACGGCCGTGTGGAAATTATTTGTGCCCGTGTGAAGGCTCGCACAATCCCACACGGCCACATTGGTCACTTGCACGGCCGTGTGGTGTTTGTGTGCGCCCGTGTGGCTTCCTTAGCACCTCGCCACGCGTCCGATCTTCGTCCAATCGACCCCAAACTCGCTCCCAAGACTCCATTCACGTACTAGGACCTGAAATATCACAAACAAGCACAACCTAGCGTGAAATCGGCCTAAAACACGAGAATCAACACCTCAAACGGCTCAAGAATAGGGGTGAAAACATGTGTAATTAACGGTCTATCATAGCTTAAACTTCAAAACGACCTGGAATAAGGACCACAAATAAACACGAGTGGAAATGCATTCGTTATGTATGACGGAATCACGGCAAAGAACAAACCTAACACTTGAATGGCAAATAAGACACCTTCATTACCTTGTCAACAGAACTCAGGGAAATACTTTTTCCATTTGGCTTCTTTGGTTTTACCTCAGAGTCAGATTCATCGTTCGAAATAAAAACGATGACTGAAGCAGGAGTGGATGGAGTGCGCACACCTTTGGGTAGCCTTGGTACTTTGTTGGAGTCACAAATTCGTCGGTCTCCTTCAATGACAGTGAACCTATGATTAATAAATTAACTAGAATGAATTTGTTGTCAAAAAAAAAAAAAAAACTAGAATGAATTTCAATGGTTGAAGCGCTATTAGACATACCACAAGCTTGGACGAAGAACGAGTAATCCTCCTATTTTCCATGTTGTGCCTCTAAGCTTCTAGTCTTTACTCAAAATTATGGCAAAGAAGGATATGGAACCACTGCTCTATCGCTGAATATTAATTATATATACTAGGTTACAGGGATAAATTGTGGCGGCATATTTTTCCTGCGGAAAAATGGTTAGTGTTTAGTCTAAGTTACATGAACTTGGAATAATCAATTGAAAAAGGAAAAAAAAAAAAAATGTTGTGGCATGCTCTGTCCTCTCTCCTACGGAAAATCGTAGGAACGACAAGCTTCCTCTTCTGCTCCATTTGGCTTTCGAAGGATGAAACCATGGAGATCTCATCAACGTGGGCGCGTTGGGTGAGACAAACTTGGGAAGAGATGTTTTTTAAGGTGGAGTCTGCGTTCAGGCACACCAAGGGCCCTATGATGCGCACAGTGGCGAAGAAACGTTGGCGGCGAATCCGAAGTACCCGTATTAAGGGGGATTTAAAAAATATTAACAATATTAATTTTGAAATCTAGAAGAGGATTTACTTGAACAGTGATCGGTTAAGTGGTTGGGATGGGGATAATACCCGAGCCCCTAGACTTTCTGTTACAAAACTAAACCCATGGATTATCCTCAAGGATCCGATCGGATTCCCTTCTTGGGATAGAACTCTTGGAGGGGTTTTAAATTTGGCCGAATTCTACAACAACCTTTGCATACAAAAACAATACAAGGGTTGGCTGGTAGACTGTTTACAAAGAATACGACTATTCCGAGAACTTATTTCATCGGGCCTTCTTAGTTTTTGTCTTTCGCCACCGAATAACCACGTCGAGCAGCTGAGGCAAGAAGCAATGGCAGAGCTCAATATTTGCCAAGACCAGATCGTGGAGTTCGCCACTGAAGATGTGGCTGTGAGTATGCAGAGGGCGAAAATGAGCCTGATAGACCTTTAATTGCACATGTTTTTACCCCAATTCTTGAGCCATTTGAGATGTTGATTCTCATGTTTGAGGCCGATTTCACGCTAGGTTGTTCATGTTTGTGATATTTCAGGTCCTAGTATGTGAATGAAGGTTTGGGAGCGAGTTCGGGGTCGGTTGGACGAAGATCGGACGTGTGGCGAGACGCTGAGGAAGCCACACGGGCGCTCATAAAACCCACACGACCGTGTAAGGAACCAATGTGGCCGTGTGAGTTTAGCGAGGCTTCACACGGGCATACTGGAGATTCCACACGGTCGTGTGTCCCTGGCCGTGTAGGAAGCCTGAAGTCCACTTAATCGAAACTCCACGTTTTGACACTCACACGGTCAGCTGGGTAAGCTACACGGCCGTGTGGCCTGGCCGTGTGATAGGAAAAAGCTGGGTTTTAACCCAATTTCGAACCAAAGGAGAGGGAATCGACTTTTTGGAGCAAAAATAGAGCCCTAGAGAAAGAAAGTGCGAAGAACACATCCTAGAAGCAATCTTGGAGTTGGGTTTCATCAATCGAGCTTGGAGATCATCATAAGAGTGAATATCATCATCCCAGAGCAGATTCTTCCCATGTTTATGAGTATGACTGCTTTGTATTCTGTTTTCCCCTCTCTCTCTATGGAGTAGAACTCTCTCTCACTTGGGTATGAAGAACCTTAGTTCCATGTGTTAGGGATCTTGATTGTAATGACTTGGGATTGTTATACTGTTTGATTATAATTGAATGATGCATGATTCATTGAATTAATTGAAGTATGATAAGCATTTCTTGATTTCTGCTGCAACCTGAGATAGATAGAATCTGATTAGGTTGTTAGAGCTTCATCATTCGGTAGTAGTGGATTGGTTATACGAGAGTTAGTCAATCTACTGCTTTGTACTGGAATCCAATTCCGGTAGTGGAGTTCTTTGTTCATAGCCTCAGCTTTCTATCCCGGTGAAGGTTAGTCGCCTGCCGGGTAGTTGGACTGAGAGGGCTTGGTCAGCTTAAGAGATTCCAAGCCACTGTCGCATCTTCCGCAGTTTAATCAACATTAAATCAACCCAGGGTAATTACAATTGAGACCTAACTAAGGAGTTAGGGGGACTCATTCCCGAGTGACTCTTCCTTGACTTCAGAAAACCGAACCATTTCCTGCTTTATTACTGCTTTTAGTTAAAACAACAATCACTCGACATAGTTTGCTAGATAATAGATATTGACGGAGTAGGCAGTAGATCTAGACCCCGGGTTGATAATAGAACTTGCTGTTACATCATTCACGGACTGCGATTATACTTGGTCGCAGTTTGGTGTTGTGTTTTAGCGTGTCAAGTTTTTGGCGTCGTTGTCGGGGAACCTCTAGGTTATTGGGGAAACGTGAAAGTTTGTTACTCTAGCTTTTTCTTTAATGCATTTTTCTCTCTTCCACCTGTGTGCCTTCACAGGTTGCTTTTGCTGGTTGTGTGCAGGTAGTGCATGACCCGTAGCCAGTCGGGAGAACTCCTACCATTAGACCAGGAGCTTGAACGGACCTGTAGGAACTTCAAGCGGGCTCTAAATGCGGGACTGGCTGCGGAGGAGGCGCTAACACAGCTGCAAATCGCCGACGACGAAGAGATGGCTGACCCACAGGACCATGATGTGGTCATTCTTGAGGAGCAGACCATGGGATACTACTGGACCGCCAGAGCCGCGGACATGAGGTCACCCATTCAGCAACCTCATGTGCCAGCGAACAACTTTGAGGTTGAGACCATCCGGGATGCTTGGGAGAGATACACCAGTCTCTTCCTCAAGTGTCCCAACCATGGTTTTATCGACGCCTTCAAGGTGGGCACCTTCTACCATGCTCTCTTCCCAGAGGATAAGCAGCTGATTGACTCGGTCTGTGGCGGGAATATGCTCACCAAAACACTGCCACAGCTGAATCAACTTTTTGAAGAGATGGTAGAGCAGGGCTATGATTGGGGAACTGCCAGGAGATCGAGAAGAGCACCAGGGCGGGGTGTGCATGCTGTAGCCACCCAGTTATCTTATTTGGTGCAGGTGGTATTAAAGCTGGTTTCAGCCATTGATCACTCTGGAATGATTGCAGGTACAGGACAGCCGCAGGCAATGCACTGCCAGTGGTGTGAGAGCTCCCATCACACCGTGGAGGACTGTCAGGCAATGAGGGAGTCGTCTACTCCCCAGGAGCAGGTGGACTTCATCGGTAATGCCAGGCGCTTCATCCCCTACAACAACACTTACAACGAGGGGTGGCGCCAGCATCCTGACTTCTCCTGGACTGGGGCAAATCCTAGACCACCAGCCTCCCAGGGACCACCTGGCTTCCAGAGGCCTCCTTACCAGCCCAGGCAAGGGCAATTTCAGCAGTTGCAACAGCCTCTCTATCCGCCCAGACAGGGGCCAGTTCCACCTCAATCACAGGTGCGACCATTTCATTAGACAGGGGCAGCACCTGCAGCCCCAGTACAGAGTGACCCGATGGCGGAATTGAGAGATTTGGTGGGTTCTCTGGCCACCTCCAGTGCAAACAAGTTCAATAACATCGAGCAGTTCATGGAGAAAGCTTCAGGTAAGTTCTTGGAGCTAGAAGCTGGTCAGAGAAACACACAGGCTGTGCTGCGGGATATACAGACCCAGCTTGGGAGTGTTGCCCAGGCTGTAGCTCAGAGGACTCCTAGTACTTTACCTGGTCAGACCATCCCTCATCCGCAGGACCCAAATGAGCACTGCAAGGCCATTACTACCAGGAGTGGCAAGATGACTGCTGATCCACCTGTGCGGGCACAGGAGAGAGAGACACCTGCTTCAGCACTTCCAGCTAATGAGGAGGAAATGGAGAAGGAGGTTGAGGTGCCTGCTCCTAAACCACAACCAGTGGTGAAGGAGTATGTACCACAACTTCCCTTTCCTACTCGGTTGCACAAGGACCGACTGGAGACTGAGTTTGCCAAATTCATGGCAATGCTGAAGCAGGTAAACATAAGCATGCCCTTCGTGGAGGCATTATCGAAGATCCCCAAGTATGCCAAGTTCATGAAGGATCTCCTCACCAACAAGAGGAAGCTTGGGGAGCTGTCAACAGTGATGCTCAACGAGGAGTGTTCTGCCATCCTGCAGAACAAACTACCAGAGAAGCAAAAAGACCCAGGGAGTTTTACTATCCCTTGCATGATTGGTAGTTTGCATGTGGGGAAGTCCTTGGCGGATTTAGGCGCAAGCATAAATGTCATACCGTATAAACTGTTTAAAAAGCTAGGCCTAGGTGAACCCAGTGATACTAGGATGAGCATTCAACTTGCTGATAGATCCATTGTGTATCCTAGGGGTATAGCAGAGGACTTGATAGTCGCAGTAGGTCCATTTTCATATCCTGTTGATTTTGTGATTTTGGACATAAATGAGGATGTGGATGTGCCATTGATATTGGGTAGACCTTTTCTCACCACCGCCAAGGCTCTCATTGATGTGAATGATGGAAAATTGATTTTGCGAGCTAGACCTTTTCTAGACTACTGTGATGTTGTTGCTGATTTTGAAACCGCACTCGCCATCACGAGTGCGGGTACTGATGATTTCCTTGAGCGTTGTCTTTTGCTAGGGGAACATGCATCACAGGATGTGCAGCTGGAGGAGCAGCTCGCGGAGCTGGACGAGGCCGCGATCGAGGGGCGAGTGATACCATTCAAGCCGATCCCTATCTCGCCCCGGATCGCTACATCATTGGAGGAGCCGCCAGAGTTGGAGCTTAAGCCCCTCTCTTCTCTCCTGGAGTATGCATTTCTCCAGGAGGGGAATAAGCTCCCGGTTATTATCAGCTCGGATCTGACACCCGAGCAGAAGAGCAGGCTGGTGGCTCTGCTGCAGAAGTATGCCCGGGCCATGGCATGGAAGATTACAGATATCAGAGGCATTAGCCCATCCTTCTGCTCCCACAGAATTCTGATGGAGGATAGGTTAAGCCAGTCAGGAAGCCACAGCGGAGATTGTCTCCTAACTTGGAGGCAGTGGTCCGGGCAGAGATTGTGAAGCTCATGGATGCAGGGATCATCTTTGCTATATCTGATAGCAAGTGGGTCAGCCCCACTCAGGTGGTCCCGAAGAAAGGCGGGATGACTGTGGTCCTGAATGAGAAGAAAGAGTTGATCCCGATGCGGACCGTGACCGGGTGGAGAGTCTGCATCGATTATCGGCGCCTGAACGACGCCACCAAGAAAGATCATTTTCCCCTACCTTTCATTGATTAGATGCTGGAGAGGTTGGCTGGCCTTGAGTTTTATTGCTTCCTGGATGGTATGTCTGGTTATTTCCAGATTCCTATTGCACCAGAGGATCAGGAGAAGATCATATTCACTTGCCCCTTTGGTACCTTTGCTTACTGGAGGATTCCATTTGGGCTATGTAATGCACCGGCGACCTTCTAGAGATGGATGTTGGCGATCTTCGACTGATTGGTTGGAGAGATCATGGAAGTCTTCATGGATGATTTCTCAGTGTATGGAGACTCCTTCACTCACTGTCTCCATAACCTGTAACTCGTTCTGAAGAGGTGCGAGGAGGCTAATCTGGCACTCAGTTGGGAGAAGTGCCATTTTATGGTTCGTGAGGGTATTGTGCTCGGGCACAAGATCTCCAAGCAGGGGATTGAGGTGGATCGCGCGAAGATTGAGACGATCAGTCAGCTACCTCCTCCCATTTCTGTGAAGGGGATTCACAGTTTTCTGGGTCATGCAGGCTTCTACCGGTGCTTCATTAAAGATTTCTCGAAGATTGCCCTGCCTCTGACCAAACTGCTAGAGAAGGATGCACCATTTCTGTTCACTCCCGAGTGCACTGCGGCATTCGAGACTTTGAAGGAGAAGCTCACCACTCTCCCATCATGGTGACTCCTGACTAGTCTCTACCCTTTGAGCTGATGTGCGATGCGAGTGACTATGAAGTCGGAGTTGTTCTAGGTCAGAGACGCGGGAAGCACTTCCAGCCCATCTACTACTCGTCGAAGACCTTGAACGATGCACAGGAGAATTACACCACCACTGAGAAGGAGCTCCTCGTTGTGGTGTATGCATTTGATAAGTTCCGACCATATCTGGTGATCTCCCATGTAGTGGTCTACACAGATCACTCGGCAATTCGCTACTTGATGAGCAAGGCTGATGCAAAGCCTCGGCTCATCCGCTGGATCCTGCTTCTGCAGGAATTCAACATAGAGATCCGGGACAAGAAGGGAGCCGAGAATGTTGCTGCAGATCATCTTTCACGGTTGGAAGCCCCTCCGGTGGACAACTTCGTAGAGGAGATCGATGACTCCTTCCCGGGTGAGCGATTGCTGGCGATGACACTGGTGGACAGCGTGGCCCCTTGGTATTCTGACTTTGTCAATTATCTGGTGGGCAAGCAGTTACCAAAGGGAATGGCCACTCATGCTAAGCGCAAGTTCTTCTCCGACCTGAAGCACTACTTCTGGGAGGATCCTTACCTCTTCAGGATCGGAGTAGATGGCGTGATCCGGCGCTGTGTCATGGAGCATGAGATGGGAGACATCCTGTCTCAATGCCACGAGGGACCTACTGGAGGTCACCATGGAGGAAACCGCACGGCGCGGAAGGTGCTACAGTCGGGCTTCTATTGGCCCTCGCTCTTCAAGGATGCAGACACCTTCGCATGACAGTGCGACCGCTGCCAAAGGTCAGGTAACATTTCTTCCCGGGATGAGATGCCCCAACATATTTATGTCATTTGTGAAATTTTTGATGTTTGGGGCATCGATTTCATGGGCCCATTCCCTCCATCTTTTGGCAATCTGTACATATTGGTTGCAGTGGACTACGTCTTGAGGTGGGCAGAAGCTCAAGCCATGCCCACCAATGATGCAAGACGGGTCTGCTCATTTCTGAAGCAGCTGTTCTCTCGGTTCGAGACACCTCGCGCCATCATTAGTGATAGAGGAACCCATTTTCAATGGAAATTCACTAAACTACTCTCTCGCTATGGCGTTAAGCATCAGGTGTCGGTGGCCTACCATCCCCAGTCAAATGGGCAAGCCGAGCTGACGAACCGGGAGCTTAAACGGATAATTCAAAAGACGGTGGATCAGTCCAGCAAGGATTGGTCCACCAAGCTCGATGATGCTCTTTGGGCATATAGGACGGCCTATAAAAACCCGATTGGCACGTTCCCCTATAGGCTTGTCTATGGGAAGGCGTGCCATTTGCCAGTAGAGCTAGAGCACAAGGCCTTTTGGGCCATTAAGCTGCCAAACCTGGATTTGAGTGTTGCAGGTACTGAACGTAAGCTGCAGCTGCTGGAGTTGGAGGAATGGCGTTACCACGCCTACGAGAACACCCTGCTCTACAAAGAGCGAACCAAGCATCTCCACGACGCTCGGTTAAGGGGCCCGAAGGAGTTTCAGGTAGGTGATCGCGTCCTACTCTTCAATGCACGCCTGAAACTCTTTCCGGGCAAGCTCCGTTCGAGTTGGTCGGGACCCTTCACGGTCACCCAAGCTTTCCCGCACGGTGCAGTGGAGATCAGCAATGCTCAAACCGAGCCATTCAAGGTGAATGGCCACCTCCTAAAGTTGTATTTGGAAGGTGTTGTCGAGCGCGCAGAGCTGCTGATTAAGCTCGAGGACCCTTAGTTCCTCTACTGGCCTCCAGCTAAAAGACTGTAAAGAAGCGCTTGTGGGGAGGCAATAGGGGTGGGCATTCGTTCGGTTTCGACCGAACCAAAATTATGAATACCGGGTCCCCAAATTCTCCCAAACCTCAAACCGAATTCGAACCGAATTATAATTCGGTTCGGTCGGTTTAACTTGAACTATAATTCGGTTCGGTTTTTCACACAAAACCGAATTTGTGAAGCTACTTGTATTTTCTCACTTTTAAATTATTTTTAACCCCTAATATAAACAATAAATATCAATTATATGCATCATCAATGATAAAACCAAACTTTTCAACACATAAGTCATAAAACATTTCAACTATTTAAGTCTAAAAACAACTACAAACATAAAATTCCACCATTTCGAGCTTGCAATTATAGTATTTCGGTTTTTTCGGTCGGAAATTCGGAAATTCGGTTCGGTTGAAAGAACCCTTCCGAACTATCCATATTTTCCTTCCGAATTCCGAATCGAAAAGCATTAATTCGGTTTCTGTTCGGTTCGGGTTTACCGAACCGTTTGCCCACCCGTAGGAGGCAACCCCACCTAGGTTTGCATTTTCTGACCTTTTTCCTTTTGATTTTTGTGTTTTTTTTAGTCTTGAGGTGTTTTCCCAAAGTCGAACGTTGTTTTTGAGTGATTACAGGTCACATTCGGGGCTCTGGAAATCCACACGGCCATGCCTAAACTTCACACGGCCGTGTGGAATAGGCAAATGGCCGTGTGAAGCCCATGGACATTTCACACGGGCTAGGGGGGTCACCCACATGGCCGTGTAGATTTGAGCCCTTGGCCATGTGAAGCCTCGACATTTTCCACACGGCCACTTGTGCAACTCACACGGCCGTGTGGCTTTCCTCGGCCAGGCCGTGTTGGCCCACACGGGCACCCCCTGCACCTCACACGGCCGTGTGACTGTGCCCATGTGGCCGAACCTTTGCCTATAAATTTGGACGACACGGCCGCCTGGTCAGAAAACCACCTTCCCCTCGCCGGAATCCTCTCCCCCTCGCCGGAAAACCGCGACTCTTCACCTATTTTGGCGATTTTCGACGATTTTTGGTCGGTTTTTCACCAAACCACCTCCACACCCATCCTTTTCTCCCCCGTTTTCGGCCTATCCCTCGACTTTGAGGCGATTTGGACCGACTTTGAGTCGCCGGAGGCGATTTCCGGCGAGACTCTGGCGAGGCTCCGACGAGCAGTTCCGGGCAAATTTTCTGCTTTTCGTCGCTTCCATTGCCTTCCCCTCATCATCCCTTACACCTCTACTTGTGTCTCCAGGTTTGATTTTGACCTTAACCTTGTGATTTATGGAGAATTGGTTGTTAGGGTGCATGTTTAGAGAACAACTTTGAATCATGTGAATTGTGTGCAATTGATTGAGGGGAAAGCTTGGATTATGTGTGAATTGTGTTGGGCAATGTCCCCCTTTCTTGTTTGAGCCCTTGTGTGCAAGAATTTTGTCAATTCCATGCTTACCTTAATAGTGCACACAAGGTGTTCGATGAAATGCCAGTTTTTCATACCATGTTGTGGGAGCCGGTTGGGGCCCTTAATGATGTGTTTTGATGGTGTATTTGCTATGGATGTGAACCTTAGGTTGCCTACTTTATCGTGGATGTGCACCCCCACCCAGATTATGCTTGTTTAATCGAGTTTTTGACCCCCGAACTATGGATGGAACCATGGTTCGGCTGTTTTCTGTTCTCAAGTGCGGGGGTGTGATTAACCTTTTCTTTGGCTCTTTTGGCTCCACTTTGGGTTGTTCTTTTGCAGGACCATGACGAAACCCGACCTCAAGCACCCGTTCATCCGGGATTTGAAGAGGGGCCCCCACCAGGATCGTTTTAAGCACGTCCTGGCCCGCTCGTTTGGGCAGCACCATTGCTGGTCCAGGCGGGAGTTTGAGAAGCTGCACTGCTACGGGCACTTCTCCGCCATTGTCACCAACCGCCCTTGGCGCCGTCTGCTATCCATCCGTGAGAAGGTTTACCACGAGCCCGTGCTTGAGTTCTATACAACCTTCAAGCACGCATCCATAGAGGATTGGGCAAACGGTGAAGCCGTCAAATTCAGGCTCGGCGGTGTACCCCATTCCATGAGCTACCACGAGTTGGCAACCGCTCTCGACCTCGGCCTGGCCGATGGGGAGGACTACGTCACCGAGCTCAACGATTCGGTGGGCGTGAACTTCAAGATGATGTACACCCGCCTTGCTCAGCTAGGCCAGCGTCCATTCGTGGCAGGGCGGACGAAGGCCAGCACCCTGCAGCTCGATAACCGCATTCTCCACCACCTGCTGGCGAAGTCCTACACTCCAGCTGGGGAAAGTGCCAGCTCCATCACCAGGCGAGCCATGTACTTCATCCAGTCCATCCGCCAGGAGGACCATCCTCTCCACTTGGGTTCTGTGGTGGCCAGAACCTTTGAGAAGAGTGCCTCCGAATTGAAGAGCCTCCACTGCACTCCCCTCATCACCCGCCTGGCCTCCTACTTCCAGATATCACTGCAGGGGAGCACCAGTGCCTTTGGTGAAGAGACGGTCAAGAGCATGCACCTGCTGCAGAGGAGCGCGGCGTCAAGTGGATCGCGGGGTTTCCTCAACCTCTGATCCCAGCGGAGGGCCAGCCGGAGGATTCGGAGGATGAGGCTGCTGAGGATGTGAGCCCGAGGATGTGGATGATGCTACTGCCCCCCGCTCCACCACCTTCGAGTACGGGGGTGGCAGCTCCGCTTTCCCCGGTCAGGACTACTTTACTCACCAGTTCAAGCAGCTGCGTCTCCAAAATCAGCAACTCCTTGACCATCAGCTCCAGTTCCAGCAGTAGTATGTGGCTCACCAGGCCGAGTATCAGACTCGGATGGCTGCTTATGATGAGTGCCTGAACATGATGGAGACCCAGCAGGGGGTGACACTGGCTCACATCGAGCGGGAGAAGGCCCGCTCTCGGCGCATGCAGGAGGTCCAGCAGCACCTACTCCAGTTGCTACCGGGTGAGCAGCTAGTCTGGAGGATTCCCTGGGAGGACTCTCCACTTCCACCTCCACCAGCTGATGATGATGACTCGTTCATGAACGACATCGATCTGGATAACCTTGGCGACGAGTAGGCTGTACTCGTCGCCCCTCTGAGTGTGTTTTCATTTCCGACTTTTTTGTGTTTGCTCCATGTGTGTGCGGAGCTTGAACTTAGTCTGTTGTTTATTTTTGTTCTTCTTTTTTCTTTTGTGGATTGTCTATTTTGTGGGCATCTGGGCTACCTCTGATCCCTAACGCACAGTGTGCTAGTGTGCTCTTGATGTTCGATTCGTGCAGAACTGTCCATCGTCCCATTTGTTTCCCGCTGACTGGTCCACTTCCAGCCCCCCGGCAGTATTTCAATCCGGTAACATCGTTCCCCTTATCTCTCCCTCTGCTCCATTGAGGGCAATGTCGTGCTTAAGTGTGTGTGGGGGGGGGGGGGTGCTTTGCATCGGTTGGAATCTATATATGTGTGCTTGGAGCCTAGTCCGCTTTCCGAATCTTACGATTTGAGGGCTCCGAGTACTTCTGTTTGATCATATTGGCACTGTGTTTTGATTGGTGAATTGAATGGTTTTCGGATTATTGCATGACAACCTAAGTGTAACTAGGACAACCTATAATGATGATTGAGACGTGCAGTAGAGTTGTGTAGGGATTCAGTTTTTTTCAACTTTTTGCTTACCAACTGTGACTTGGATTGATCACTTGTTCTTGACATTCGTTTATGCACCTAGTTCAGGGAATCAGAATGTGAGATAGATCATATAGGTAGCCATGTGAGATTGAGCCTGCTCGTTTCTTTCTTGTGCGATAGATCCCTCTTCCATGATGTGTAGCATTCACGTTGTCATTAGCTAAGATGATGGAGGCATAGGATTAGCCCACGACCAAATTGACTGTCCTGATGTGTTATATATCCCCCAGTCAGCCCTTTGAGCCGTGTGTTATCCTGTCTTTCGGTCTACAATGGAAAATCACCCTTTTGCATCTTTTACAAGGTTCCACAGAGTGGTTTTTACATGTTCTCTGCTGTTTCTGCTAAATTTAATGTGAGGGTTGGAGGTAGTGCTTAAAAGTTGGGCACGTGTTTGAAAAATGTGCAGAGGTGGTGGTTCTCTTAAGAAATGAAAAAAAAAATGAAAGAAAAACAAAGGAAAAAATGAAAGCAAAAGAGATCCACTACCAAAAATCTTAATAGTGCCCATTAAGTAGTGTTTCTTAGCAGTCTGGCATGGAAAATGTTGTCATTTTTATAACCTCCTTCGCTCTTGTGCTCTAGAGAATTTGAGTAATGCAGAATGGCAGAAAGAAAGTAAGTGGTTGGATTGACTGAGATTATGTGGGTTTGGAAATGTGGAATCTTGTGTTATGAATACTTCCACCACCTAAAAGGCATTTTCCCCATGTCCAAGACCCTAGCCAGTCATTTGAACCTGTGTCTAAGACCTCCGGATTAGTTAGCGGTGACACCCCATATGTGAACTCTAGCATTTAGAGGCTGCCGTCATGGTGAAGAGATGTTAGGGATTGAGAGAATAAGCATGCGCATTTTTCGCATCAAATTGTCCTGACCCCACTGGTCGAGAGTGAGAGATTCATTTTCTCATATTCTCTATACTCTTGTACCCCGGTGAGGACCTAGATTGCTCTGTCTCTACTATGATATCTTGAGTTTTGTGCATGAGGTGACTGTCTTGAGTAAGTTGTTGAGTCAAGTCTAGGTTGGTTGGTGAACAGAAGGGAGACTCCTCCTTTACTCGATTTTGCTGTACTCAAATGTCCTCTGTGGTGGTTGTCCAGGTTGCTACTGAAGTTGTTCATGTGTTGATGTTGAAGGCCAGTACGATTCACGTGTTCTGTGCCTATATGATTTTTCCCCAATGTTGGTATGATTGAAATATGTGAGCTTACATTGTGTCTGACTTGGTTGCTTGGGGACAAGCAAACGGTTAAGTGTGGGGGAGTTTGATAGACCGCTAATTGCACATGTTTTTACCCCAATTCTTGAGCCGTTTGAGAAGTTGATTCTCGTGTTTTAGGCTGATTTCACGCTAGGCTGTTCTTGTTTGTGATATCTCAGGTCCTAGTACGTGAATGAAGGTTTGGGAGCGAGTTCGGGGTCGATTGGACGAAGATCGGACGTGTGGCGAGACGCTGAGGAAGCCACACGGGCACTCATAAAACCCACCGGCCGTGTAAGGAACCAATGTGACCGTGTGGGATTTAGCAAGGCTTCACACGGGCATACTGGAGATTCCACACGGCCGTGTATCCCTGGCCGTGTAGGAAGCCTGAAGTCCACTTAATTGAAACTCCGCGTTTTGACACTCACACGGGCAGCTGGGTAAGCCACACGGCCGTGTGGCCTGGCCGTGTGATTGGGAAAAGCTGGGTTTTAACCCAATTTCGAGCCAAAGGAGAGGGAATCGACTTTTTGGAGCAAAAACAGAGCCCTAGAGAGAGAAAGTGCGAAGAACACATCCTAGAAGCAATCTTGGAGCTGGGTTTCATCAAATCGAGCTTGGAGATAATCATCGGAGTGAAAATCATCATCCCAGAGCAGATTCTTCCCATGGTTATGAGTATGACTGCTTTGTATTCTGTTTTCCCCTCTCTTTCTATGGAGTAGAACTCTCTCTCACTTGGGTATGAAGAACCCTAGTTCCATGTGTTAGGGATCTTTATTGTAATGACTTGGGATTGTTATACTGTTTGATTATAATCGAATGATTCATGATTCATTGAACTAATTGAAGTCTGATCAGCTTTTCTTGATTTCTGCTGCAACCTGAGATAGATAGAATCTGATTAGGTTGTTAGAGCTTCATCATTCGGTAGTAGTGGATTGGTTATACGAGAGTTAGTCAATCTACTGCTTTGTACTGGAATCCAATTATGGTAGTGGAGTTCTGTGTTCATAGCCTCAGCTTTCTATCCCGGTGAAGGTTAGTCGCCTGCCGGGTAGTTGGACTGAGAGGGCTTGGTCAGCTTAAGAGATTCCAAGCCACTGTCGGATCTTACGCAGTTTAATCAACAGTAAATCAACCTAGGGTAATTACAATTGAGACCTAACTAAGGATCTAGGAGGACTCATTCCCGAGTGACTCTTCCTTGACTTCAGAAAACCGAACCATTTCCTGCTTTCTTACTGCTTTTAGTTAAAACAACAATCACTCGACTTAGTTTGCTAGATAATAGATATTCACGTAGTAGGCAGTAGATCTAGACCCCGGGTTGATAATAGAACTTGCCTGTTACTGCATTCCCGGATTGCGATTATACTTGGTCGCAGTTTGGTGTTGTGTTTTAGCGTGTCAGAGCCTCCTGGGGAGATCTTCATTGAGAACCGGCCAAGCTTATCAGTCATTCATAAGATTGTCACTAATGCTTGGGAATGCCGGAATAAGGTTCAGGTGATGGAGGCGGAGATGGGTCTTCTGCAATTCCTGTTTGACGATACAGAGGACATGGAATGGGTGCTAAAGCGCACGCCTTGGCCTGTCGAGGACCGGGTCTTACACCTCCAAAGATGGGCATCTGTTACGGAGGAGGTGTTTGATTCCCTCGGATACGCGCCCTTCTGGGTTCAGATGTGGGGGATCCCCTCCCACTGCCGCATGATTGCGTTTGGAAGAAGGGTGGCGGAGATGAAATTGGGTGAGGTTCTTGATGTCGGCCTGTTTGGAATTAAAGGTGAACCCGACCAGTTCGTCAAAGCCCGTGTGAAAATCAACGTTCTCGAACCGCTGCGGTCTCAAATATGGGCGAGCAATGATGTCGCCGGAAAATTCTGGGTTACTTTTGCCTATGAATTCCTTCCCCTATTCTGCTTCCATTGCGGACGATTGGGGCATATGGAACGGAACTGCGTGTTCCCGGATCCAAGTGGTGATGAGCGATTTAGTTAGGAGATGGCGACTACGGAGGTGGGCTATCGCCTGAATGAAGAGACTCTTAAAGCTTCCCAATACAATCCTCCTCCGCTGCCGCAATCTGTGTGGGTAAATCCCAAAACAAAAGGGCAGGTGGCTGTGAGTTCAGCGGCTGCTCGGGGCGACAAAAGGAAGTCCGAAGCAAAGTGTGTCGGGCGGGAAGTGGTGCTGGCGTTGCCGGGAGATGGTGATCGAGTTGCAAAAGGGGCGCAAAGAATTGGGAGCCGTGAAGGGAATAGGCAGGGGGAACGGCTGGTAATCAAAAGGGCGGTCGGGGTTCTCAGGTGGATAAGATGGGGCCCCGGACGAAGCAAGTGCGGCAGTCCACCGGGCCGAGTACTGGTGTCCGCGGAAAGCAAGTGCCGGCGGGTGGGGAGCGGACTGAGACGGGGCTGAAGGTGCGCGAGGACGGAGGGAAGGGAGGCGGTAAAGGAAACTCAAGAAGGGAGGAGGGATTGGTTGCGGGGCGTAGTTTGGAGCAGGAGCAGGGCTCGGGGAAGAGGGGGAAATCGGTGATGGAAGGGCGACCGGAGGTGGGGCTTAAAGCGGCTACCAACCAAGGTGCAAAGAAGAGTGAGACCTCGCCAAAAATGGAGGGTGCTGATGCTGGGGTAGTTGGTGTGCAGGCCACGGAGGAGGGAGCTAAAAACCTAATTTGCGATAAGATTGCGGTGGAACCCGGCAAGATGGACGCAGGGGAGAATTCAGAGATGCTGGATGCGGCCCCGACGGTGACGGATGAGTATGGGTCTAACTTGCCCAAGCTGTCGGCGGTTTTCCGGATGGCAATTGCGGAAGAGGAGCTGGAAGATCGAAAGAGATCGGTGGAGATGGTGGAGGATCTTGCGCGGGATTCTACACCGACGAAGAAATTGTGCGCTGATGAACCAAACAAGGAGTCCAAAGAAATGGTGGAGGTAGCCAGCCCGAAATGGCCCCAGTCGATTAAATGAGGCTTTTATCGTGGAACGTGCGTGGGATTGGGCCATCCCTCACGTTCCAATCCTTGTTAGGCTTAGTTAGAGTCAATAATCCGGATTTGGTGTTCTTGTCGGAAACCAGATCTCGTAGAAAAGTTGTTAAACGTCGTATGCGTGGGTTAGGGTTTGATTTAGAGTCTTGTTTCCTTGTTGATGCCGTTGATATGTCTGGCGGCCTAGCGGTAGGGTGGTCCCCGAGCATTTGTGCTACGGTTCTTTGTAGTTCTTCTTTTTTTATTTCAGTTCGGATTAATAATATGGACGTTCCGTATGTGGTGGTGTGTGTTTATATTAGTTGTGTTGATTCGGTGCGTCGAGGGCAATTGGAGGCCCTGCGAGCTTACTGTCAGGGGATTTCGGAACCCTTTGTCGTCATGGGGGACTTTAATTCGATTCTTTCCTCGAATGAGAAGGGTGGAGGCGTTCCATGGGC
Source organism: Linum tenue (assembly GCA_946122785.1). NCBI lineage: Eukaryota > Viridiplantae > Streptophyta > Magnoliopsida > Malpighiales > Linaceae > Linum > Linum tenue. The sequence goes on along the minus strand of CAMGYJ010000010.1, from coordinate 34,409,017 downwards.
TCCTGCCCAGTCCCAAGATTTCCGTGATTTTGTGGACTCGCTGGCCCTGCACGACCTGGGGTTCCAGGGCCCTATGTTCACGTGGACGCATAAGCGGATGGGAGCCGCGTGTGTTCATAAACGTCGGGATCGTGCCCTAGGATCTGCGGCCTGGGCGGAATCTTTTCCGGACACGATTGTCGTCCATTGTACGGATATTGGGTCCGATCATCGGGCGCATCGGGCGCTCATTCTAGTTGACAAGCCTTTTAAAAGAACGGCCCGTCGTTTGTTCCGGTTCGATGCCCGTTGGGTGGAGAATCCGGAGGTACGTCTTTTCTCAATAGGGCCTACGCAGGCACCGGGGTCTGATGGGTTCACGGCAAAGTTTTTTCGGTCGTACTAGGATATAGTGGGACCTTTGGTCATGGAGGCGGTGGGGTAATTTTTTGTGAATGGCAAGCTCCTTCGTATCTTTAACCACACATGGGTTACGCTAATTCCAAAAGTGGAGGAAGTTGAGACGATGCGCCAATTGAGGCCAATCAGTTTATGTCAGGTCATTTACAAGATTATTTCTAAGATCTTAGCAAATAGACTGGCGCTGGTATTACCAACGGTGGTTTCCCCTGAGCAAAATGTTTTTATCAATGAGAGACAGATTGTTGATAATGTTCTGATTGGTCATGAAATCATGCACTATCTTAAGATTAAGACGAAAGGGAAGAAGGGGTACATGGCCTTGAAGGTTGACATGGAAAAGGCCTATGACAGGGTTGAATGGCCTTTCTTACTTTCGCTTTTAAAGAGAATGGGGTTTGGTGAGCAGTGGGTGCAGTGGATCCATGAGTGTATTTCGTCGTCTTCCTTTTTCGTCATGATGAATGGTATGCCGGCAGGGTACTTTCGGCCCACCAGGGGTCTCAGGCAGGGGGATCCTTTGTCTCCTATGTTGTTTGTTCTATGCACGGAAGGTTTGACAGTGTTGATAAAAAAGCAGTGGTAGAAAGGAGGTTAGTTGGGGTTCAGGTTAGCCCGCAAGCGCCCAGGGTGTCTAACTTATTCTTTGCGGATTACTCATATATGTTTGTGCAAGCGTCGATGCAGCAGTGTGAGAACCTGCTTCAAGTCTTGGGGGAGTATGAGGAGTTGAGTGGGCAACGGGTAAATTTGGCGAAGTCAGTGGTTTGCTTCAGTCGTAATGTGTTAGAGGAGGACTGTGTGGCTATGGCAGCTCGGTTGGGAGTTGGGGCAGTGGGAGTCCAGGATAAGTATTTGGGGCTGCCCACCTTAATTGCTCGTTTGAAATCGGAAACATTCCGATTTCTGGAGGAAAAGATGTTGCAAAAGTTAAAAGGTTGGAAGCAGCGGCACTTATCCTGGGCGGCGAAGGAGACACTGTTAAAATCGGTGGCGGCAGCATTGCCAGTCTATGTCATGGCGTGTTTTAAGCTTCCCGTTACGTTGTGCAGGCGCCTTGATAAATATAAGGCTCGCTTTTGGTGGGGTGGGTAGATTGATAGGGTTCACTGGATGTCGTGGCGAAAATTGTGCCGGAGTAAGAAAGAAGGGGGATTGGGCTTTCGTCGATTTGAGCAATTTAATCAAGCTCTCCTTGCGAAAGTAGGGTGGCGGATTATTCAGGATCCTGACTCTTTGCTTGCTCGGATATATAAGGGAAAGTATTTCCCGAATGGAACCCTCTTAACGGCTACCACACGGTCTAGGCCGTCTTGGGGGTGGCAGAGCGTCTTGCATGGGGTTCAACTGTTAAAGGCGGGGCTGCGATGGCAGGTGGGTACGGGGAGGAGGTGGAGATTGCTACTGCGAATTGGGTTCCGGGGTGTCACCCAAATCCTCTAGTGGTGCTGCCGTCAGCTCATCTTTGGGAGGGTGCAACAGTAGCCGGGTTGATGAGAGAGGAGCCAGGGACGTGTTGTGATGAGTGTTTGGCTAACTGTTTTACTCCAGAGGTGGGCCGGGCAATCAAAGCGATCGTCCTCCCAAGATTACCTATTCGGGATAAGCTGGTCTGGCATGAGGACCAAACGGGGAAGTATACGGTTAAGTCCGGATACCGATTGGCGATGCGGTTGAACAAGAGCCAGTGGAGGGGCAAGTGTGAGGTATCCTGGATGGACTCAGGACTGTGGGGGAAGTTGTGGAATCTTAGGATTCCGCCGAAACTCAAGTTCTTTATGTAGCAGGCCATGAGTAGGATATTGCCGACCACGGAGGCTTTTATTGCTCGAGAAATTGAGGTGTTGGAGCGGTGTCCGGTGTGTTGGCATGAGGTGGAAGATTTGGAGCATTTGTTTCTCCATTGTCTAGTGGCTAAGGATTTGTGGGCCGATTCGGGACTAGAGGATATACGGGCTGGGTTACTGGAGGTGAATGTTGGGTTGTTTGTTCGCCGGCTGCTGGAGGCGGTGTCTGATGAGGGGATCCTTATGCGTTTCTTCTCCCTGCTCTGGCGGGTGTGGAAGTCTCGAAATTGGGTGGTTTTTTGAGAGATGTCAGTACCAAAGGGTGGTCCTAAGTAACCAGTGGCGTATTCAGGTGGAAGAATGGCAGCAGGCGAGTGGTGTGGAGGAGGGGCGGCGTCAAGGTCGGCGGCAGGGGGCAGCACTAGGACCGATTCGGTGGCCTCAGGGTGTGTCTTGGGTCTGCTCCTTTGATGGAGCAGTGCGTGAGGCTTCACATTCTGCGGTGGGGATTGTCCTGCAGGGGCCAGAGGGGGTGGTGGTTAGGGCGATGGGAAAGGGATTGGCTGGTCTAATAGACCCAATGCTAGTGGAGTTGTTGGCCCTACGGGAGGCGATCTTGTGGTGTCGGGCGTTGGGGTCCACGGTGTCTGCTACCAGGGGGATGCTAAGGTCGTCATTGACAAAGTGGTGGCGGGATGTGCGTGGGATGTGCGTGGCGGGAGCAGTGTTGCAGGAGATTCAGGAGATGTTGGCTAGTGGTTCGGGGGATGTGCTTCGATTTGTAGGCAGGGATAACAATAGGGTAGCCCATAGGGTGGCTAGGAAGGCCCTTTCTTTGTATCCCGCTCTTATCGAGGGGTTTGATTTTTGCGTTTGGCTCCATTCGGAGATGTAATCGTTTGTGATCTTTTCTTCTTGGTAATGCAAGTTATCTTTTGTTAAAAAAAATACATGAACTTGGAATAAACATGAGTAGTTATTAAACCTAAAAATAAAAATAAATTTGTTTTTCGATTGAATAAAAAATTGAGAGCTATTAGTAAATATTTGCTCATATTAATATTTGATCCTTCCTCATACACGTAGTACACAGATATAGTCAGTTGGCGTATGGCTTTACTAAGACCAACTTTAGTGCATAGATTCATAATTTCAAAATTTGGGGCTAGAATTCAAATTCTAGCCCCTTCAAAAGTGATTTTTGCATTAGTGGAGAGTTCCAAATGTTCAAAAAACCAGAATTTGATTTAATTCATAAGTCAGTTTAGTGTAGATTTTATCATTCTAATTACAAAATTTGTTTACTATTTTATATAGATATTAATAATTAATTTAAATGAACATTCCGATAATTTATTTTGAATTCGGACAAAAAAATTATATATAAATATGACCTAAACAATAATAAAAACATAATAGCTAATACAATTGTCATATATACATGACATATTTTATCAGAATTACTTTTTTTCTTTTGGTGGGATCATCGGAATGACTTGAATATTACACATGTAATGTTTAATTTATTCTTATCTCTAATTTGTGAAGTTTAATCAAAGAAGGAAGCAATTAAAGAAAGAGTCAATTAAAAGGGATTGGCTGAGGCGGATTGCAGAAGCTCTGCATCTAGGCGCGTGTGGCACAAGCAGGAAGGGATTAGTTGGGGCGCTCGGGTGGCGCTCACCTTCCTCCCCGGCGCGTCTCCTCCATCCCACCTTGTGGTCCTGCGAAATTTGACCAACTTATCAGTTTGTGGTCATTTTTGGAACTCAAATCGCCTCAAATCCAATTATTTGGCCCTAGGTCCGGATCACCTCAGTAACCATCCCATCAGTAACCATCAGTAACCCCTTCCCCTGGCCCCCACGTGTCAGTTTTTTCTTTTTATTTAAAAAAATACGGGAGGGGCACTAAGGTAAAATTGCACCCCTATTTAATGATGTCTCTGACGCGCTGACGCGCTGACGCTGACCAGATCACATCAGCGCCTTCTCTCTCCTCAAACAACCTTTAATTTCCTTCTCTTAATCTTTAACGGACGATTTCTCACTCGTTTTAATTCGGAATTTAATTTTTTTTTGCACAGTTAGATCAGATTAATGTGCTCTTCAAAATGATATCCACTTTGATATTTTTCAGACATAAAAAATTTATCAGTTATTACCAGTCATTACCATATGGTAATGACTGGTATTGACCATACCATATGGTATGAAAAAATTTGGCACATCAATATATATTACGTTACCACCCAATACCATATGGTATAGTGTGGTAATATCAATATATATTTCGTTACCACCCAATACCATATGGTATAGTGTGGTAATATCAATATATATTTCGTTACCACCCAATACCATATGGTATAGTGTGGTAATATCAACATATGGTAAATCTAACTACCATACAATACCACCATAGTAGAACATGGTAATCGAATGAACACAAATTAATTGTAATTACCATACAATACCACATTGGTATGAGAAGGTAAAACCATACAAAAATAATATAAATCTAATTACAATCCTTTACGACCATAGTAAAACACGATATCCATAAAAATACATTTCGTTACCACACTTTACCATATGGTATAGACACATTACCATATGGTATAGACACATTACCATATTAATGGTATATACAAATTACCATATGGTATATACACATTACCATATGGTATATACACATTACCATATGGTATAGTGTGGTAATCTCGGTATATATATATATATATACAATTACGACTCTTTCACTTTCTTCTCCAGCTTCATTGTCTTCTAACTCTTTTTTCTCAGAACTGGAGTCGATTACCACCCACTACCACCATGATAAAAACTCGTGACCATAAAGATACATTTAGTTATCACACATTACCATATGGTATAGTGTGGTAATACCAATACATATTACCTACAAGGAAGAAAAACAGAAGGAGGGAGAGACAAAAAAAACTCGTCTTTTGTCTCCTCATTTCTCTCTGCAATCAAGAACACCAAATGCAACAACAAAAAGAGGAGGAAGATCGGAATTGAAAATTCACAAACAAATACTAAAATATAAAACATGCAAACTTAACTCACATAGATCCGTCCCATCTTTGTCAATATGGAACGTCATCTATTTTGAGGCGAGAGAAAGAAAGAACATAAGGAAGAAGCAGCTGCAAAGAGATTAGATCTAGAGAAGAAAGAGATTGGCAGAGAGAAAGGAACAAAGAAAGAGGAGATTGCTAGAGAGAAAAATGAAAACAGAATAAGAGATTAGATCTAGAGAATAAGGAGAATGAGAGAGAGAAAGGAACAAAAAAGAGGAAAGAGAGTTGCAGAGATAAGACACTAACTCTCTCTCCTCCATGCAAAGCAAACTAATAAATGTTGAACAAATTAAAAAAAACAATTAAAAATTCAAAAAGCGGACAGAAATACCCCTCATCACCCCGCATCAATCCCAGCCACATGATCGCTCCGTCCTAGAAACGGCTCCGGGTGAGTTACTTACAGATCAGTAACCAGTGGTTACTCACTGTATCCCAAGCCCTTTAAAACCCCATTAAAGTGCTATGCGTCCAAAATTTTGGAATTTTGGCCCAACACTAAAGATGGTCTAAGCATTCTTTTTCATTTTAAATATTTTCGTTATTTCTGAAAATGGTAAAGAAATCACTAAGATAAAGAATAGGATTATGTGAAGACTGCCACTGTCAGCTTGAAGCGGCGTCGTTTGGATTATAAGAAGACTACTGCCTTCTGCGATGTCGTTTTATTTAGGTGTTGTTTGGTTTATAAGAAGACTGTTGCCTTCTGCGGTGTCGTTGTATTATGTGTCTGTTTGATTATAAGAAGACTGCTGCATTCTGTATTCTTCAATCGGATGTCTTGCAATTAGATTTTTGTGATTGAATTCTGAATAGTTCGGATGGATTTGATTTAATTCGATATGGAGGCTGCACCCTAAATAAATCATGTGCAAAATCCATAAATCCACTGCAACACGACAATTCAAGAGGTATGAGAAAAAGTTTCTAGTCCATCTGCATAAATGGGGCAAGAATAAACCTCCTCATCTTCATCATCAATATGCTCTTTGTCACGCAACACATCTCTCAAATGAAGAAATCCTTTGATTAAACGCCACATGAAAAATCTAAGTTTAGGAGGGACTGATAAAGACCAGAGATATTTCCAGGCAGCAGAATCAAACATGACTGGAATATTGGACATATCTCTAATGAACTCTTCAGATGCTAACCTGTAACCTGATTTTACAGTATATTCACCTGAGGCTTCATAATGCCAAATGAGTATGTCCGCTATTGGAAATATGGGGAGTGGAATACTCCCGATGAGTGTAACCGTCTCTGCATCAAAGAGTGAGAGGAGGAGTTGTACCTTCCAAGAGCCAGTTTCATGGTTTATGAGGCAAGCAACATGAGGAGCAGGGGGTGAAGAATTCGGCAACAGCTTTGGGAAAGAAGGTGGAGATGTTGGCAGCCAGTTATCACCTGTAATACAAATGGAATTACCTGATCCAATCAACCACCAAAGTCCTCAGATCAAGAGACTTTGTCCTTCTCAAATGCCTTGCCAAGCCCATGAGGGACGATTTCCTTGAGGTGCATGGAGGAAAGACGAGTGAGGAAAGTATCGGCCTTTGTAGGTGGTAGCGAGCAGTCTGTCTGGATTTTGGAGAATTCTCCAGGCTTGTTTTGCTAGGAGAGCTATTTTGTTGCTATCTGGATCACGGAACCCGAGACCTCCAGCTATCTTTGGCCGACAGAGTGCTCTCCAAGATGTCCACTTCATCCCATTCTCAGGATTTAAGAACGGTTTCCTTGGATGTCAAAGACATAGATTGTGACTTCCATCGTTGCAGTCGTTGTAGCAAATTATCCTCGATATACCGGAAGGTATCCTGCTTAGATCTTGATAGCCGCACAGGTAAACCAAGGTACTTGTCATCCTCCCCACTTGCTGTCACGCCCAGGATGGCCATGAACTCTGCAGCTTCCGACTCCGTGACATTGGTACTAAAGATAACTATAGGTTTAGGAGATTGACCTTCTGATCACTGACTTGTGACTCACTCCTACTGTCACTCTAGAAAATGGCCAAGTGTAACCACTTCCTAAAGCGTAGTATAGCGGGTTTGGGTTTTATTGTCAACCCGGGTTCTAGATGTGATGACTACTCGGTGAATTCTCGTTATCTAGTAGTGAACATTTAGTGCAAACTCAAGCAAACAAAAACACAAGGCAAGTAAACAGTTGTTGTCAAGTCAAGAGAGGTCACCCGGATATGGTTCCCCCTAGACTGCAGTTAAGTCGGATTGCAATTTACCAAGTTCAGTTTTCATGAAAGTTATACTGCGGAAGGTTCTTAATTAGCCTGAAGTCTCGACTAAAGGTCTCCAGACCCTCTCAATCTGAGTCTCTAGCGGGCGACTAACCTCCACCGGAGTAAACAGATTGAGGCCCTAACGAACCAAACCTCCACTACCGAATGGAATTCGGTACAGAATAGCGAATTGGCTCCTCGACTAAAGTCACCAATTCGCTACCTTCGATTAAGGATACTCTATCAACCTAGGCAGATATTCTCATTCTAGGTCAAAGCAGAACAACAGGAATTTGATCAGGATTCAAGTCATTCAATCATTCAAACCTCAATCGAATATAATCAATTCACAAACTCTGTACTTGGGTTCATACAATCAGACCTAGCATACAATTCTAGGGTTCCCCATACCCAGATGAATGGGGGAACTACTCCATAGAGAAAGAAGCAAAAGCAGATTCAGACGCGGAAATCATACTGTGAAGATGGATTTCTTCTCCTTGACGGTTAATCGGCACTTCTCCAAGCTCAAGCCGGGCTCCAATGGTGATGAAGATCAAGCTATGGCACTTGGGAACTCTGGTTCGTCGCTTTCTCTCTCTAGGAATCGATTTCTCTCTCAAAAACTCGGAACCCTTCAATGTTGGCCTTCTTCTTCCTTTTATCAGCTGCCTGGTCGCGATACCCGGTCGAAATACCCGGTCGGGTATTTTGGGTTTCGACCGGGTATTTCCAAAACTCGCCGTTTCACTTATGGGAAAATCCCCAGTCACTCTCCATAATCCCCGACCGGGGATTTTAGCCATTTTGCCTGGGCCCCCTCTGTTTCTCACGGGGCCGAAAATGATAAATACCCGGTCAGGTATTTTGCCACCTGACCGGGTATTTTCCTCCTGCAGCCCACCTAGTCCCAACTCGGCTCCTTTCGACCCAGAACTCGTTTCTCCGCCTCGATTCCAACGCCGGGTCCTGAAATATGACATAAACACACAACCTAGCGTGAAATCGGCTTAAAACACGAGATTCCTCATCACAAACGGCTTCAGAAAAGGGGTAAAAACATGTATAATTATTAGTCTATCAAACTCCCCCACACTTAACCGTTTGCTTGTCCCTAAGCAAACCAAGTCAGACACCAGGTAAGCTCAAAACGTTTCAATCGAGCAGGCTTCAGGGCAAATCGTATCGGCACAAAACACGTGGATCATACTGGCCTTCGATCATCAACACATGGCAACTCGAATGACAACCTAGACAACCACCACAGACGACATTCGAATGCAATAAAGTCGAGCAAAGGAAGAGTTCTCTCCTGTTCACCAACCAACATAGACTTGACTCAATCACTTGTTCAAAACAGTCACTTCATGCAGAAAGCTCAAGATATCAGAATTAAAACCGAGCAATCTAGGTCCTCACCGGGGTAAAGAGTATAGAGAAAATGAGAAAATGAATCGCTCACTCTCGACCAGTGGGGTCAGGACAAATTGATGCAAAAAATGCGCATGCTTAGTCTCTCAATCCCTAACGTCTCTTCACCATGAATGCAGCCTCTAAATGCTAGAGTTTACAAAAAAGGGTGTCACCACTAACTAATCCGGAGGTCTTAGACACAGGTTCAAATGACTGGCTAGGGTCTTGGACATGGGGAAAAGGCCTTTTAGGTGGTGGCAGTTATAGCACAAGGTTCCACATTTCCAAACCCGACAAAACCATAATCAAGCAAACCAGTAACTTCCGTTCTGCTATTCTGCATTAATCAAATTCTTTAGGGCACAAGAGCGAAGGAGGTTATATGAATGTTAGTGTAACATCCCGTTCCGACAAAACCCATATTTCGATCGCTAGAAAGTTCGCGATTTAAAATCGAGCATTTTGGCAGTATTTCGACGAAAATCGGATTATCAATCGATCGGATAAGTATACGTATTATATATATATATATATATATATATATATGGGCCGCATATATATAATCTCATGTCCATTTAATTCACATCATCATCGTCTATTTCCATTTTCCACCGAGAGAAGCAAAAACCAGAGCGAGCGGAGAGAGCGTACAGGGGAACGTCGGAGGAAAAACTCCAAGGCTCGATTCTTGAGCATAAGTGATCCAAAAATCCCGTAAGTTATACCTAATCCATCCATTCATCGTTATTTATCGATTTAGAGCTTTAAAACGAGCTTTTGGTTCAGGAATTTCTTGAATTCCCGATAAGCCAAATTAGGGTTTCGGAGTATCCGGAAGCCGGATTGAGCCCAAATTTCATATACGAGCTTCCTGCAGCGAGGTAATCAATCCTCTAGTTCTAATCCCTGAATTTCGGCAATTATTTAGGTCGGGGTCCTAATCGCTGAATTTAGCTCCGGCCAGGGTTTGATGTGTTTTTATCGAGATTTTGACCCGGAGCCTATAACTAATATTGACGGGGATACTGCAGGGGATATTAGGACGGTCTCGGATTTTAATTCGGGGTTCGTTCCTGAAATTGACGTTTTAGTACGGGAGGCTAGAACCGGTGTTTGAACGACCAGAACTGGTGAGGGATTAGCACGGCATACCGGGTTTGTCGTATCACGATAATTATGTTGATGCTTAGAATTGACCTAGGTGAACTAGAATGGCATGATTAGGGGTGTATGAACTTTTGTGCTATCTGTTGAACCCTGGATTGTTGTATGATATTATTGACTTGCCCTAATCGATATGAACCTTGTTTATGCTGATGATTTCGTATATGTTGCAAATTGTGGGCTTGACTGTTGATATGCATTATGATGGTTCGAAAAGGTGATTGGTATGACATTTCATGATTGATGTATTTGGATGTACAAGTGGGAAAATATATATCTCCTGGTGATATTATGATGTTTAAGGAGGATGACTTGCACGAGGGTTTATTCCGAGGAAGTGCAATTTATACGACTCCTGGTTTACCTATGTTGAGCCAATTATGGCCAGGTCAAGTACATGTGCAAGTAATGAATTATGATTAAGCAAGATGAGATATGAATCATGAATAAGGATACCAAATATGAGTGTTGTGGTCTCACGGTCAACTACATAGTAATTAGGGCTCCCCATGCTATTACTCTATTATGATATGTATGATAGTCACACCTCTCTTGTGGTGGTGACTGAAGATTTCTTACGAGATATGACCCACACCCAGAGTGGTGTCGGGGTATGACTACACCCATAGTGGTGTGGGGTATGTATGACCACATCCGACGGGATGTTGGGGTATGTATGACTACATCCGACGGGATGTGGGGTATGTTTCCCGGGAGAGTTATTAGCATGGGAGTAGCCAGACGCCTATGATTAAAACATGATAAGATGCATATGCATAAGTCAAGGTGGTTGAGTCTTTTGCCTATTGGGATGTCGGATGCTTGAGGTCTGATCCTAGTGCTTGAGCTTATTTGCTAGATGTATGGTAAGGGTATGCTCTGTTATGAACTCACGATGCTATGATTATCTCACTCAGCTATGAGCTGACCTCTTTATCCTTTTTCTCTGCTTATGCCATGTGTAAGCAGATCATCGTCATCAGCAGCAGTAGATAGTTGTATAGGTGGGAGCTGAGCAAGAGTTGAAGGCAAGATGAGGTATGGTCTTCAACTATTCTGTGCTTGGACTACTACTCGGGATTTTGGCCAGTGATCCACACCTTTTTGTAAAAATGTTTTGAGAACGTTTTTCATGTGCATACTAGCTTCTGATGTAGTGTGAGCTATCCACAGGTGTGGAAAGTTGATGATATGTGTATATTTGTGTAATTATGTAAGTTGTGACGATTATGGCATGTATCAGTATAGTATGCAGTTGTGTAACATGAAACGGTGACTATGGCTATGAAAAGCCAATGCATATGGCAGTGAGTGTATATGTTTATCTATGAATGCATGGATTTAGATGAATTATTTTGCAGGATTAGATGGAAGAACTGTTAGCCCATTAAGCGAGTAATTCATGTCGAAATTTTATTTGGGTAAATTTTGATAATTAATGTAACACCCAAGATTAATTCCGCTGCAATTGTATGAACAATATGATTAGGCATAAAGTATAGGGTAGGGTGTTACAGTTTGGTATCAGAGCCCGGTTCCCTCTTTTTGTTGTTATGGCGTACTATACCCTATGGGAGGTTAAACACTCCTAAGGAGGGGAGTACCCCATAATGACTTAAATTGGGAATTGAGTTTGACATGATTATGTTTATTGGTATGTTGGATGAAATTACCTGCATCATGGTTTTCAAAATTGAGTTTTGAACTTATTTGTTTTCAAGTAATTATTTTGGGAAAATTTTGTTTTAACCAAGTGAGAGATTTGGTGAAGAACGAATTTTGTGTGGATCAATCTAAGGCCAATATTTCCTTGTAGCTCGCACGGAAGTTGTCATAATGTTCCTACTGACTAGTCGAGAGGAGTGGGGGTGGTTGATGCAAGACCGCCAGTATTAGACTATGCAAAAATGAAGAGTTTGGGTGGTAGGGACTTTAAAGGAGATGTGAGTCCGGATGCTGTGGTAGAGTGGTTGAGGGAGATGGAAGATGTGTTTGAGTATCTTCATGCAACCCCAGATGAAAAAGTGCAATATGTTGTTTTTCTCCTAAAGGGGTACGCGAGGAGCTGGTGGTCCTCGGTCTCTAGAGTTAATGGTGAACGAGTTCAGTTCACCTGGGAGGAGTTCCTGAAGGCCTTTAAGACAGAGTTTCTTCCCGAAGCTTTTATCAGGGCAAAGAACAATGAATTCGCCAACCTTAAGCAGGAGAATGTGACAGTTACTGAGTACACCATCAAGTTTGTTCGACTACTTTACTTTGAAGATGGGTTGGCGGATACTGAGCATAAGAAGAAGATGAGATACTTGCATGGTCTGCGCCTAGGATTGAAAGAAAAGATCCACAGGGTTGATGAAGAGAGCATGGCCACTATAAAGGAAGCAGCACTCAAGTATGAAGCCTATGAAGTTGAGGGTCGAGAGGAACACAAGACGAAGGAGGAAGAAAAGAAAAGGAAGCTAGGAGTAAATTATTCTGCACCTCGTTATCCATCAAGGAAGGGTCCTAGCAGTTTTGGGAGAACACCGAGTCAATCTATGTCGGGAACATCATACAGGGCACCAATTTCCTCAGCCACACAATTTTCATTTTGTCAAGTTTGTCAGAAGAGGCATCTTGGAGAGTGTAGGAGATTTTCTGGTGTATGCTTTCACTGTGGCCAACCTGGGCACATCATGAGGGATTGTCCGCATTCGAGAGAAGTAAGAGCTACACAGTACGAGCCTTCAGTGCAATTTAGTAGAGCCCCATTCAGGGGTGGTTACCAGGGAGGCCGTAGTGGATTTCAGAGTGGTCGTGGTGGTTCAAAAGGTGGTAGAGGTGGTGGTCGAAATCAGCCATCAGGAAGTGGTACGCAGGGTACCAGAGCACAAGGAGCACCGAGGGTTTATGCAATGACTCGAGGTGAGGCAGAAGTGGCACCAGAAGTTGTGACTGGTATGCTTTCTATCCTTGGCAAGCAATTATATGCTTTGATCGATACTGGTTCCTCTTACTCATTCATGTCATATACATTTGCACATATGCTACGCTTGGTTCCAGATAAGCTAGGTTATACCTTATGTGTTAAAACACCTGTGGGAGATACCTTGAAGGTAGATTCAGTTATTAGAAGTTCCTTCATTTGTGTGGAAGGAGCTTTCCTAGCAGCAGATTTAATTCTGCTACCTTTTGATGAATTCGATGTCATCCTTGGGATGGACTTTCTGGCAACACATGGAGCTGTTGTGGATTGTCAAAAGAAAGAAGTGTTATTCAACACACCAGATAAAGGTCCTGTTGTATTCCGAGGCATTAAGAAAAAGGAGAATCATGGTTTTCTTTCTGCCTTGGAAGCTTTTCGATTAATGAAGGAAGGTTGTGAAGCCTTTCTTGCTCAAGTTACTGTTGTAAATGAGAAGAAGGTTGAGGATGTAGAGGTGGTAAGGGAGTTTCCTGATGTATTCCCCGAAGAACTTCCCGGCCTTCCACCATAAAGGGAAGTAGAGTTTGATATTGAATTGGTACCTGGCACAACACCAATTTCAATGGCACCATATAGAATGGCACCAATTGAGCTGAAGGAGCTTAAAGAACAATTGCAAGAATTGCTAGACAAGGGTTTTATTCGACCTAGCATCTCACCTTGGGGTGCACCGGTTTTGTTTGTCAAAAAGAAAGATGGGTCCATGAGAATGTGCATTGATTACCGGAGGTTGAATAAAGCAACAGTGAAAAATCGTTATCCCCTCCCAAGAATAGATGACTTATTTGATCAATTGCAGGGTGCATCAGTCTTTCTAAGATTGATTTGAGGTCCGGGTACCATCAACTGAAAGTGGCAGATGGAGCGACCTCAAAGACAGCTTTTAGAACAAGATATGGGCATTATGAGTTCCTCGTAATGCCTTTTGGACTCACAAATGCGCCAGCGGTATTTATGGCTCTTATGAACAGAGTTTTTCATGAATATCTTGATAAGTTTGTGATTGTGTTCATAGACGATATTCTCATCTATTCTAAAAGCGAAGAGGAGCACAAAAATCACCTTAGAATTGTATTGCAAATTCTAAGGGAGAAACAATTATTTGCAAAATTCTCAAAATGTGAGTTTTGGCTGAAGGAGGTAATATTTTTGGGACATGTAATTTCTGGAAGAGGTGTCGAGGTGGATCCGAAAAAGGTGGAAGCAGTGGTGAGTTGGACTCCACCAAAAGATGTGTCAGAGTTGAGAAGTTTTCTTGGTATGACGGGTTATTATCGGCGGTTTGTAGAAGGATTTTCCAAAATTGCTGCACCATTGACTAAACTGTTGAGGAAGAATACCAAGTATGTTTGGGATGAATCATGTCAAAAGAGTTTTGATGAACTGAAAAAGAGATTGACCACAGCACCAGTACTTGCACTACCTTCAAGTCAGGGAGAGTTTGTGGTGTATAGTGATGCTTCGTATCAAGGATTGGGGTGTGTGTTAATGCAAGATGGAAGAGTTATCGCATATGCCTCTAGACAATTACGTCCTCATGAAGTAAATTATCCCACTCATGATTTGGAGTTGGCAGCGGTGGTATTTGCTCTCAAGATATGGCGACATTATTTATATGGTGAGACTTTTAAAATCCTCACTGATCATAAAAGCCTGAAGTATATTATGGATCAGAAGGATTTAAATAGTCGCCAGAGGAGATGGATTGAACTTCTAAAAGATTATGATTGTACAATTGATTACCATCCAGGTAAAGCTAATGTAGTTGCTGACGCCCTAAGCAGAAAGGGGAAGAAGAATATAAATGATCTGGTTGATTTGAGGGCAATGAATGTTGATTTGGAAGTGGATGGTGTAACAGGGTTACTAGCTCGGTTGAACATTCGACCTTTGTTGCACGACAAAATTCGTGAGAAGCAGAAGGAGGACCCAGAGTTGGCAAAAATCATTCAAGACATTGAGGAAGGAAAAGAAACGCCATTTAAAATTGTAGATGGCATGTTGAAGATGAATGGAAGAGCATGTGTTCCTAATGTTGATAACTTGAGGAAAGAGATCCTAGATGAAGCTCATTCTTCTGCTTATGCTATGCACCCAGGAGCAACTAAAATGTATCACACGATCAAACCATATTTTTTGTGGCGTGGGATGAAAAAGGAAGCGGCTGAACATGTTTTCACATGTCTGGTATGTCAGAAAGTTAAGGCAGAACATCAAGCTCCTGTAGGGAAACTGCAACCACTTCCAATTCCAGAATGGAATTGGGAAAGAATCACAATGGATTTTGTATATGGTCTCCCATCATCAAGGGGAAAAGATGTAGTATGGGTTATTGTGGACCGACTGACCAAATCGGCTCACTTTTTACCCATTAGATGGAAACCATCACTGGAGACTTTGTCTCAACTATATATTAAGGAGATCGTCAGATTGCATGGTGTGCCAATTTCTATTGTCTCTGATCGAGACCCAAGCTTCACATCTCGGTTTTGGCAAAGTTTACATGATGCCTTGGGAACTAAATTGCATTTCACTTCAGCTTATCATCCTCAAACAGATGGGCAGAGTGAACGAACCATCCTTACCTTAGAGGAGTTACTTCGATCATGTGTAATGCAATGGGAGGAATCATGGATTGACCATTTGCCCTTAATTGAGTTTGCTTACAACAACCAGTACCATAGTAGCTTGGGTGTTCCACCATATGAAGCACTTTATGGGAGGAAGTGTAGAACACCATTATGTTGGGATGTAGAAGGAGCAAGGCAAATCTCAGGGCCAGAGATAGTTGAGATCACAGTTGATAAAGTCAAGGAAATCAGGGAGCGTTTGAGGGTGGCTCAAGATCGACAGAAAGTTTATGTTGACACGAATAGGCGTGAAGTTAATTTCGAAGTTGGTGAGAAAGTATTTCTCAAAGTGTCACCTTGGAAAGGCGTAATGAGATTTGGTAAGAAAGGGAAACTTGCACCTCGATATATTGGACCCTATGAAATCACAGAGAAAATTGGACCAGTGGCATATAAACTAGCATTGCCTCTAGAGCTATCCCAAATCCACAATGTATTTCATGTTAGTATGCTGAAGAGGTACAAAGTGGATCCTTTCCATGTTATACAACCAGAGGAGATCGAGTTGGGTCCATATTTGACTTTTGAGGAGGTTCCAGTTCAGATTGTTAATCACCAGATTAAGACTCTTCGCAGGAAAGAAATCCCAATGTTGAAAGTGGTGTGGAGAAATCAAGATAGTGAGAGTGCTACATGGGAAACTGAAGCAAGTATGCGAGAGAAGTACCCTGAGTTGGTAGCAAACTACTTTACAGGTTAACAATCTTGCTTAGTAAGTTATGTTTTGAATTTGCCGATATGTTTTGTTGTGATAGCCCAGTGTAGGTTTTTGAAACCTTATATTGGGAACTTGAGGTGTTATGTGTTTAGTTATGTAATTCAGATCTCCTAACCTAAGAGTTAGGTAATAACCTTAGGTACGATCGATCATGTCAAGGGTAAGTAAGCGGAGTAAGGGTACAACTCAAGGTTAGATTTCGGGGACGAAATCTTTTTAAGGAGGGGAGAATTGTAACATCCCGTTCCGGCAAAACCCATATTTCGATCGCTAGAAAGTTCGCGATTTAAAATCGAGCATTTTGGCAGTATTTCGACGAAAATCGGATTATCAATCGATCGGATAAGTATACGTATTATATATATATTATATATATGGGCCGCATATATATAATCTCATGTCCATTAAATTCACATCATCATCGTCTATTTCCATTATCCACCGAGAGAAGCAAAAACCAGAGCGAGCGGAGAGAGCGTACAGGGGAACGTCGGGGGAAAAACTCCAAGGCTCGATTCTTGAGCATAAGTGATCCAAAAATCCCGTAAGTCATACCTAATCCATCCATTCATCGTTATTTATCGATTTAGAGCTTTAAAACGAGTTTTTGGTTCAGGAATTTCTTGAATTCCCAATAAGCCAAATTAGGGTTTCGGAGTATCCGGAAGCCGGATTGAGCCCAAATTTCATATACGAGCTTCCTGCAGCGAGGTAATCAATCCTCTAGTTCTAATCCCTGAATTTCGGCAATTATTTAGGTCGGGGTCCTAATCGCTGAATTTAGCTCCGGCCAGGGTTTGATGTGTTTTTATCGAGATTTTGACCCGGAGCCTATAACTAATATTGACGGGGATACTGCAGGGGATATTAGGACGGTCTCGGATTTTAATTCGGGGTTCGTTCCTGAAATTGACGTTTTAGTACGGGAGGCTAGAACCGGTGTTTGAACGACCAGAACTGGTGAGGGATTAGCACGGCATACCGGGTTTGTCGTATCACGATAATTATGTTGATGCTTAGAATTGACCTAGGTGAACTAGAATGGCATGATTAGGGGTGTATGAACTTTTGTGCTATCTGTTGAACCCTGGATTGTTGTATGATATTATTGACTTGCCCTAATCGATATGAACCTTGTTTATGCTGATGATTTCGTATATGTTGCAAATTGTGGGCTTGACTGTTGATATGCCTTATGATGGTTCGAAAAGGTGATTGGGTATGACATTTCATGATTGATGTATTTGGATGTACAAGTGGGAAAATATATATCTCCTGGTGATATTATGATGTTTAAGGAGGATGACTTGCACGAGGGTTTATTCCGAGGAAGTGCAATTATACGACTCCTGGTTTACCTATGTTGAGCCAATTATGGCCAGGTCAAGTACATGTGCAAGTAATGAATTATGATTAAGCAAGATGAGATATGAATCATGAATAAGGATACCAAATATGAGTGTTGTGGTCTCACGGTCAACTACATAGTAATTAGGGCTCCCCATGCTATTACTCTATTATGATATGTATGATAGTCACACCTCTCTTGTGGTGGTGACTGAAGATTTCTTACGAGATATGACCACACCCAGAGTGGTGTCGGGGTATGACTACACCCATAGTGGTGTGGGGTATGTATGACCACATCCGACGGGATGTTGGGGTATGTATGACTACATCCGACGGGATGTGGGGTATGTTTCCCGGGAGAGTTATTAGCATGGGAGTAGCCAGGCGCCTATGATTAAAACATGATAAGATGCATATGCATAAGTCAAGGTGGTTGAGTCTTTTGCCTATTGGGATGTCGGATGCTTGAGGTCTGATCCTAGTGCTTGAGCTTATTTGCTAGATGTATGGTAGGGGTATGCTCTGTTATGAACTCACGATGCTATGATTATCTCACTCAGCTATGAGCTGACCCTCTTTATCCTTTTTCTCTGCTTATGCCATGTGTAAGCAGATCATCGTCATCAGCAGCAGTAGATAGTTGTATAGGTGGGAGCTGAGCAAGAGTTGAAGGCAAGATGAGGTATGGTCTTCAACTATTCTGTGCTTGGACTACTACTCGGGATTTTGGCCAGTGATCCACACCTTTTTGTAAAAATGTTTTGAGAACGTTTTTCATGTGCATACTAGCTTCTGATGTAGTGTGAGCTATCCACAGGTGTGAAAGTTGATGATATGTGTATATTTGTGTAATTATGTAAGTTGTGACGATTATGGCATGTATCAGTATAGTATGCAGTTGTGTAACATGAAATGGTGACTATGGCTATGAAAAGCCAATGCATATGGCAGTGAGTGTATATGTTTATCTATGAATGCATGGATTTAGATGAATTCTTTTGCAGGATTAGATGGAAGAACTGTTAGCCCATTACGCGAGTAATTCATGTCGAAATTTTATTTGGGTAAATTTTGATAATTAATGTAACACCCAAGATTAATTCCGCTGCAATTGTATGAACAATATGATTAGGCATAAAGTATAGGGTAGGGTGTTACAGTTAGCATCTCCAAGCCAGACTGCTAGGAAACACTACTTAATGGGCACTATTCAGATTTTTGGTGGTGGCTCTCTTTTGCCTTCATTTTTTTTTTTCTTTATTTTTTCTTCATTCATCATTTAAGAGAACCACCACCTCTGCACATTTTTCAAATACACGCCCAACTTTTAAGCACTACCTCCAACCCTCACATTACATTTAGCAGAAACAGCAGAAAACATGCAAAAACCACTCTGTGGAACCTTCTACAAGATGCAAAGGGTGATTTTTCGTTTTAGGCCGAAAGAAAGGATGACACACGGCTCAAAGGGGCTGACTAGGGGATATGACACATCGGGACAGTCAGTTTGGTCGTGGGCTAATCCTATGCCTCCATCATCTTGGCTAGTGACAACCACTCTATTGCGTGAATGCTACATTTCATGGAAGAGGAATCTATCGCACAAGAAAGAAACGAGCAGGCTCAAATCTCACATGGCTACCTATATGCTCTATCTCACATTCTGATTTCCTGAACTAGATGCATAAATGACTGTCAAAAGCAAGTGATCAAATGCAGGTCGCAGTTGGTAAGCAAACAGTTAAATATTGACCCCCTACACAGCTCTACTGCACATCTCAGTCATCGTAATAGGCTGTCTTAGTCACACTCAAGTTGTCATGCATCGAGTCAAAAGCCATTCAATCTACTAATCACATCCACAGTGCCAATACGATCAATCATCAAGCAAACAGCAGTGCTTGGAGCCCTCGAATCTCGAGATTTGGACAGTGGACTAGGCTCCAAGCACACAAACAGATCGGGTGCAGTCAAAAAATAAACATCATCCCCCCACACTTAAGTTCGACATTGCCCTCAATGGAGAAGAGGAAAGGAAAGGGGAACGATGTTACCGGTGTGTACAGACTGCAGGAGACTGGAAATGGACCAGTCGGCATGGAACGGACTGGAGAGAGGACCAGTCGGGAACACAGGCAGAGCTAAAGGAA
The DNA here is from genome assembly GCA_946122785.1 of Linum tenue. Taxonomy (NCBI): domain Eukaryota; kingdom Viridiplantae; phylum Streptophyta; class Magnoliopsida; order Malpighiales; family Linaceae; genus Linum; species Linum tenue. The sequence continues at coordinate 34,389,102 of CAMGYJ010000010.1, read as the reverse complement.
ACCAAAAAGCTCAAACACATACGTTAGGTCCAATGGTCAGCCCACTAGTACAGCATCCAAAATGAAAAGAAACAAAAACAAAAACCGACACAAAACAGTTTGCATGCTGACAAAGACCAAAAACACTCAAAACATGCCCCTAGGGCCCTCCAAGCCCGGTGAAGTCGATCTGGTCCATAAGGTCGTCGACGCCATCCTCCGGTGGCTACCGTGGCGGTGAATGCTCCCACCGGGTGGTCCAGTGGTGCTCCTCTGGAGGGTGACAAACCTGGAGCAGATGCTCGGAATACTCCATCAGACGGCGGCCTCGATCTCTCTCCCGCTCGATGAGAGCAGTAGTGACTCCCATGTGGGTCTCCAATCGGCCAAGGCGCTCGTCAACTCCCGTCAGCCTGGATCGGTACTCGGCCTGGTGGGCCGAATACTGCTGGTAGAACTGGACCTGATGGTCCATGAGCTGCTGGTTCTGAAGACCGAGCTGCTGGAACTGGAGCCCCATCTGCTGGAACTGCTCCGTGAAGAAGTCCATAGACGGGCCGGAGGCCATCGACGGACCAGAAGGACCAGAGGAGGACTCACCTCTCATCGGTCTCCGTCGAGGCTGAAGATCCCCAGGTGGGGAAAGCGAGGGCTCCGGCTCATCGGCATCCATGGCGCCGTCATCATCATCATCATCATCCTCATCCACCTCGTCGCCCGAGTAGTCACCATCCTCCTCATCCTCATCAAGATCCACAACCTCCGCAGGGGGTATAGAAAGCCCGTCCACCCATGTACGGGTGTCGGCAGTGGCCAGGAGGCGGGCACTATGTAGCACGTCCCGGCTGAGGGGTGCGGAGCCGCCCTGTACAGACGCATCATGAAGCCCCTGGAAGCTGATGTCGAAATGCCTCGCCAACCGGGTGATCAGGGGACCACAGAAGAGGTGGGTGGGATGCCCGCGGCACCGGGAGAAGGTGTTGGCCACGAATGAACCCAAATGGAGCATGTGCTCCGGGTACCCCATCGAGTACATGGCATACAACACCCGCTTCGGAATCTTATGCGAGCCGGTGGCGTTGGGGACGATGGAGCGGGTGATCAGCAAGTTCAGGATGTGCCACTGCGGCTTGAGGGTGCTGACGTAGGTCTGGCCAGCATCGAAGTAGTCATATCGATAATCTGGCCGGGCGATCGTGCGGTAGAAGGTATGCTGGTTCCAGTCGGTCGGGGTGGGGACCTCCATCTCGTGGCTATCGAACGGGTGGTACTCGATCCCCAAGGCGTGGGCCAGCCCATCGACGGTCAGCTCCCTGTGATAGCCACCCAACCGAAATGTCACCGCATGTGCGTCCCGGGGCTTCGTGCGGTCATACTGAAATGTGGTGTAGAATTCCCACACCAGCTCCGTGTATGTGGGCTCGTCTATGGCAAGCAGCGTCCGCCAATCGCGGTGACTGATGGCGGTGCGGAGCTCCTACAAGCAGTGGAGCTGCTCGAACACCCCCCACTCGAGATGGTGGTGGCGCTCCAGTTTCCCTCGAATGACCTTGCGGAACTGGTCCGCGTACTCCCGGTGCAGGCGCAGACCCTGCACAAACTGATGGTCCTGAGACATGTTCCTGCAAAATCAAAACACCATAGGTGGAGCCAAGAAAACTGGTTAGGACCAACAGCATGGGTTCATCACTTCCCCCACACTTAAGGCCACCTAGGCTAACAATGAAACGCACAGTCGGTTGAATCACAGGCGACTCAACCGGAATCAAGCAAGAAGCACAGAACCAATCACATTCACGACAGGGCAGCACATACCCCACAGATAAAACCATGCAAGCTTAAGGCATCCCCCACCCTACTCTAGTTCAGGCATGCAAACACAGTTCTCGGTCCTACAGTCTACAGTTCGATTCTCCAGAAAAAGAGCAAGTAATAAGAAACACACCTGGAAACACAAGTGGAACTGTAGTGCGGACACGAGAAAAAGGAAAAGGGACGCGAGAAGGGGCCAAAAATCGGCTGAGGGGGTCGCCGGAAAGTGGCCGGAAAATGGCCGGAAACGCGCCGGAAAGTCGCCGGAAAGTGACCGGCGACGGTGGTGGCGGCCGGCGGCGACGGCGGCGCGGCGGCCGGCGGCGACGGTGGCGGCAGCGGCGGCGGTGGCGGCGGCAAATAGTGGCGGCCGGCGGCGGCCAAAGAGGCGAGAGGGGAGAGGATTTGAGAGTAGAGAGAGGAAGGATTTTGGAAAAAATGAGGGTAGAGAGAGAAATGACAGTGGGTTTCCTTTAAATAGGAAAAATCCCCGGTCGGGTATTTGTGAATCCTCGACCGGGGTTCGCTAAATGCAGCGTGCAGGGTCTCTAAAACCCCCGGCCTCGAACCAAAAATACCCGGTTGGGTATTTTTGGGACGAGGTCGGGTATTTAGTTAAAACGCTGCGTTCAGGGGCTTGGGAATCCCCGGTCGCGAACCAAAAATACCCGGTCGGGTATTTTTGGGACGAGGTCGGGTATTTCCCCTTTTTCCCCCTCCGAGAACAGAGGGGGGCCCGGGCGTGAGCCAAAAAAATACCCGGTCGGGTATTTTGGCCCACGACCGGGTATTTCCCCCAATTCGGCCAAAAACTCATTTTTCCCAAAATTTCGACCTCTCCTGCACGAAAACACCAAATCGAGGCATCAACGACGACCGAACTTCACCACAGACATGCAACTGACTCGACACAACACAAAAAACTCAGAAAAAAAGGGAAAAGAAAATGCAAACCGTGGTGGGGTTGCCTCCCCACAAGTGCTTCTTTACCGTCTTTTAGCTGGACGCCCATGGTGGATACTCAGGGACGTGCAGGAACAGGTGCCTCCAAGAGCGGATCCACATCGCTCTTGAGGTACAGCTTCAGATGATGGCCATGCACCCGACGGGTACAACCACCGGCATTGGTCAGCTCGACCTGGCCATCCGGCAGGATGCAAGCGAGTGAGTACTCGGCTGGCCAGGGTGATCGTGATGCAGGAGGTGGGACCAGCTCATAGTGGTCTCCACCTTTCGTCCGATTAGGACTAGGCACCTGCGGCTTCGGCCGCCACTCCTCCTTGAGCTTTTTGTTCGGAGGCGAGGCTGGATGGAGTGGCGGCGAAGGAACGATAGGAGGGTCCTGCAAAAAGGGAGATGCAGACGGATACACGACAGGCTCGTGTACCTGGTCAGAAATAGCATGCACAGGTGTGACAGCAATCATAGCACAGTGATCAAACTCAGTCACAGAAAAAGTAGCCTGTTCATTCCCAGCACGCAGGATCAGTTTACCATCATGCACATCAATAAGTGCCTTGGCGGTGGCAAGAAATGGTCTCCCTAAAATCAAAGGCACATCCACATCATCATTTATATCCAGAATAACAAAACCAACAGGATATGTGAATGCACCCACTTTAACAAGCAGATCCTCTATGATACCCCTAGGATGCACAACGGATCGGTCAGCTAGTTGAATGCTCATCCTAGTAGGGCTAAGTTCACCTAGGTCTAGCTTTTTGAACAATTTTTATGGCATGACATTAATGCTAGCGCCTAGGTCCGCCAAGGACTTTCCTACATGCATGCTGCCAATAGTAAGAGGGATAGTGAAACTCCCTAGATCCTTGCGCTTTTCAGGCAGCTTGTTCAGCAGGACAGCAGAACACTCCTCGCTCAGCAGCACTGTCGAGAGATCCCCAAGTTTCTTCTTGTTGGCGCAGAGATCTTTCATGAACTTTGCATACTTGGGCATCTTCGACAGTGCCTCCACAAAAGGTACACTGATGTTGAGCTGCTTCAACATTGCCATAAACTTGGCAAACTCAGTCTCCAGTTTGTCTTTGTGTAGGCGAGTGGGGAAGGGAAGCTGGGGTACGTGCTCCTTCACCACTGGTTGTGACTTGGGAGCAGGGGCTTCCTTCTCCACCCGCACTTCTGCATCACCGGCTGGAAGTGCTGAAGCAGGTAGTGGCGCCTCCTGCCTGGTCGGGGCAGGATCAGCTGATGTAGGCCTGCCGCTCCTGGTGAAAATGGCATCCAGCTGCTCGTGCGGGTCCCGTGGATTAGGGATGGTGGTGGCAGGTAGAGTCCCCGAGGCCCGAGCAGTAAGCTGGCGCGCTAGGGCACCGACTTGGTGCTGTAGATCTTGCAGAATAGCACCCTGGTTCCTCTGTCCTGCCTCCAGAGAGGCTATGCTCTGGTCCACCCTCGTGAAATTTTCCTAGCTGGTGGTCATGAATGCCGCCAAAATATTCTTCAGATCGGTCATCTGGTTATCGGGAGCTGGGGCTGCTAGAGGCGGAGCAAACTGGCGCTGGGGCTGCTGGAATGGCAGCCCTTGCCTAGGCTGGTAGGGCTGCTGCTGTGGTGGTGGCCCCTGCCTAGCCTGGAAGGGCTGCCTCTGCTGAAAACCACCTGCTGGTGCTGGAAAACCAGGTGGTTTGTTGGTGTTGCTGCTCCAGGCAAAGTTAGGATGCTGGCGCCATCCCTCATTGTAGGTATTGCTGTATGGGTCCAGGCGCCGAGCATTGGCGATGAAGTCCACCTGCTCTTGGGGAGTAGAGGACTCCCTCATAGATTGACAATCCTCCACCAGGTGATTTGGGCTCTCACACCACTGACACTGAGCTACTGGAGGCGTAGCTACACCTCGGCCCGGAAGGAGACTGTTAGGCTGCTTCAATGTCTGCACCAACTCAGCCACCTGCTGCTCTAACCCGGACCTGGCCTCCATAGCATGCACACCCCGGTCCCGGGAATTCCTGCCTCGGTTGTTCTGTCCCCAAGAATGATCTCGGGCAGCCAAGGTACTGATCATCTGGTTCAGCTCGGGTGGAGTCTTAGTAAGGATATCCCCTCCTGGGCATAGAGATTCAATCACCCTCTGGCTGTCTGGGGTGAGGGCACTGTAGAAGTTCCCCACTGTGAATGCATCGCTGAAGCCATAATGGGGACACTGCCAGAAGTATCCCATGTACCGCTCCCATGCATCACGAAGTGACTCGTCTGGCTCTTGGCAGAAGTGAGTGATCTCCCGCTGACTCTCTGTAGTCTTCGATGCCGGATAGTACCGGTGCACGAACTTGTCAGCCAGATCGTCCCAAGAGGTGATGGACAATGGGGGCTGGGTCTCCAACCACCTCTTAGCATTCCCCGCCAGAGAATGGGGGAAGAGGTGAAGGCGGATTGCGTCATCCGCGACACCGTTCAGCTTGAACCCGTTCGTCAGCTGCAGAAAATGGGAAAGATGTACCCGGGCTTCCTCATCCTTCAAGCCATGGAACTGGATAGAGGACATATCTCTAATGAACTCTTCAGATGCTAACCTGTAACCTGATTTTACAGTATATTCACCTGAGGCTTCATAATGCCAAATGAGTATGTCCGCTATTGGAAATATGGGGAGTGGAATACTCCCGATGAGTGTAACCGTCTCTGCATCAAAGAGTGAGAGGAGGAGTTGTACCTTCCAAGAGCCAGTTTCATGGTTTATGAGGTAAGCAACATGAGGAGCAGGGGGTGAAGAATTCGGCAACAGCTTTGGGAAAGAAGGTGGAGATGTTGGCAGCCAGTTATCACCTGTAATACAAATGGAATTACCTGATCCAATCAACCACCAAAGTCCTCAGATCAAGAGACTTCGTCCTTCTCAAATGCCTTGCCAAGCCCATGAGGGACGATTTCCTTGAGGTGCATGGAGGAAAGATGAGTGAGGAAAGTATCGGCCTTTGTAGGTGGTAGCGAGCAGTCTGTCTGGATTTTGGAGAATTCTCCAGGCTTGTTTTGCTAGGAGAGCTATTTTGTTGCTATCTGGATCACGGAACCCGAGACCTCCAGCTATCTTTGGCCGACAGAGTGCTCTCCAAGATGTCCACTTCATCCCATTCTCAGGATTTAAGAACGATTTCCTTGGATGTCAAAGACATAGATTGTGACTTCCATCGTTGCAGTCGTTGTAGCAAATTATCCTCGATATACCGGAAGGTATCCTGCTTAGATCTTGATAGCCGCACAGGTAAACCAAGGTACTTGTCATCCTCCCCACTTGCTGTCACACCCAGGATAGCCATGAACTCTGCAGCTTCCGACTCCGTGACATTGGTACTAAAGATAACTATAGATTTAGGAGATTGACCTTCTGACCACTGACTTGTGACTCACTCCTACTGTCACTCTAGAAAATGGCCAAGTGTAACCACTTCCTAAAGCGTAGTATAACGGGTATGGGTTTTATTGTCAACCCGGGTCCTAGATGTGATGACTACTCGGTGAATTCTCGTTATCTAGCAGTGAACTTTTAGTGCAAACTCAAGCAAACAAAAACACAAGGCAAGTAAACGGTTGTTGTCAAGTCAAGAGAGGTCACCCGGATATGGTTCCCCCTAGACTACAGTTAAGTCGGATTGCAATTTACCAAGTTCAGTTTTCATGAAAGTTATACTGCGGAAGGTTCTTAATTAGCCTGAAGTCTCGACTAAAGGTCTCCAGACCCTCTCAATCTGAGTCTCTAGCGGGCGACTAACCTCCACCGGAGTAAACAGATTGAGGCCCTAACGAACCAAACCTCCACTACCGAATGGAATTCGGTACAGAATAGCGAATTGGCTCCTCGACTAAAGTCACCAATTCGCTACCTTCGATTAAGGATACTCTATCAACCTAGGCAGATATTCTCATTCTAGGTCAAAGCAGAAACAACAGGAATTTGATCAGGATTCAAGTCATTCAATCATTCAAACCTCAATCGAATATAATCAATTCACAAACTCTGTACTTGGGTTCATACAATCAGACCTAGCATACAATTCTAGGGTTCCCCATACCCAGATGAATGGGGGAACTACTCCATAGAGAAAGAAGCAAAAGCAGATTCAGACGCGGAAATCATACTGTGAAGATGGATTTCTTCTCCTGGACGGTTAATCGGCACTTCTCCAAGCTCAAGCCGGGCTCCAATGGTGATGAAGATCAAGCTATGGCACTTGGGAACTCTGTTTCGTCGCTTTCTCTCTCAAAAACTCGGAACCCTTCAATGTTGGCCTTCTTCTTCCTTTTATCAGCTGCCTGGTCGCGATACCCGGTCGAAATACCCGGTCGGGTATTTTGGGTTTCGGCCGGGTATTTCCAAAACTCGCCGTTTCACTTAAGGGAAAATCCCCGGTCACTCTCCATAATCCCCGACCGGGGATTTTAGCCATTTTGCCCGGGCCCCCTCTGTTTCTCATGGGGCCGAAAATGATAAATACCCGGTCGGGTATTTTGCCACCTGACCGGGTATTTTCCTCCTGCAACCCCCCTAGTCCCAACTCGGCTCCTTTCGACCCAGAACTCGTTTCTCTGCCTCGATTCCAACGCCGGGTCCTGAAATATGACATAAACACACAACCTAGCGTGAAATCGGCTTAAAACACGAGATTCCTCATCACAAACGGCTTCAGAAAAGGGGTAAAAACATGTATAATTATCAGTCTATCAACTTGTTTATAGGTTGTAAGGAGGGTAAGCAGGTTGTAACATTCCTGAACTGATGCACTGAGAAACAAAAAGGAATCATCTACAAAGAAAAGATGAGAAAGCACAAGACAACGATGATGAATCTTTATACCATGAAGGAATTCATAATTGATAGCTTGATTAATCAAAGCAAAAAAACCTTCAGTATATAGAGCAAAAAGAAGAGGGGATAAGGGATCTCCTTGTCTTAGTCCACGTTGCGGTCGAAAATAGCCATGTGGGGAGCCATTGATCAATACAGAGAAAGACACCGTAGATATACATTCCCAAATCCATTTCAACCATTGATCACCAAAGTCGAGCTTCTTCATAATCGCAAACAAAAATGCCCATTCAACTCTGTCATATGCTTTCTCCATATCAAGTTTGAGAGCCATCCATTTCTCTTGACCCTGCGACTTGGTTTTCAAGAATTGCATCACTTCCTGAACTAGCAGAACATTATCGGAAATCAGTCTACCTTTCACAAAACCATTTTGGTATGGCCCAACTACCCTTGGTAAGATCTCTCTCAATCGTGTTGTGAGAATCTTGGAAATGATCTTGTACGGGACTTTACATAAACCGATTGGTCGCATCTGAGTCATCCAATCAGCGTTTGGAACTTTAGGAATCAACGTGATCCGCGTATGATTTAAGTGGGGCAGCAGGTGACTTGATCGGAAGAATTTCAACACTGCTGCAGTAACCAAATTCCCTACAAGTCCCCAGAAAGATTGGAAGAAGAGCCCTATCCATCAGGGCCTGGGGATTGAGAGCCACCTATGCTGAAAACTGCAGATCGAATTTTCTCATATGAAACTTTGGAGGTTAGAAAATCATTTAGCTCGCTGGTTACCAAGGCTGGCAGCACCAAAGCATTGATAAAAGGTTCTATTTGAGAGGCTACAGAAACAAAAAGGAGCTGAAAATAAGCAACAAAGATCAAACCTTTAGCACTTTCCTCAGTGTATAGATTATCTGTTTCGTCCCTCAAAGCTAGGATCCGATTGCAACGCCATCTCTTTAGAGTTATGAGGTGGAAGAAACGAGTGTTAGAATCACCCAGATTGAGCCATTGAGTCCTGGATTTCATATACCAGTACTTTTCCTCAAGGAGGAAAGCGGTAGTCGGCTGTTGTTCAAGGTTTGCAACAACTTCCCAATCTATTTGAGGGAGATTTCTCTGTGCCTCTATGGCATCTTAGGGCTCCTTGATTGCCCTAGCCGAATTGGAAGTACCTTTGGATGCCCATGAGTAGAGGTTGTGGCGGGAGGACTTGAGCACGTTATGCAATTGGAATTGGAAGGTACCACTGTCAAGATGCCTCCAGCTATTCATTAGAATGTCCTTGGCCTTCCCATTATCCACCCACCTACTATCAAAATGAAAATTTGCCCGTGTACGAGCTGCTGTCGGATGCAATTGTAACATGATAATGCGATGATCAGAACCAAGATCAGACAAATGAAGGAGTTGCATACCCAACCAGCTGGATATAGCCGAAGATGAAGCTAAAAAACGATCTAATCGTTCCATTATATGGTCTACGGGGAGCGTCGATTAGTCCAGGTGAACGGAGGGAAATCAAATCCAATGTCTTGTACTTGAGCTGGAGCAACAAAATTATTCAGTTGGGCCAAAGATTGAGGTGAGAGCTGCCGGCAATCAACCTTCTCAGAAATGGATAACAAACAGTTGAAATCTCCCATAACAAAGAATGGTGTGACACAAGACAAAAGAAAAAAACTAATTTCATTCAATTGCAATTGACGAGTAGCCTCATTACAATCCAAATGGACAAAAACATACAAGAGAAGACCATAAACAGAATGGGATCACTGTACAACCAAATAAGATTGCGCCTGAAACAACACTTGACACTCCACTTCAGGCAACCAAGCCACGGCTAGGCCTCCTGTCGTGTTAATAGGACTCACAAGAAAGCATTGTGTAAAACCTAAACGATGCAATTGATTCTTAACCTTCCTATCTTGACACTTCGTTTCACAAAGAAAAATCAATAAAGGCATGCAACTGTGTACAGCAGAAAGTAGCGAGTTCCTTGCTCAGGCCTTGCCAAAACCTCGACAATTCCAGGCGAGGACACTCATATCAGGAACTGGGGTCGATTTCAGTAGACCTAGCAATTGGTGAGATTCTGCAGTAAATGAAAGTCAAGCGGGAAAGCTCTCCCGGTAGAAATTGAACCCATATAAAGGTCAATCGCCCAAATGGCGGAAATACGTCGTCTGTGGGTAACGGGGAATCACACAGCGGCGATACTCTCGCAGAGGTCCACAACCTAATTCTCTTTATCCAAAGACACCCAAACTACCGTCCTTAGAGAAACTTGCTTGTACCAAATCGGCAAATCCCTACGGCGGAATTTTCTGATTCCCAGGCTTGAAGAACCCCAATTACAAAACTTCCCTTGCCGAGAGGACGGTGTGGTTGCCGGAAAGTGCACGGGTTGGAGTGATTCGATTTCACTAGAGGGGATGCTTGGCTTCAATAGCGTCTTCTTCAAGGTGTCTTATTTTCTATGCATAACTCTCGAGCAAATATGTGGAAACATATAGTTTATGTTGAGCTTATTTCATGAAATTATTGGGATGTGTTTCCCGTACGAGACAAATTCATTGTTGCTTTTAATAGATATAAAGTAGGTTGAATACACTTGTATATCCAAAACTTTCACGGTTGTGTCAATAATATCCAAATTTCCCGAAATACCACTTATATTCAATTCCTTCACATTCTTTAACGGTGTTTTTGGATATACAAGTGTATTTAACCAAAAATATATTGGGAAATGGATAGATTTGGCAAAGAACAACTTTAAAACATGGATATAAGTGGTATTCCGGGAAATTTGGATATTATTGGCACAACCGTGAAAGTTTTGGATATACAAGTGTATTAAACCTATAAAGTATTATAAACAGTGCAGTCAAAATCGTGCTTTAAGCCGTACAAACTTACGTTTTTTACGTATCTAGTTCACTAAAACGATTCAGATTCCACATAAAATCGTTTTGCTCACAAAATCATTAAAATCGTATGTAAAATCGTACAAAAACTCATTTTTACAGCGTTTCTATGCGATTCCATGCACTATCCAGAAAAGTAACATTTGCACCAAAGTGACGTCGTTTTACTGTTATAAAATTTATATATTAAAAAAAATGGACATAAATTTTGAAAGGCGCTCGAGTATCTGAATCCCTTATACGAAATGGAAACAACCGCAACTCCAAATCCCTGTGTTGTGCCTCTAGGCTCTATCGTCACCACTCCCCAGTGCTCTCTACCACTTTACCATCACCGGCGCTCTCCACCGCTCCAACGTCCCCAGTGCAGAACCACTCAATTCTCTCCCCATGGAGGTGTCTCCACTTGTCTCTCGCTCTCCACCATCTTTACATCCAGGAGAAATTTCTCCATGAACTCCGACGATGAATCAAGAAATTGGGGCGGCGGAAAGGTGGTGAGAACAAATCAAAGAAGTCTCTTGCAATGACTCATGGGGTCCGGCGAAGGATGAGATCGATTGGTGGGGGGGCGATTTTGAAGCCACAACGGGTGAAAGAATGCTGGGTCATTATCTGCACCAAGTCGAATCGTAAATCGGCAAAGCTTCCTAAACTCTAAATTTACAATTGTTTGCTAGGCTAGACGGAACAAAGATGATTGGATTCTCTATAGTTGTATTTGATTTCGACTCCATAACTCATTGTCCATCGTTCCTTATATGAATTATCTCATTGCTGTTTTGTGCTCTATGATTAAATTTCTCAGAAGCCTTGGATACTACTGTACTATTTGATTTTCGAATGATACACTCACATTTTACATTTTGAACCTAAATTGCATGTAGTTATTTACTTATCCAAAATCTATGCACTCATATTTTAGATAGCACATGTCTTACTTAACACATTTTTAACTATTTTACATGATGTATCAAAAACTAACGTTTTTACGCTTTACGATTTTATCCATTTTCTGCTTCTAGGTAGAATCGCGCTTTTAACTGCATTGATTATAAATACTAATTTCATAATGCAATGTTCTTGCATTCGAGCTCCATTCTTGTACTTATATCTCTATCTTGTAAATGATGAAGACAATGGAACTCCTACATCAAAACTAGCGGCTTATTATAGTTGGTTACTGACCTATAAGTAACTAAATCTGAACCTTTAGATCTAAGTAGGCCCAGAAAATCAAAAATCTAAGGGTTTTTAATTAAAGGCATTTTATTTTCCATAGTTTTCATAATTGGCTCTTATCTTCTTCGTTCTAACTCGGATTTCAAATTTTTTTGCACACATGGAACGAGTTCGTTGTGCTCTACAAAATGAGATCAATTTTCAATATATTTCGAGAAACTTTTTTTTACCAACTACATACCATATGGTAACTTCTTCGTGTTTAAGTCGTTTTTGAAAACGTTTGCTCAGAAGGAACGAGTTCATCATGATCTATTGGATCTACAAATTTCTGAGTGAAAAAAATACTAGACAAAAAATTACCATACTTTACCACTATGGTATGTGGGTGGTAACTTGTGGTAAACATGATGAAAGTCGTAAATGACAGTTAGTATACTCCTACTATCATGTATTCAACCTTCTTACCATATTGGTATGTTCATACCATCATGGTACGCTTTCTTACCATATGGTATTAAATATGAGCATACCATATGGTAATGACTGGTAAAAAATTATTCAAATTTTTTGTACTAAAAATATATGGGTTAATATTTTTGTATGGCCTGAACTTTGACCAAAATAAACATCCTGACCAATCTTTTCGATCTATAACATCCTGGCCCGAACTATACAACAAAATAAACAATTTGGCCAGATCTGACTTTTGACCGTTAACTTGGACGATCAAATGCGTTGACCGTTAGTCAACGCGTCATGTCACTGCCAAGTCAACATAAAATATTTAAAATAATTCACAATTTCCACACATTCCCTAATTTTAAATTATTATAAATTAAAAAAATCATATAATACCTTAGTTAAACCAAAAATGAAAAACGAAAAAATTAAATATTTATCATATCTTATGACTTGGTAGTGATGTGGCAGTGACGTGGCGCATTGACCGTTAGTCAACGCGTTTGACCGTCCAAGTTAATGGTCAAACATCGGGTTTGGCCAAATTGTTTATTTTGGTGTATAGTTCGGGCCAGGATGTTATAGATCGAAAAGATTGGCCAGGATGTTTATTTTGGCCAAAGTTCAGGCCATACGAGAAAATATTAACCCAAAAATATATCAAAGTGGATATCATTTTAAAGAGCACATTTAATCTGATTTATATGTGCACAAAAATTAAATTTCGACCTAAAACGAGAGAGAAATCGTCCATTAAAGATTAAAAGATAAAAGATAAAAGACTTTCCAGGAGAGAGTGGATGTTGATGTCATGCGGATGTGGACAGGTTAATGATGATTGCTCACCATATAGGTTACTGACCTTATCCGCTCCCAAACTAGCCACAACTCATAACATCAGGAAACCAGAAATTATGAAAACATATAATCTCAGTTGACACACTAATTCAAACTAACATTACCTGGCCCAACCACAACTCAGGTTATCAGAAAACCAGAAGCTATTAAAAAAACATAAAATTCCAATAGACACACTAATTCAAACTAACATTACCCGGGCAACGGACGGACTTCAACCTAGTTAACATTATATTACCTTATCATCACGGCGACGACCTTCCTTGATTTGTATCTTGCCGCATATGAATATAGCGCAGAACCACAAAATCAGCCTATCAAACACAAAGCGTAAATACCAATTGTTCAATATCTTGGCGAATCATAGACGAACAGTAAGAAAGAGCGTTTTCGCTTTTGGACCTGGACCTGCATTTTCATCTGCATCTTTTCCAGCAAAAAAGCAAGTGATATCTCGAGACGACAAGCAGCTAGCTAGAGCTAATAGTAAGGGAAGAAGGGGGAACCCTAAGCCTGGCTGGATGGATTTCCAATCGTTTCGCTAGAAGAAAAATTAGGGAGAGATTTGATCGACCAGCAAGTTTAGTAGGATTAGGATTCCTTTTCTTGTTTCTAAAGAAAACGGAATAATGCTATTATTACTTATTAGTTTGGCATTATTATTATCCAAAAATTATACAATAAAGTCTCACAAGTTTATTGATATAAACAAAGAAATATCAATACATATCTTTACCTAGTGATGGCTCAAAACCACGTCTCGTCATATGCAGGGGCGTAGCTTGGATTTTGTCAAGGGTGAGTTCATTTAGGAAAAAAAATACTTACGATCTAATAGTTTTGTTAGATCGCTTCCAATATGGGTTCGTATCAGCGGTCTGCCGCTTGAATACAGTACGGTGGAGGGTTTAAGCAGAATTGCTAGTGTGCTTGGTACACCACTCTGGATGGACCAGGCAACGAGGCTAGGAGCTCAAGCAGGTGTAGTACGGGTTTGTGTGGAGATATCTGCTGATTATGATTTTCCGGACACAATCAGTGTTACACCAGAAGGGGAAGGTCCGTTGTATTTGGTTGTGCGCTACCTCCATGTCCCACTGATGTGTAAGCAATGTAATGAGTTTGGTCATTGTGAAGGGAAGGGTAAGGAGTGCAAAGAAGTGCAGGTTATCATGGGTAGAGAGTTAGTTAGGGTGGAGGCTATGACAAATGAGGTTGTTTGGGTTGCTAAGGTCAAGGCTAATGGAGGGGATCCAGTTCAAGCATAAGGATCAGCCAGTGGAGGGTAGCTGGCTTCTATGCCAACTGAAGGAGGTCCAGTTTCAGTAGCTGGCTCAACTGTTGGAGGGAAGGAGGCTGATAAGTCAACTGAAGGAGGTCCAGTTCCAGTAGCTGGCTCAACTGCGGGGGAGAAGGAGGCTGCTAAGTCGACTGAAGGAGGTCCAGTTCAAGTAGTTGGCTCATCTGGGGAGATAAGGCAAGTCCATATGAGGGAGGGTCCATTTCAACTAGGGGTGTACATGGGTCGGGTGGTTCGGGTTTAGATATTTTAATCACCCGACCCATGCACTACGGTTTGGGAAATATCAAACCCAAACCCACCCAAAAAAATTTAAACCCTACGGTTTGTTTCTAATTGGGTTGGGTCGGGTTGGCGATATTTTTAAGTAAAAATCCAACCCAACATAAAATATATAATTATTCTATATCATAAAAATATTTTATAACTAATTAAAATTTCAAACGAATGAACCGAGGTGAAAGGTATCAAAATTCACAAATGTTGTTTGAATTTTAATAAAATGTGATCTACTTCAACATATGTCTTGTTTTTTTCACAATATTTGTTGAAATAGGCTAAAAATGTTATAAACAAACGCACCCATAATATGTTAGTGTATTAAAATTGTACACAAGAAAAAGGATTACGTGAATCATAACTATATTCAATTTATGTCTAAACTTTAAGTCGAAGAATGCATTAGATTAGGGAGACCATGAGAGAAAAACATGCCGAAATATCTTAATTTTCTCATAAGTATATGACTATATACGACATAAATATTTTTTAATCCGAACTCATACTAATAGTTGGAACACGGGTTTGGTCGGGTTCTACGGGTTGTGTAATCCAAAATCCAAACCCAACCCAAAGGAGGCGGGTTGTACAAAAGAAAACCCTCACCCAACCCAAAATTTTCGTTTTAGCAATAAATACGGGTGGGTTGGGTCGGGTTGGACGGGTGGGTCGGTTTACGGGTGTGTTTGTTCACCCCTAATTTCAACTGCTGGCTCTCAATCTGCAGGAGGGCCTGACGCTAGGTTGGTGGTTGCTAATGTTGGTACACCGCCTAATTCTATTTCCGGTAAGATGCTTGATGAGGATGGATTTCAACTTGTTACAAGAAAAGGGAAGGGTATTGCGTATGACACTGCTCTTAAAATTCCTGCTTCTGCTGCTCAGGCAAGGGTTCCTCTTAATGCTCAAGGTCAGGCCTTGGTTATCAGGGATCCCCCTAAGAAGGGGAGGGGAAGAAAGCATAAATGAAGTTTATGAGTTGGAATCTCAGGGGGTTCAATGCTCCTGAGAAGCATAGATATATTAGTAAGTAGTTAATAAAATTGAATATAGATTTTGTAGCTATTTTAGAGACACGAGTTTTGGAAAAGAATGCAGAGGATATCATTCAGCGTCATTTTAGTAACTGGAAACACTTAGATAACTATGCTCATTCAGCTTCAGTGAGGGTTTGGCTTTTTTGGAAGCCTAATCTAACAGTTCGGCTAGTTAAAATGGGGGAGCATTTCATTCAGGTCAGAGTAGAAGGGCTATCAAAGTGCACTGTCACGGCTATATATAGTCCGAACAAAGCAAGGGAGAGGCTGGATTTATATTCAGAATTACTGCCCTGGAGAGTTGTGGGGGAACCAGGTGTTTTTATGGGAGATTTCAACACTATTATGGATGTTGCAGAAGCCTCAAACGCCACAGTAATGACTCAGGGAGGCCTGGATTTCAGGGAGTGGATCACGGATATGTGTTTGATTGATCACAAGGTATTTGGTTCGCCATTTACTTGGTGGAACAAGCAGTCAGCAAACCCCATTGCAAAACGGCTTGACCGTTTTCTTGTGAATGAAGATTGGTTTCTATCTTTTCCTCACAGTGTAGCAAGAACGTTGGCTCCTGGGGTATCTGATCATTGTGGCTTGGTTTTAGATTCAGATCCCAAGTTAGGCTCACTTCCTAAACCTTTTAAATATTTCAAGTATTGGCAAAAGCATCCTCAGTATATGAATCTGCTGGAAGAAGCATGGGGAGAAGAAGCTAGGGGTTTACCCCATCAGCAATTCTATTACAAATTAAGGTTGTTCAAGGCAAAGTTAAAGTAGTTAAACCGCTCGGAGTACTCTGATATATCTGAAAGAGCAAGAGCAGCAGAGAGAGTGCTTGAGCAGCAGCAACAGTTAGTTCTTCAGAATCCAACTGCAGATAATGCGAAGAAAGAGATAGAATTGGCAGCCTTGTGTCATGATATTCAGCTGGCTGAAGAGAGTTTTTTCAGGCAGAATTCCAGAGTTAGAAGTATACAGGAAGGTGATGCAAACACAGCCTATTTCCATGCCATGGTGAAAATACGCCATCACAAGCAGACTATTATGAAGCTGATAAGAGATGATAACACAGAAGTAACAGAAGTTAAGGAAATGGGGGAGGTAGTTGTGGAATTTTATAAAAGGCTTTTGGGAGAGGTTGAAAAGGAGGTTCTGAAACATCCAGTAAGCTACGTTCAACAGCAACTTGCGCAGAGATTAGATTCAGAAGGTGTCCAAGTGTTGTTAGCTCCAGTTACAAGGGAGGAGATCAGAGAGGTTTTCAAAAAGATGCCAAATGACAAAGCCCCTGGTCCGGACGGCTTTACTGCTGAATTCTACAAGTCAGATTGGTCTGTAATTGGGAATCTGGTGAAAGAAGTGGTACTGGAATTTTTCAAAACAGGAGTGATGCCACAGCAGGCAAACTCTACGATATTATCTTTAATACCTAAAGTGGTTAATGCTGATAGAATGAAGAATTTTAGACCCATTTCATGCTGTAATGTGTTATATAAGGGTATATCCAAGCTCCTGTCAAATAGATTAGCAGCTGTACTCCCTAATGTTATAAGTAGATCTCAATCTGTTTTGTGAAAGGGAGGTTAATTAGTGATAATATCTTGATGGCTAGTGAGCTAGTGAAGGACTATCATAAGAAGAATACTACGTCGAGATGTGTTTTGAAGATAGACCTAATGAAAGCATTTGACTCGGTAAACTGGTCATTTCTGTTTAATATGCTTCTGGCTACGGGCTTCCCTGACTCTTATGTTAGGCTTATTGAAGCATGTATCACCACTCCAAAGCTCAGTGTCTCATTTAATGGTGGTCTCTGTGGTTATTTCTCTGCTGGTAAGGGTCTCAGACAAGGAGATCCTCTCTCCCCATACTTATTCACAGTGGCAATGGAGTGTTTTTCGTGTTTAATACATAGGCAGCAGTTGACAACCAGGTCCCATATCATCCACGTTGTAAAACACTAGGGATTACTCATCTGTGTTTTGCAAATGATCTCCTAGTGTTTACAAATGGATCAATCAGGGGAGTTGCTGGTATAAACAGAGTGTTAACACAATTCTATATTGATTCTGGACTCCGTTGCAACCCTGCTAAATGCCAGCTGTTATGTTGTGGTATTCCTGAAGCTGAAAAGCATTGGATCTCTTCCTTTACTGGATTCCCATTGGGTAGTCTCCCTGTTCTCTATCTTGGCGTCCCACTCATCTTAGGTAAGCTCTCCACTGCTGACTGCTCAGTGCTAGTGGATAAGATAACAAAAAGGATTAGAACATGGCAAGCAAAAAAGCTTAGATATGCAAGTAGATTACAGTTAGTTTCATCTGTTATCACAAGTATTATGCAATACTGGATGGCTTTATTCTTGCTGCCTCTAAGAATTTTAAAAGAGATAGAGAAGATGTGTAACCAGTTCTTGTGGGATGTGGGTAATCGAAGTTTGAGGAAGAAGGCACTGGTGGCCTGGCAGTTTGTTGCACTGCCAAAGAATGAAGGGGGTTTGGGGATAAGGGATTTTAAGAAATGGAACCAGGCATGTGTAGTTCGTCATATCTGGAATCTATTAGCTGCATCTGGTTCTCTTTGGGTTGCATGGGTGAAAAAATATCGCTTAAAGGCGAAGTCCATATGGGACATAGCAGAGCAGTCAGCAGGTACTTGGATTTGGAGGAAAATTCTGAAAAGCAGGGTGGGGGTAAGAGCCCATATCACTGGTAGTGATGAGACGCTTGCTTGGGATGGCAAGATCTTGCCAAGATATTCTGTTAAACTTGTCTGGAAGACTATCCGTACTTCTTAGGGCTTAGTTGATTGGCACAAGGCTATTTAGGGTAAACCATATAGTCCGAAGCATAGCTTGCTGCTTTGGCTTATGGTTCTAAATGGTATCACAACGAAGGATAAGCTGCAGAGTTGGGGGCTGACTGTTGATGTTTCATGTGGATTCTGTCCAGGAGGAATTGAGACGAGGGATCATTTGTTCTCAACTTGCTCGTACAGCAGGAGTGTTTTTTGTACTGTTTTGTCTCGATTTTGCAGGTTCCCAGTGTTCTGTTCATGGCAGGATCATCTGCACTGGGCAGTCAGGCAATGGACGAGCGATACTGGAGTTAAGAGTAAGGGAAGGTTGAGATGGTCACTGTGTGTTAGTTATGTGTGGCGTGAACGTTGTTGTCGTGCTCATGATGCTGTGATTTGTTCCCCAAGTAAGCTAGCTGGTCGAATTGAAGAGGAGGTGAAATGGATACTTGCTGCAAGGTCTCGCTGAATGATGTAATGAAAAATAGATAGATTTTTCTTTCTTTGAATAGATGAGTTGATTGTAATGGGCTTAAAGGTACTCGCTGGTCTTTTAAGAAGGGGGTTTATGCAGTTGCAAACCCCTAGTGCTTAATGAAATTTTTTATTAACCATAAAAAAAATTAGTTTTGTTAGCTTTTTAAACCATTCATGATATAATTTTGTATTTATAAGAATATCACTCTATATGTATCAAACAATTATTTATTATCTAGTTAGACATTTGCTTTTGAATGATTTTCTTTGTCAAGACCGTTTAGCATCAATAATTCGAGTTGTTGGGTTAGATTTAATAATTGATCTTATAGTACTTAGTATTTACTAATACTTTCTTGCTAACCAAAACCAACTTACACGTGCTTAAAATTTTTGCAAATCCAAAAATCATGTGCTAAACAAATTGGGCCGCCAAGATTCGGAACACATGATCTCTCGATCAACCATCTCAATTAGAAGTGCTCTAAATTTCATTATTAATTAACTATTTTACTAATTTGTTCATTTTCGTCCTTTAAAGCCACCCGTTACACTCTCCCTATCCTTAATTGAAATAAAATTAATTTTACAAACTAGCTATGATTTTGTGAAAATTTTTTGTAGATATTAAATACGTACATCTTTAATTTTGGGCGGATCATATGCACCATTGTCATTCGTACATAGCTCATTATAAAATATTGAATATGTCAATACACAACTTATAAATTATACATCAAATATTTCAAAGGTACTATTCTCATTTGAATACGTATTATTTTTTTTATACCAATTAACTACTATACCTGATATATCATTTTATTTCTCGAACCAGGGTGGGTCCTGGGACCCACCCACTAACCTTCTCCCTCCGCCCCTGGTCTTATGCTATTGTGAGTCGGGACGGGTAATACACGAGAGGGTATGGAACGGGGCGGGACGGGTCGATCCACTTTTACATGTTATATGAAAAAAACATGCGCAAAATTTTATCTTTTATCATCCGACAAAGGGGAAAATACTTTATGAAAAAAAAAGAGTGATAATAGAATGGGTAATTGAGTCTAACTAGTTGAAAAGATCAAGTTTAACTAATTGAGATAAAATGAGCCAGAAACGAGATGTGACGGAACAGAACAGATCGAAAGTAAATACTCGTATCCTGTCCCACACTACTGCGAGTCGAATAATACCTGCTTCATCATAGATCAAATCAAATAATACCTGACGAATCGTTCAAATTGTCATCTGCTCAACCACCACTAACTTGATTCCATGATCCTAGTTCCCAACAATAATAATTTTTAACCGGACCAAGTAACACGATTGTGGACTTGAGCTTAAAAGCTCTCGACTAACGAATATGATTAATTAATTACATGACTTAAAAACATAATAGCTTAGTTTGGCCCTGTTGTAGCTTTTGCAGAAGCAGCTTTTGGTTGGAGCTTTAGATAAATACTTTTAAAAAAAAGCAGTTGAGTGTTTGGCTGTAAAACTATTAGAAGTACTTTTTAATATAAGAGGTTGTGTAAAATGAATATAAAGGACTTATAATAGAAAATATGAATAAAAATTCTAAACAATAAAAAGTAGTCAAAATGGATCTTGTTAGATTTCTTTTATATTAAATAATATGATTTTATAATTTATTTTATTTTTAAAATGATGTAAATGATGAAAAATTATATTTTCTGAAATAGAATTAAAATATGGTAAAGATAATCTTGTATTTTCGCTTTTATATTATATAAAAGCACTTTTTGGTTTTTTAAAAACCGAGCTTTTAGAAGTGTTTGACCCTGCTTCAGCTTTTGAACTCGAAAAGCACTTCTAAAAGTCGGACAAAAAATGTAATGAATGAATATGAAACTGATCAAATTTGGATTTCTTTCTTTCTGACTTCGAAAATCTAAAGTCGTCTATCTTATTAACAACCCATTATATATATATATCAAACATCAAACAATACATATATGGAGGTTCTCCTCCAGCACCCCTTAATTCCATTTTTCCTGAACCCAGCGCAGACCACGGAGGGGTCTTTTGGTCGTTTCCTTTTTTATCTTATGGACCTAAGAGCACGGAAAGATTTAATTTATGTGGGCCTAAGAGAATGGCTACTTATCTACAGTTCTACACCTTTAAATGACCAATGGAAATCTAAATATAATAATTATGGTCCGGTTCAAATATAATTCACCATGCCCATGCAATTTACAGTATAGACACACGCCTAATTTTATTAGCCATTTAGTCCTTTAAACGAGACAATTGCAAAGTGCAGGTGCAAGAAAATTAATGTTTTTAAAATCCACCGGAAAAGTTAGTGATTCATACTTTAACGGTTAACTGTTATAGAAGCGTTGGTTAATACGTGATAGAACCGTTCATGTGCTATAATATAAAATACATATACAATATACTAACTTTAAGGATGAATTTATCACTACCTACAAAAAATTTCAAATCCATATCATCTATCACCAAAAAGTTATAACAAAGTATTTAAACTATGAATCATAATTTTTTTTATTAAATTCAAATCAATAATAAGAGCGACAATCCGTAATAAACCAGATAAATCCGACAAGGAGGCTAGGAAATGAAAACAAAAAAGCATAAATAAAATTAGGTGATTGATGTTGAATGGTTTTAGTTTATGTTTACGTACATTTCTTCTTGATTTTTTGTGGTTAAAATAGTGAAACAGTGGAATACTTAAACCAGGGTGGTTCATCTGGTTTCATGTCAAACCATGAAAAATGAAGCATAAAAATGGTATTACCTTGCAATTGCATTCCTGTTACACCTTCTGTAACTTTACAATTAAGTAGGCATTAATCTATGTTTCTTTAATCACACACTCACGCATCAAGATTGAGCTTATTACATATTTTGTGAGTTATTATGATATCCATTGTGAAACAAAAAAATTTGTTTCACTGTTGTTTTAATTAGAGGTTAGTCAAGATACAATCCAAGCTGGTATCCAATCTCACAACTTAATAGAGGAGATGGATTCTTTAATGTCAGGTTTCGATGAAGTGGCTGTCAATCAATCCCAAGATGAATATTATTTTTTGCCTCGATATGATAGTTATTGACTCAAAGCGTAAACTAACAACAACCACGCGAATTCAACTCTATGGTTCAAATTTGAAAATTTATTAATACTCATGCTTTTTTCTTGATGATAATGATATTTGGGTGCAAATTTTCAAAGGACAAATCAAGGACTTTCATCTCCTATTTTATTACCAGAGAGTTTACACTATCAAGACTTTGTGGTTAGCATGACAATGGGAGATTACAGGGCAATTCTAAACAATTTGGTCAATAAGTTTGAATCAAATATAGAAGCTGAAGCATGAAATGATATTCCAGCCATACCATCTTACAAATTTTATTGCATCTAATAAGATGAGAGTGACAAGAATGCAACCAAAGAAAATTTATTTTGGGTTCGAATTATTATTCTCAATTCAAATTTACTTCAATCTAATGTGTATACAGCCAAAAACATTAATTAACTTCTTAAAATTTTCATTCCATGTATGTTGTTGGCCTTCTTATTAAGTATTCGGGTTTATTGACATCTAACACTCACCGTAAAAATTAACAGCAAGGAGGCTCCAATTAAGTATGTAATTCTTTTATGGGCTAATACCATTGGGAAACCCGAACTATTAACTTTGTGCCATTTGTATCCTAAAGTATTCGATATGACATTTGTGTCCTAAACTATTTGTCCGTTAAAGTTGACTGGCGTTGACCGTTAGTTTTTAACAGAAAGTCTAGTCAATGCTGATGTGGCATCTGATGTGGAATTTTATTATTATTTTTTATTTATTTTTACATAAAATATGAATAAAGTAACAAAAGAAAGTTAAAAAGAAAAAAAAACTCATATCTATAGATCTGCATCTCTAGAGAGAAGACTATGGCAGCGGTCGCGGATTTCCCAGCCCGGAAACACCTCCAACGCCGGCAGCGGTCGCGGAGCTCTTTCTCATTTTCCCTACCCTCACCCCGCTCTTTCTCCCTCTCCCCTCATCCCACGATCCAGCTGTCGTCCGGATTGGGTTTCGCGTGAGGACGACGCAGGTGTTGTTAAAGCAGCCCGGGCGCGGGGGGAGGAGGCATGGACCCGGGCAGTCGGCTTTACCGACGGAGCAGGCGGCGGAGCCGCAGCGGGCTAGGCGGTAAGTGGAGGAGGAATTGGAGTAGCCGCTGTAGCAATCGAGCCAGAGCTGTCGGGCGGCGATGTCGACGATGAAGTTACGGGAGACTCGGGGCGTGCCGATTTCGAGGCGGGTGAGGATTTGGTTGGTGGCGCGGTCTTTGGTGAGCGGGAGGATTAGGGATCTGGGTTTGGATTGTGCAATGGTGGAGATAGTGAGGGTGGAAATTATGGGGGAGAGGAGGTGCAGGGATTGCGCCGTAGCCGGCGGGTGATTTCAGCGGCATTTGGTGAATAGGATTGGGTCTCGGAAGCGAAATCAGAAGAGAGACGGAATGAGGATTTCAAGTGGATTGAAAGAGCAAGTTGTGATTCAGGCAAAAATGAGGATGGATTGATGAGATTGAACCGGATTGAAAGAGGAAAGGGACAAGCAGAAAAGACAGATTTGCGGCGGCTATTCTATATGGGACGGAGGAAGCAGAATCGGCGGTGGGAGAAGGCGGCGGCGGGGAGTGTAGCGGCGGCGACCGGCAGTGATGGGATTTTTTTTATTTTAATTTTTTGAAACAATATTAATTAAGTTTACATTTTTTTCATTTTTATAGCAATATATTATTTTTTTAATTTTTTATTTAAAAATATGAGGTGTCATTGACGTGGCATCTACGTGGCTGCCACGTCAACAAAAGTCAATGTTAATGTTGACTTCTGTTTGGTCAACCGTTATATATAACGGTCAACAAAATCGCCAGGACATAAATGACACAAAACTATAATAGGTTGGGACACAAATGTCGTATCGAATACTTTAGGACACAAATGACACAAAGTTAATAGTTCGGGTTTCCCAGTGGTATTAGCCCTTCTTTTATTTTCAGTTTAAAATAATATGCATTACTTTAACTCTGATCGCAAATATACTATACAATTTGGGTGCAGAGGATTGGTTGTCAAGATGACTCTCTTAGATAGGATAGTTACCAAAAAGTATAAGTTTCTATTTTTGTTTATGTCATTGCTAACATTATACTTATTCAGGATCCACCTTCGAGTTGTGGACACAACCACTAAGGCTAACTTTGTTGTTATGATATATCAAGTGGGAGATGGATTTTTTGAAATGTCGATTGAAATACTATTCCAAGACAACGATAGAGTGAGAGGATTACCAGTTCATCTCCTACAAGTTGAGGGAATGACCTCCGAACCATATTGTACTAGCAACCCTCGAAAAAATCCAGGAAGCCGCTTACCATAGACTCATCCTACCAATCAAAATCTACTCCACATTTTTTGAAAAAAATCCCGACAAGAGTAAATAAAATTGTATATTCTTTTTCGACACCACATATTGTACTTTGATATCAAGCTCATATAATACATAACTAATCAACAAGTGAGTACACGATTTCTAGGATAACGAAGGATCAGAAGAGTAGAACTCAGACCGTCCTCCTGACTTGATTGGGATAAATTGTACTTGCATGAAAATGATAATCAATATTAATTAAAAATTATGATATTCACTATTGGATTTGGAGTATATTCGGAACATGCACCTCTGATTATTATTTAACTAAACAGCTAACCATGTCTACTTCTCACGTGTTGGTTTTGTGATGCACTTAATTGCATTTATCATCCAGTAAATAAATTGCTATCAGCGGTATACCATGTGTAAATTATACTTAGTTATATAATCAAGTATATAGCTCTTCAATGTTTATATCATGTACCGAGTAGTTGTATTGTATAACTTAAAACTCGAGAGGAACTTTCATTTATTACCCACTAGCATGCATGCAATTGTATACTTGGTTGTATTATCAAGTACTGTATATGTCTTCAATTTTTATACCATGCACAAATATATGCCTCCAATTTTTAAACGTGCACAAATGACATTTGGTTGTATTCTTAAATCTATAGGCAAATGTAGGTCGTTTATAACATAAAGCTCCAGTGGAACTTTGCTTCCTTTGACACTAACATGCAAGCAATTTTATCCAGCTACAAGTTTTACTCCAATATATTTTAAATACCTATGATTCTAGAAAATTACACCATATGTTGTGCTTTTGAATGTAGATGATCTTAATTCATAATACTAATGCAAGAGAACAAGAATGAGACCGTTAATGGTGGATGTATTAGATCCGGTGCTAGAGATGACGATGATCTTGAGAAGAAGAAAGACATTGTTCGTGAGAAAGATACAAGTACCAATGATGAGGAAAAAGAACGAATCCTTAATATTGTTCACAATTTGGACGAGGTAAATTCTACTCCAATGAAAAAGATGATTGGTATTTGTAAATAGTTTCCATCAAATTTTTGTGCTCATTCAAAAGCAAGAAAACAAGGAAGAGAATATTGAAATGGAAGAGAAGAAAGAAGAGGAAATTGATAATGGAGATGGAGACAAAATAATTGGTGCAGATGATGATGCTACTCATGACGGTGGAAGTGCAAACAAGTCAAAAAGTAAACGTGGAGTAATCTTTAATGACGAGGAGAAAATAAAAGGGTGATTTTAAAATGTCTTTAGGAGTCGGTTCGGGTTTGTCTTTCATTTTCGTGACAGGATTTAGTCGATGAGTCAGTTTTAATGTTGAAAAACACTATGATATTGATCATTTTGAATTGTTGAAATACTTTAATAATTTGGATCCTCTTAAACTAATCAATTTGGATGTTTCGAGTATTGGAATAATTTATATTTTCTTATACTATCAATACCCACGTATCTAACATACAATTTGATAATGTTGTTTACATAATTGGCAACGGAATCCGGCCAACTGGCCGGGCCCGCAACTAGTGTATATATATATGAATGGATTCATGTGTATAAATAACAATAATTAATCTATTTACGGATAATTGTGTTGAGTTGAATAGAAATTTAACCGTCCTTCCCATCCAACTCTATATGCAGCTGTACCACATCGTTTAGAAGAAGAAAACTTGGTGAAATCAATTTACAAGTGTCGCACAGCTACACCAACAACCTTCTAGACGAAGTGATTAGGCCCATCATGGGTCCAGGAAAGTCCCCGGGCCCTTATCTGCAGAGATGCAGCCCTGGAAACCATGAGCCCTTCGGGCCTGTCGGATTAGGGCTGAGACGTGTGTGGAGCCCAGTGACTCTTATGGCCCGAAGAAATTGGCCGTGAGCAACAGTTATTCACTTGGCTCAAACTGAGCTAACTGAACGGGGCTTACGATCTAGAGGTGTACCTTTATTTTTTGTATTGGTTTGTCATTTTAGGCCATCTTTTCAAAAGCCCGATGTGGGAGTCGTCATAACCAGGCCCCAAATATCATTAAAGTCCACGACATCCACGTGGAGTTTTTGCCACCTGTCCGAAATCCCCGCCATGTCATCTCCAATCCCAGCCGTCCATCTAAAGATCAACGGCTGAAAATCACCCGATGACGACGAAACTCAGTATCCCATTCTCGCTCCGCCGACGGCCACTATCAGGCCCGAAAACCCGACCCGGACTTTGCATAAGGTATACTACTTCCTTCTCGTTGTCGGACTGTTTCTATCTGTCCCCTTTCATCCTTCCCCCAATTAATAATCTCACCCCCGGGTTACAGTTTCCTCCATCGCTCGATTCCATCTCGTTCTCCTGCGTCTCTCCCTAGGTTTTCCTCATTACAGTTCTGTTGACGAAAGCGCTGGACTCTCCCCTTCACCAGCTGGGTTGAATTGAGAGACCGCGCCATGTTTCTGATCGATTGGTTCTATGGAGTTCTGGCTTCCCTTGGACTGTGGCAGAAGGAAGCGAAGATCTTGTTCCTGGGTCTCGATAATGCCGGGAAGACAACTCTGCTTCACATGTTGAAAGATGAGGTATTGTATTCCTTACCGAGCTTCGTAATTGTTCCTGTCCTGCTGCCGAGATATTTCAATTGAACGAGGAAGGGGTGAATTTTAACGAATATGATCAATTTAGGTTCTCGATATTGTAGCTGAATGTGTATTTTTACTATGGGAATTTCAAAGTTTTGATAGGGTTGTATTATGAATCCTGTTTTGGTGAATTTTGGGCAGAGGCTCGTTCAGCACCAGCCGACCCAGTACCCGACTTCTGAAGAGCTGAGCATTGGGAAAATCAAGTTCAAAGCTTTCGATTTGGGTGGGCATCAGATTGCTCGTCGAGTCTGGAAAGACTACTATACTCAGGTTTCCCCTCTTTTCTCTGTCCAATTCAGCTTAATGAAAAGGAATGATGGGTTCTTGGATTATAGACTTATCAGTTCACACCACTAGTGTGTTGTTTGCTGTATTGGAATTCTTCTCGTTGCATGTTCTCCTACATTGGTGGTTGTACTTAAAACGTTTGTGCTTGTTTGATATGCTTCCCGCACTAGTTTAGCTTTCTGATCATCTGATTCTCGAGAGGTAAGTAAACAAGGATCAGGCGACTAATTTCTTCAGATGAGGCGCATAATTTCTTAGGATGAGGCATCTAACAAGTACCAAGAATTAGGCGTGTTGATCCTCTGATACATGAGAGGTGAGTAAACAAGAATTAGGCGCCTAATTCTTGTGATGAGGTGCCTAATTTCTTTGGATGAGGCACCTAACTAGTAACAATGATTGGGCGTTTTGATCATATGATACTTGAGAGGTGAGTATACAGGAATTAGGTGTGTAGTTTATCGGCGTAATTTGTAAAAGTCGTTGGTATTTTCTAACTGCGTATTTGTATGAGTCACACAACCAGAAGCAGGAAATCGCTGATTTCTAACAGCGTGTTGTATTTTGAAGCTTGAATAATGTAACGAGTATCGCTATTATTTAAGTATGGAGATAAATAACAATCATACATAACCCCAGTTATATATGTCTGCACATCATTATTCTAATCTCAATTCTCTCCTCATATGAAGGTGGATGCGGTGGTGTACTTGGTAGATGCATTCGACAAGGAAAGATTTGCCGAGTCCAAAAAGGAGCTCGATGCGCTCCTCTCAGATGAGTCACTGGCCACCGTCCCATTCCTGATACTCGGGAACAAGATCGACTTACCATATGCTGCCTCCGAAGACGAGCTTCGTTACCACATGGGGCTCACCAACTTCACAACAGGGAAAGGGAAAGTCAACTTGGGTGACACGAACGTCCGCCCACTCGAGGTGTTCATGTGCAGCATTGTCCGGAAAATGGGGTACGGAGAAGGCTTCAGGTGGATGTCTCAGTACATCAAGTAGGGTTGAGGAGGGTATGTAGTGGAAACAGAGACTGGTTTGGTTTGTTTGGTTCTCTGGTTGGTGGTGGCCTTTCTTATATACTTGAATTTGGTTAGTGTGGTTTCTTTTGTCACTAGACATTGTGGATGGTACTTTCTACATGTTATGATCTTGTTCTTCTTTACGTCTTGTGGTAAACAATGTAACATACACATAAGTTGAATAGAGTTTGGTTTAGCTCTACATGTTTGTATCATATTCCCCAAATATCTGCAGTAGTTGAAGTGATTTGTTGCCCATAATCTTATGCTTCAGATGGTGTAGGCGTCACAGGGGGCTGACACCATCGATCTGCAGCAAATCTCGACTAATGGACGGCGCGCATCAATGTAATTTATAGATGAGATCGTTTGACCGTCTGTTGGCTATTATCTTTTCCATATATTTGAGAGAGGGAAGAGTTTCAGCAGCAAAAGAAAAGGCTGAAAGTTGGTGGCTTACACACACCTAAGTGGGTGTCTTGCCTGTCCAGTTGTCCTTGTATTTTTTACTAGCGTCTTCTCCTTCATTTGCTTCATGTTTCACTTGGTCATACATTCAATCCAAAGTTGCATTTGGTCTCTCAACCCTAAGTACTTCAAAAGCCAAAACCATATATATATATATATATATGCTTTAACCCATTTGCCTCTCCTTTCACAACATCAAAGTCTCTTGATCTCTGCCTCCTACAACAATTATGGCTTCTGCTAGCAAATTTATCTTTCTTCTTATTTCAATGGCCACACTTTGCTGCAATAAAGGTTGCTAGTCTGCTCTTCTTGCTCAAATCGAATATATGATCTGATCGTCTTCCATTCTGCCTGTTCTTTCTCTTTGATTCAGCTCCATTATAAGAATTTTGTTCAATGTTAAAACAGGGTACGCACAGAATCAGCCAGGGGAGTTCATCTCTAAAGCATCCTCCTGTTTCAATGATGAGGTTGTGAAGAACATCTCTTTCTGTCTTTCTTTTATTCCTTCCTGCTGCATCCCAATTTTTGCACCAGCATATACGTCCAGTCCAGATCATAACCACATATCAAAACGTTGCATTCTTACATCCCACCCTCCCTCCCTCTCTGTATTTACTATTAGTAATGAAATTCATTGTTGGCAGCAATCCACACCCTAAGGACACTCATATCAAACGATACACAACTATACAATCTGGTGTGATGCATAGATTTTAAAAATTCACATATCGACAATCCTTTATCATCACTCAAATAACCCCCTAAAATAACATTTTTAAATGATTGTGTTTTCATGCTATCTGTGACAGATCTACGGCCGATGCAATCGCGCATACAGGCTAAACCTGAGTGGGAACATCAACGTTCCAACAGAAGCCACAGACGCGTTCTGTGACGGGCCTTGCTTCGATGAAACCCACCACGTTCTGGACTGCATCGACGACCTATTGTCTGACTTCGTGTTCTTCAATCGAGCCACGGTTAGGGATGTTCGAGTCGTTCTCAACTCGGGCTGCAGCTTCACCAGCAACAGAAGAGGTAAACAGAAATCAATGAAGTTCTTGAGAGCAAGTTTTTTTTTTTTTTTTTGTCATTCCTTGAGGAAAAAAGTATCTAACTTTACGCATCAACCTTGATCAGGTGATTTCGATGTGCCAAGCTACCTAAGAGATGAAACGAGCGCAGTAGGAAGAGTACAGAGCTTCATTGGTTGGAATCTGTTATGGGATTGTTCTGTTTATATTATTTCACTTGGTGTTCTGTGGGTAATGTAACTGAGTGTAGCTTATATTTAACCACTACCAATAGGCTATCATCTACAATTTCGCGAGGTTGATCAATAGTATGGGTTCATGTTATTTCAAACTAATCCATGTGATGTATTGTTTTTAGAAACACATCCTTATAGCTTATACTACAAAATTTTAACAAATACCTTTAGGGTGCGTTTGGATACAAGGATTTGGATTTGGTATTTGTGATTTGGATTTCCAAATACCAAATCATGTGTTTGGATATTAATTACATTTGGTATTTGGATTTGTGTCAAATTCATGGGGTGATTTCCAAATACATGTCTAGTGTATTTTTTGTCAACTTCAAATACATTTCAACAACTAGTGATTTGAAATACTTCCTAACAAAAGAATGGACCTATTTGTAAAATATGAAAAGTTTAGGTACTATAGTATGAGGCAAAACATATAAAGGTACCAAAATGTAATTTTACCATCAAAATTTCAGGACCTTTTTGTAAAATTTTAAAAGTTTAGGTACTAAATTGTAAGAAAAAATAATTTTGGGTACCAAACTGTAATTTACCAAAATTTGTAGTAAGTGACCAGAAAATTAAAAATTGAAATTGAAAATCATAAATACAAAAATACAAACAAATTACAAATGAGTATCCAAACAATGAATTTGAATTACATGTATTTCAAATGCTAATACTTCAAATACATTCATTTCAAATGCTAGTATTTCAAATACCTTACATTTAAAATACACTTATCCAAACGCACCCTTATACAATTTTGTATGAATACGTGCATGTATTTTTTTTTATAATCAACCTGAGCTTTTATTTAAGGAATCGTTTGCAAGTGCTTAAAGAAGAAAAGTAGGGGGTCCGGTGACCCATTCGTCGCGGGCCTCCCAGTTACAATTTGTGTGGGCCGTTAAGTGGGCCGCTGTGTTTGCTAGCCTCCTGGTGAAAGCCCAGCGAACCTTATCTTCTCCAATCTCTGCTGCCACCTCTTCTATCTCGTCCACAATCAGACCCACCTCTGTCAGTCGCCGATCCTCATTTCCAATTTGCGAGAAGAGCTCCTGGCAGTCCATCTCTACAATGGCTGGGAGAAATTGATGGTGAATGGCCGTGAGGAGACCAAACAGGAGCGCTTTGGTCTAGGCATGCTCTGGTGTCCATTTCGAATCACCACTTCGGAATCACCTTTTACGATAAGTCGAAGTAGATTTCTTGAGACCGCAAGTGAAACGATATCTCTAGCTGCAAACAACTCTCGTGAGTTAGGGATCAGATACACCCTATTGTCGGCCCAAGAGCCCGCAATACAAGCTCGTCCACACCACGCACAATAAGGCCAAATGAACAACCAAAATTTTGGTTTATGGCAACATCAAAGTTCATATATAGTTGAAGCCGAATAAGGGTGAATGCTATGAGGATCTAGGGGAGGGCCAAACGGCAGAAGAAACTTCGAGAGCTTGAGAAGAGAATTGACAAAAAATAAAACAGGCAAGTGGTTGCAACAGTGATTATTGTAGTCTTATTACTAACCTTAATTACATTTTGCTCCATGCACTATTGCTTGACCAAGTTAAGCACAAAGAAATACCTCAAGCTATCTCGAATAAAATCAAACAGTAACTAAACCTCTCTCACTCTACCATAGACTTGTGACTAATATATACAAAAGTGTTTCATATTTCATACGAATACGAAACTATATGGTCAATAACCAAACCCTCAACTTCCACTTCAACTACAAAGTTTCATGTTTCATGGTCTCTCTCTGCTTCCCCTTTCTCTTCCTCCTCTTTGCTTTCGTCCTCTTCGTTGCTTGTCCCCGCCTCCTCATCGGCCGCGCGTCTGTTCAAATCGATTATCCGACGCCGTTTCGTCGCCGTAGTATCAACCTCGTCACCATCATTGTTCATCAGCATGAGAGGAACGTTAAGGTCGACACCAAACCCTAGCCTCGGTTCCTGTCTCCAACACTGCTGCCTGTCGGCAGCGGACGACGACGACGGCGTCCAGTCAGCGCCCACCGGCGGAGGAAACGCACCCCGGAAAGGCCTGTCCGTGTGGATCCTCAAGTGCCCGAAGACCGCCTTCCACGTGGCGAACTTCTTCCCACACTCGTAGCACGTGGGATCCCTCGACGGCACGTTGCTTATCTCCCTACTACATTTTCTCTTCTCACCTCTTGGCGGCTGTGACGGCGTCGTTTGGTCGTCGAACGCCGCCTGCAGGGTGGCGGCTGCATGAGCCACGTCCTCCGCTGAAGGGTGAGGGTGGGAAGTGGGTTCTATAGAAGGCGCCGCCGCCGCCGCCGCTGTGGTTGTCTCCCCCGCTGTGGCCGTCTCCTCGGCTACGTTGGGAGTAGCCGCCACAGGGCTCGGAGCGTCGAAACCAGTAGTGGTGTTCCGCATCTTTGGTTTCGCGCCTTTGTGATTAGGAAGCAAGTTATATAGAGGTGAGAGAGGGTTTCTTCATTAATGTGTTGTTCATGTACCTACCGTAACTTAATACGATTGGGGAAGCCTAGGAGTGGCTTTTTTTGCTATATATTTGGGTTGGTTCTTCGTTTTTTGTTAAACTGTGAAAGGTGGCAACGATTGGATTTTCGCCTACAGGGATTCACGTTATATATTTGCCTACATTTATTCGTTTATATTATCTATTTATACTATAAATCATTACTCTATTCTGGTCAAGCCCTAATATTGCTCTCCCGATTTGTTTAAAGTATGAACGACGTGAATATATTATGGTATAAATTGTTTCTATCCATGAAACCTAGCTAGTATAATCTTATTAATTTGCGGGTGGAATATGAAGATGGATTGTTTTACGACTTAGATTTCTAAAGCTAAACCATGCATGTATTATTAGTTTGAGATAGGGCTGAAAATTGTCCAAACCTGTCTCTGTCTCTGATCCTGTCTGATCCGTCCCTCAAGAGTCAAATGTATAACTGACCCGTCACGTTCCTTTCTCCTTCTTGACCCTGTCTGACCCTCAAGTGTTGGGACTAGTCTGGTCAGTGGGTCAACTCTAGGCTTGTCAATGGGTAGGCCTATTGGGTCTTTTGACCCAAATACCTTGACCCATATGGGTATTGGGTTTGGACCCAAATTTCTTTTTACTTTTTTGGGTTGGGTTGGGTTTAGATTGGGTCCAGAATGGGCATGTATATTTGGGCCGGCCCAAATGGGTCCATTTGGGTATAAGTTAGATTTTGGTAAGTTGAAAGTCCTGCTTATTAGAAAACAGACCCAAATAATATTTCTAAGTCTTAGTCCTGTTTACATCATAGAATAGGAGTGAATCAGTGGAGATAGTAGCAAACAGGAAACATTCAAAGCAGGTACAAGTTGGGAGAAATGTAACATGCTACAGAGATAGCAGCAAAACCAAAGCAGAATCATGTCCATCTCAAGTAATCCAGACCACAAGCACCTAATATATCACCCTTTGTCTAGAACTGTCATCTATATTCCAAGCCACAAAACACATAACTCAATCTAAGGAATCATCTCAAGTAATCCAGACCACAAGCACCTAATATATCAACCTTTGTCTCGAACTGCCATCCATATTCCAAGCCACATAACTCAATATAAGGAACCACCTAATTCATACAAACCTAACCCAAAAAAACATAATGCTTCTTGGCACCACTTCAATTGTCATGCTCCTCCCCATCTTCATCAAAATCTGCATCTTCCGCGTTCTCATCGTCTATAGTTGCATGACTCAAATCATGAGTAACTTTGAACACACCTATGTCAAAATTGAAACCAATTAGTAACCAATGATATACAATGTTATACCTTTGATAAAAACATAAATCATATACCTTTGACCTCATTTAGTAACCAATTTTGAGAACACATCAACGCCTCGATAGCATTAGCGTCAAGTCAACTACGATGCGGACTCAACAATCTCCCACATGTGCTAAAAGAGATTCCGAAACAACTGTCGTCACGGGGATGGCTAGAATATCTCTTGCTATCAACCTCAAAGTTGGATACTTGAGCCCTTGATTCTTCCAACCAAGCTAATATATCAAACTCATCACTTCTTGGTATACCCCATCACTCAAATAAGTGTCAAATTCTACTTTCACATTTGAAACTCTATGATCACCACTTACAAACCTATCAAATCCATCAAGAAAATCATCATCTACTTGCTGACTCGACCCAGAAAACATAGTTGTACCACTTGCAAACTCCTCATTAGGTTCTGAACTCTTGTACTGATTAAGCAAATCATAAACAATTCCTTTAATCATCTTCAGATGGTGTTCAGCCAAAACACCATAAATTGGTTCAAACGCCCATACCAAAATTTTCATCTTGTATCTAGGATCTAGAATTGCAGCAACTGCCATCATTCCATGAATGATATCCCAATAATCATCAAACTTCTCCAACATTCGTGATGCCATATTTGCAATATATGTATCAGGAGATAACACTCGTTGATTCAAAGAAACCTTTATCTCACAAACCTTGGGGGAAAAAATATTGGCAGTTGGATAGGTAGAACCTGAAAACACTTATGTGATGTTGTAAAACAACTTTAACTTCTCACAAATCTTTTCTGCCATAATCCACTCATCTTCACTTGGCACGGTAGTATAACCTGAATCTCGTAGTCTCAACCGAGGAAAAACCTCTTTGTAAACCAAGGCAATAGAAAGCATCACATAAGTACAATTCCAACGAGCAGCATAGTAAGTCTCCCCTTCTCTTGCTAGCCACAGACACAAAAGTTATAGATACACGCACTATAGCTAGTTTGTGCCGCGAAGCTTCCTCTCGCCATCGCCGACCCAGATTCAATTGCCGACACAACCCCGCCGTCAACCGACTGAACCGACACAAACCCAGAATCAATATACCAAAAAAAACCCAAAACCAAAGATGAGACAAGTAAACCAAACACAGATGAACAAAATCTTAGAGCGCGAGATACAGGGGAAAAGAAGAACCGAGCAAACAGAGAGGGGGCAAGATCTAGAAGAGAAGAAGATGGGGCAAACCTGAAGATCGAGACCAGCACGAGAAGAGCGAGAGGTGGGTTCTACACCATATGCAGACTTTATGGCTGCTGAACCTCGTCGTTTTTGTCGTGCCTTCCTATCATGTTATTCGAAATGTGACTCTGTTGAGAGCAATGTATGTGAGACATGGAATGGTTGAATTGTTATAATTGTAGACATGCTGGAGGGTATAAGGCAGTACATGATGGACAGGGTAGTGCTTAAGTCAGAAATGTTTCCAAAGTGTACAGACACCTTGCCTCCAAGGATTAGGAAACAAGTTGAAAGGGAAAAGGAGGAGGCTAGGTTATGTGTAGCTAAGCAAACTCTCAATGCAAGGTGTGAGGTAAAGAAGGGGGTGAAGGGTTTATAGTAGATCTGGCTGAATGTAGTTGCTCTTGTGGCTACTGGCAACTTATTGGCATTCCATGCTGCCACGCGGTTTCAGCTATTAGCCATCTAAAAGAGAAGTTGATGATTATGTGACTTCATACTATCATGTCTACATGGCTAGTTTCGCATACAATTATGGGATACCTTGCCTTGATGGTAGGCAAGCATGGCCTGCACCTGAGGGAACACCTGTTCATCCTCCCAATATTAGATCAATGCCTGGCAGGCCAAAAAAGAAAAGAAGAAGGAGTGAAAATGAGGTGTAGGAGACCAGAGCACAAAGAAACGGGGTTGGTGAAGAGGTTACAAGGAGAGGTAATCTCATCCACTGCTCCAAGTGTGGCGGCGAGGGGCACAATGCCAGATCTTGCAAGGCACCCCCTGTTGTAGAAGTTGCGGTGGTAAGATTCTTGTTAATCCTTAGTCTTTGTTAGATTTGGAATGTGGTGTGATTTAACTGTTTGCTCCTTGCAGGAGAGAAATACACAGAGGAATACACAACCACCTGCTACGCGAGAATCGGGCCAGGATACTAGAAGGAAGAGGGCCATTCATTGTTACAAATGTCAGAGTTCCACTCACAACGCAAGGACTTGTCCCCTGAATAGAGGAAATGGTGTACAAGTAAGTGGTTTCCTTCCTAATGCAAGCATGGCCTTGATTGAGACAAATTTGCGTAACTTCCTTTGCATATATGTAGGATGTGATACTCAATGTGGCTGATAGAAGAACAATTGAAAGGGAATTGCGAATTGCAACATCTGGAGTTGGCGTTTATGTTAATGAGAGGACATAGAACCAGTATGTTAGGTGTGTTTCCAACCTGTCTTGTAATTGTAATAAGTCGATTTAATGTAATGGAATTGATTACTAATATGTTTGTTACTCATTTCAGCTTAATGGAGCTGCTGGCAGGCCAGTTCGTGGACCTCAACCAACTGTCGTGGACCTGCATGGAAGTCAGCCACCACCTAGTCAGCCTTAGATGTAGGAAGAATATGATGCTTGAGTCATCTTTTGTGTAATGTCGATAGTAGACACTTATGTGCACGTTGCTATGTAATGACGATTACATGACTCAGGAAGCAGTTCTTAGCAGATTAGGTAGCAAGTACTGAAGTTAGGGATGCAAATGAACACACTTTTATGGATGCAAGTGCAAGTTGTTAGTTGCAGGTGTATGATGTACTCTTTTAATGGACAACATTTTGATGTGCACCCTTTTGCACTTGCTTAATATATGTGTCTCAAAAAAACCAAGATTATATTGCTTTAAGGAAATAGAGAGACCACATGTTACATTAATAAGTAAAGATCCTTACATTTAAAGCTTGCATACATTTGTTAAACTTACTCAAACAACAACTCCTACAAATTGCCTAATCCACAGAATGCTAACTACAGACCAGATTTTGGCCTCCAAAGAACAACAACCAATATAGCATTCATAAATACAGCACCAATCAACAGGTATCGAATGATACGGACATCATCATCCAATCTCTTAACACGCATCACCATAACCTCATGAGAAAGCATCAATCTGCTTAGTTCTTCGGCCAACAATTCTTTCTCCTTCTTCATCTTCTCTGCCTTCCTTTCTGCTAGCATCAGACTCTCTTCCAGATTCTTAATAGAACCCATTTCATTAGTCCATGAGCCAGTTTCATCATCGTTTGATTCCACCCACCGAAAAAATTGACAAGTTTTTTTCCTATCCCGCAGTGAAATAATAAGCATGAAAGTCAAAACTGTAGGTAAAAACCAATTGGGTCACACAACCCCTGTATTGCTTACCTTCCAATAAGGACAACCGTAGAATTTCCGCCCTGGGTTCGTATAAGTACCAGAAGTTTTAAGAACACATGGGACGTTGTGCTCGCATCGAACGACAATCCTACTATTGGTGCTTGCTGATCCGGAATCGGCAACATTGAAATCCACCTTCTTTCCAGACCTATTCGGCATGGATTCGGAGATGAAGGAACGGCTGGGATATTGGTTTATTTAGGCGAAAATGGAATCGGTGATTATAATATTGGTGTATGGAGGCGAAAATGGAATCGTGAGAGTAACAGGGGACAGTAGCCGAGGCGGCAAAGGGGAGGCGATATGGGTATGCTGAGGAGGAGGAGTCGACGGCAGTGAGGAGTTGGGGTGGAGAGGAGGTATCGAGGGAAGGGATTGAAAATAGAAAGAAGAAGGGATTGAAAATGAGTCTCTGATCTACGAACCCTAGAAAACAAGAGAGGAAGGGAATGAAAACGACAACAATGAAGGAGAGAGAGAGTTCAATATTCTTTTTAATCCGATGTGGCGTCCACGTGGCTAAGTCCATTCGGTTGGCGATGACGTGTCATCCATTTGGCGGACAGATCAGCAAAACGCCCACTTAACTGACGGAGATGTTAACTCCGTCAAATCTTTTAAGGGAGATGGCTAGATTAGTCAACGATGTTTGAAAAGTATGGCTACATCTGTGTATTATTCAAAAAGTGGCTATATTTGTCA
The DNA here is from genome assembly GCA_946122785.1 of Linum tenue. Classification (NCBI taxonomy): domain Eukaryota; kingdom Viridiplantae; phylum Streptophyta; class Magnoliopsida; order Malpighiales; family Linaceae; genus Linum; species Linum tenue. Next base: position 34,351,120 of record CAMGYJ010000010.1, on the reverse strand, counting down.
AAACCGTGAAAGTTATGGCTATGCTGGTGAATTAATCCTAGATATATTAACCCTTATTATAAAGCAAACAGGTTGATTTTTAGTTGTTCTGTTTGTCATCCCAGAATAAGGTGTTCACTATTAGCGGCAACGTTTGTGAAGTCATGCACAACTGGTGCTATGATGGTTGTGCGAAATGCTCCTCCAAATTGCGTGCAGGAGTGTATCATTTCTACTTTGACAAGTGTAACGTACGGTCAATTCAATCAGTGAAAAGGTTTGTGTATGTCGTATCCTTTTTATGAATTCCTTACTACTTCATGTTATTGGTCATACTAAGAAAAATTTATTGAGTAAACAGTATAACATATTTACGATTATAATATCATCTACTTACCCATTCCAGGTTTCGGTATGAGCTGTTTGTGATAGACTCATCTGCTAAAGCACTTTTTGTTGTGCTGGATCATGCAGCCGGTAATTTTTTTGACAAGACAGCTAAAGAACTTTACGCTTCGAACGTTCAACAGCCTACTGGGGTTCCATCTGTTATCCATAACGTTCAAGGGCTAGATGTCACATTACAAGTCAAACTCAATTCATACACTTTCGTCTCAGCACTCTAAGGAAGGAGATAAGTCTTCGCCTTCACCCATCACTGTCGTGGGACAACAATCTACTGGAGAATCTATTCTGGATACCACAATTGAGGCTTGGCATGTACAAGCTGGAGATGGTAGCCTTGATGGTGGTGTTTGTATGCCTCTAAAGAGGAAGTTAAGTGAGGAGGAGTAGGTTGCATCAGTAATATGGATTGAATAGCTTAAAACTACTATTAATTTTCTTTATTTTAAGTTCTATGTTGTGGATGACCCATCTGTGCAGCATAAATATTTGAACTTTGTTTTACTAAAACTTTGTTGAGACTCTGTTCAGTGCTTTCTTCATGACAAATATATATTTGAAGTCTCGTTATTGTTCATTTTATGCATGTGCATTGAGTTTCCTTGATTCTAAATCATCAATATGAATTCCTTTAAGATTGGCATGCTTTGTTTTCTATCCAAACTTGACATAAAGCTATTGGGAATGAGTTTTTCACACCATCTTTAAGTTAGAGTCGTCAATGAAATATTCTTTTTCATTTATTACATCGTGTTTCTTAGGTCAATATAAAAATAAGGATCGTATGTTAATTTTCTCCAGGGTCGGCCAACAAGCTAGTAGATAGATATTGTGATCAAGCCCTAATGTTGCCTTGTATTCTTTGTTTGTTCTTTTTTTTTTTTTTTGCCTTTCGTTTACCTTTGGTGTAGTAGTGGTAGGCTGGTAGCTATAGATTAACCAACTTGGCAACATATATTGTGTTAGGAAAACAACGAATGAGAACGGGGGTGAAGGAGGAGGAAAGCAAAACAAGAAAGAATCAATAAATCATAATCTCAAGATTGTGCATGATCAAGTCTTGTTGTTGTTTTTTGTTTGGTCGAATGTCTACTCGTTCTTTATGTGCTTCGTATTTTTATACTTTTTAGATCAGTTGTACGTGTGGTACTGGAATACTGTACTCACACATGCATCAGTACTATAGTTGTGAAGTTGGTATGAACGACATGAATATGGGTTTTATAAATGTTATAGCAGTTTGTTTAAAGTATGAAGGATGTAAATATATTATGGTATAAAAATGTTTCTATCGATGAAACCTAGTATAATTTATTATTTTCGGGTGGAATATGAAGACGGATTGTTTTAGGGCTTAGATTCCTAAAGCCAATCCTTGCATGTATTATCAGTTTGAGAATTGAAAATCGAGTGCATACAAACTACTATCTAAGAACAGCTGTCATCCAAAAAATAGTATTATCTACCGTATATTTAGTTAGAATCTACCCATATTGATAATCCACAGAGTCTAATCAACACTAAACACATTGCAACACAAGTGAAATCGGTCAACCCACTAAAAAAATTGTTTTGAAGATATTAGAGTAAATACAATTTATTAGGTTTCAACAAAAAAATAGAGTGAATTCACCAACTAATATAAAGAGATTCTGTGGGAAGAGTGGGTTAAAACTGAATTAGGAGGCCTTACAACATCTTACGAAAGGCTACATAAGTCTTTTTATAAATTATATATTACCTCTGCTACGTGAGTTCAGACTTTTCAAAGTTACATAGGCATTTGGGTTGGGCTTCCAAGTTTTGTTTGTGGGGAGAATTGGGTAGTTTTTAGGATTGGGTTGTGGTATATTTCTAATTATCTTTTCCACTTCGAAATTCTAATCCAGCCGAAGCCTAAATCATCTTCTTTCTAACACATAGTATAACAATAAGAATGAATAATTTGAGTCTTAAATTAATGTGGTTTCTGATTCTGATTCAAGTCATAATTGCTTAAGAATTTTACTTGAGTCCATAAATGGGAGATATTTAGTCTTATATTGGATTAAATGATTGACAATTTTTCAACAAAATTTTGATAAAACACGACTAAATTCTATTGAGGCATCGGAAAATATAAATATAGAATACATGATATAGAATCTATAATCTAGAGAAATAGCCAAGGATTAACAACTCATTAAGAACTAACTACCTTGGAGAAGGAGAAATGTCATAAAACTCGCAAACCGCATGCATTGTGAGTAATAAATCACAATCATAAATTTGTGGATAGTGAGTTGGATGTGGTTAGCAACCTCTCGAATTTTGTGCTTAGTAGTTAATCATCATTAATAACAACAATTAATCCATAAAATCAACTATAACCACATTAGTCTAACAATTTTTTGTTTTATCTTTAAGTCCATGCTCATTGATAATATTTATAATATAAAGAGTAAGGACTAATTTCGTAAAAAACTCATTTTCAACATGAAAAAATATAGCATGTGTCGTGTGGGATTAGAAAATGTTATTTAAACTTAGCAAGCATTTTATCATTGAATTTAAGCTTCGAATGAAGAAAGAGCTTAATTAAAAGATGGTGGAGGTAGTGGAGCCGGTAATATAGATACTGATGCTATTTAAAAGATGGAAGAGACCGTCAACAGTGAGTCAGTGAAGGTAACAGGGTCGATGATGGGGATTATTACAATTTTGTGAAGAAAAAAATATATCGATGGGCTAGATAGTGTAGTAGGTGATGGCGATGATGAAGTTATTATTGGTGAAAATGATGACGCGGGTGACGATGATGCAATAACAAAGGAATCTAAAATGAAATTTGTTGTAATTATTTATGTGTGATTTGGTTATATATTAGGAGTTGGTTCCCTTGAATAGGGTTAATTTTTTCCTTTTATCGATGAATTAGCGAGGACGGTGAAAACTCTAATTTATGTTCATTTTCAATTTTTCCAGGAACTGAATTCTTTTATGGTATAATTTGTAATATCTATTGTTATATCTTTTTATGTCTTTTAGCTCAAATCAAGTGTAGTATAATAGCTATTGTTATTTAATACATTCTACCAACAGGCGGGCTAAAATCTAGTACAATTTATTTGATATGTTCCATATTATTGGTAGACATTCATTTGGCCTTGTTGGGGATTTTTTTTTAGGCCTTTTTTTTTGTCAAAAGATATCATATATTGATAAAAAATAGATAGTTACATCCTCGAAACCAGCCAGGCCCTGAAATCAAAGAAGTGACACGTGGTCGGATACAAAGAGAGGGCTTTTCTAGTTTTTTTTTTTTTTAGATAAGGGTGATATAGGTTAATTTTTTATTATTAGGTACTACTTAAGGGATTTGAACCTGAGACCTCCAGGTTCACGGCTAGTGGTATTACTACTTAAGGGCTTTTCTAGTTACCGAATGAGCTACCATATTGTTCTCCCGACCTACAAAGCGCACACTAAACCCAGGCTGGGCGCGGAAAAAATAACAAATCTCTTCCAGAATAGCACCCAACCGGTCATCCCTTGTGTCGGCTTGAATAATTTTATCAATAATCACCTTTGCATCGCCCTCAAACCAGACCTCCGCCAAGCCACACTCCAAACACCAAACAATAGCCTCCCGGAGCACTAGTAATTCCACCACTGCAGGCTCATACATTTGAGGGAACTGCACCCCTTTTGCCAGAAGAAGCATCCGATCCGGATCTAAAATAACCATCCCACCAGCCGAATGCGACCCACTCCTAGTGGCACCATCCCACATGCACACCAACCGGGTCTCAACCACCGGAATTTCTGGCTGAACCGACGGACAGGTCACACGGGGCACCCGATCCGTTGGCAAGCCCACCAATTCCTCATACTGCTGGTGAAATTGCCGCAAGAGCGTCAGGATCCCAAACTGTTTGCCTTCAAAGACAACCCAATTACGAGACCGCCAGATCCACCAAAGGATGGCAACAACTGCCATAACCAACAACGGTTGATGGATCAGCGCCAGCAGACCTTTGAGGAATAAAGGAAAGGTGTGCCTAGGCAAACCCTCCCCCAAGTATTCTAGCCCTGAATAGTCCCAAAGAGCCCACGCAACCGGACAATACAGAAACAGATGTTCCATAGTCTCTGGACTATCCCAGCAAACTAGACACCGGGGTAGCACAGGAACCTTCTTCTCAATAAGCGCCTCCGTAGTGGGCAGAGCCCGATTCAGAATTTTGCCAGACAAAGACCTTAAGTTTTGGAGGGATCTTAGCTTCCCATACCCTGATCCAACTTGGCTTATCCATCCAACTAGCCGATGATCGCCACCCACCCCTTCTTCTATCCAAATCAACCGCCAAATGGTAGGCTGACTTTACTGAGAAAACCCCCCCATCTGCCGTGCCATGCCAGATAAGCTTATCAGCCACATTTCGCCGCGGGAGCGGAATAGCCTTAATGGCTCTGCAGGTAGGTGGGTCAAACCATAGACTAAGTTTATCATCAGCCCACTGCCCTTCCCCTTTACAAATAACCTCCGCCACCAAGGGATCACCTCCATCTGGCAAGACTGGTACCCAGGAATCCAGTTCGAGTGGAGAAGAGAGGCCGAACGGCCATTGCCAACCTGCCATCTTAACCCCGTCTCCAATAACTGTTACCCATAGAGGATACCCTGCCACCCCCAGGAAGGGCGTGACCTAGCCGTTGCACTCAGGAATGAACCTTGTGGGAAATACTTTCCTTTATAAACCTGGGCAAGGAGGGAATGGGGCTCATTAAGGATCGCCAGCCAATCTTAGCCAAAAGAGTTTGATTAAAATGCTCGAACTGGCGAAATTCCATTCACCCATCATGTTTACTCCTCCACATATTACACCAGGAAACCCAGCGAACCTTGGGATGGCCCTCTTCAGCACCCCACCGAAAACGGGCAACATGCCTATCTAGGAGTCGACAAAGAGAGAGGGAAAGCCGGAAACATGACATAACATGTAAGGGTAAGGCCAACGCTATGGATTTATAGAAGGCTTGTATTATTTCTTGAGATAGGAGAAATAGTACAGAAGTCAGCCAAAAGCTGAGAAACTAAAAAGATAGGTGGTTTAGAACTTTTGATTCCCACACTACGTTGAATTATAGTATAAGGGAGAAATTGTGAGAATATTACGAAAATTAGTATTTTATCTCTAAAATAAATTATATCGATTATGGTCTAGCCAATTATATTTTAAAGATGTAAGGAGACTTCAATTATATTTTCTAGACTTAGCCAAAGTATGTAGGAGTTTTCGAATCTACAAGGATGGAATTGATCGTTCATAGAGCTTTCCTTGACCAAATTTTACATGGACAAACCAACATAGGGATGACCCCTAGCATTGTAAGTTGGATTGAGTGATAGTTAACATTAGATGGTCTGACTTTAATTTGGTCCACCATTATCTTTGTTTTTATTTTGTAAGATGAACCGTGAAATGAGTGGAAAACCTTCAATATGAAGAACAGATTGGAGTCAAATTTCGATTTGACCCAAATAAATTTGTGTTGTGGCCCATGGATAAAAGGTAGTCAAATTTATTATCCTGATTCACGCCTTTGAACCAACAGCAACATTCCATCGCTAAGAATCACTATTGCATTACAGAGAACTTGGTTGACTTCTTAAGAGACTGGACAATTTTCCCCAGAAGCTGGGGAGACAAATGATAGGCGAAGAACCCAACTTCACGTTTCGACTGAGTAAACCTGCAAAATACATTGCAGCTATGGGGATCAAATCCATCTCAGAAACCCAGAAACAAATAAATCAAATCCCATTTGACGAAACGAAGAGAAACCCTGATCTATAAATACTCTGCAAATCTCTCTCAAACCCACCAAACCACTTCACTACTCTCCGTCACAAAACTTATACTTCCATTTTTTCACAGATGTATGTACATACCAACAGAGGAAATAAGATGAGTTGTAGCTCTAGAAGAAGTTGTGGAATGGCTACTTGACCACGACCACTGTGCCGAGGGATCCGGTTCAGATTTCAGAACTTGGATGAGAGAAACGAGAATCAGAACTCAGAAGTTTAGTAACCTGCAGCAAATACAGTGCACCCACGGAAACACGACGTTGGGATTTGGGATCATGTTCATGGCGCATTCACTCTAAACTCCCACGGAAAATAAGTCAAACCATTTAATGAAATGAAGAAAGCCCAATGCACATTTGCCTCAATAAATAGTAAATACTCACCCCATCTACGATATATCTCAATCCACCAAGCAATTTCACTCCTGTTCATTATAACTTATACTTTCCTTTTCCCCAGCTTGGATGTACGATTTCGCCAACAGAAAAGAGGATGAGTTGCTGCTGTAAAAGAGGATATACTACTGCAACTTCTAAGAAGGAGACCCCCACTGTGACCCCAAAGAAGGAGAATGTGAAAGCTGTAGAGACTGTCAAAGCTCCTGTCTCCATGGCTGCTGCTAGAGTTAAGCACGAGGAGAAAGCTGCTGGTGTTAAGCAGGAAGAGAAGGTTAAGGTAGGCTGGGGCAGCAAGACCTTCTTGTTCTTCTTAAGATGGTTAATCTAACATTTGGATTTCTTATCATGTTCTGTGTTGTATAGGGAAAAAGCTTCACCTTTATCAGTTCATGGAATAAAGAGTTCTCTTTTATATACTTACCAAGCTTCTGGTGACTGTTCATTTCGGATATACCAATGTGCTTTTAGGGGTAAGCAACAATTTGGACCAAACTAGGCAACATAGAACCGTATCAATATATGGATAAAAGTTTTGTATCGGACCAGTTAGGAGTATAATTCTATCTCCATTCCCATTTTCAAGTTGAAGAAGTTGCCGACTTCGATCCATGGAATTTCTAGAAATAATGTTAATAATGGATGAAACTGAAATCTGACTGGACCAAATGGAGGTGATATGAGAAAAGAAGAGCAAGAACAGTAGTACCATTTCATGCCGCATGGTTTGCTCATTCATTCATTCATTCATCCAATGGCGCTTAACCCAGATGATTTCCGAACACTTCTCTCCCTCATCATCTCCCTCACCTTCTCAACTTCATCCCACCTCTCTTCCTCGGCATATATATTGGACAACAGCACATAATTGCCAGAATTCCACGGCTCAATCTCGATGATTTCCTTCACCACAAGCTCAGCAATCCTCATCTCACCATGATTCCTACAAGCCCCGAGCAAGGCACCCCACAGTGGAGCAGCAGTTGGCCTCTGGTGGGGTGCCATGCTTCTGATAATATCATACGCTTCCCTTACACGCCCACTACGCCCTAGTAGATCAACCATGCACCCATAGTGCTCGAGTTTCGGCTCAATTTGGTAATCTGCTACCATCGACGAGAAGAAAGCTCTGCCCTTTTCCACCAAACCCGCATGAGCACAGCACGATAAAACCCCAACAAATGTCGAGTCGTTGGGGCAAAATACTTGGCTCGTCATTTCATAAAACAAATCTGAGCCAAGTTCGCCTTTGCCATTCAAGGCCAGACCAGAGATCATTGCATTCCAAGAAACCACATTCTTCTTAGGCATCTGGTTGAATATCCTCATTGCCGTATCCAGATTGCCACATTTGCTGTAGAAGTCTACTAGAGCATTGCCTACAGGGATAGAGTTAAGATAGATGCCCGTGTATTCAGCGTAAGAATGAATCCACTTGCCGACGTCAAGAGCTCCCAAACGGGCACATATCGGCAGGACTGTAACTAAGCTTGCCTCATCAGGTTTGACTCCCTCTTGATCCTGCATTTCTCGGAAAAGGGCTAGAGCCTCTCCATCTCGACCACTTTGTGCCAACCCCGAAATCATGATGTTCCATGAAACGACTGTCCTTTCAGTCATGTTCCTAAACAAGTACATCCCTCTGTCCACGTTCCCCCTCTTACAATACCCACGAATCATTAAATTCCATATGATCGCTTCCCTATCAGTCATTTCGTCGAACACCTTATGTGCATCTTCCATTGCTCCACACATTGTGTAGAGCTCCACGACCCCAATCTTCACAGAACTAAAACCGTCGAACCCACGAGCAAAAACCTCCTTCTGAACGCACTGGCCGAGTTTGAGGTCACCATTACTCGAACAGGCTTTCAGCAAAGGCGCGAAAGTGTACTCGTCGGCCCAAATGGCACAGCTTTTCATCCACGAGAACAAGAACAGAGACTCTTCGAAAGGTCCAGAAACAGAGTACCCTTTTATCATGGCGTTGAAGAGAAAGATATTGGGGTTGTGGGTTTGGTCAAAGAGACGATCGGCGTACTGCATCTTGTTGAGCGACCCACAAACGGAGACGAAATGAGATAGAACTTGGTTGCACTGGTCGAGACCATGGCGGACGAAATGAGCGTGGATTTGGCGGAGGGAATTCCATGTCTTGTGGCCGTGGAGAAGGCGCAATACCTTCTTCTCAAAAGAACGGTTCATCGACTTTGGCAATAGTGAGAGAACATCACCTTAGAGCTTTTAAGATTTTGCAACAAAAATTTACCAAAAAAGAAAGGTTTATGTCATAAGATTAAGAATTAAGATCTCTCGAAGGTTTCCCCTTTTCCCTGGCGGGAGTCCGGTATAACCGTAATTTTAAAAATGGTTCTTCCATCAAAAAAATGTTCCAAATGCGAATATGGTATTCCGATAATGATTACATATTTACATTCTGCATAGGATGTGAAGTGCAATTGTTCAATTTGTCCAGAACTCAAACCGGTCTATGCCCGAATCGAACCAAATCTATGCATGGATCAGAATTTCATAACTGAAACGCCAGAAGATATAACTCAAACCGACCTACTCCAGTTTGGTCCGAACCAAATCGTTGTATACCCCTTGTTCTATGTTCTGTTTTTATCCCATCAACCAAAGGAAACGGAAGTAAAGAGGGGCGAACAGTCGTGAAATGGCATCATCAAGATTTACAACGTTGGAAACCATTGAAAGTTTTACAATTTTTCACTGGTAAGGCAATCGGGTGGGCAACAAAAAACTCTTCAGCTATGCTACTCTGCAGAACTAACATATATCTTTGATGAACAGCATTCGTCTGAAGATTTTTACCCAAACAGACTTAATTCTTTCAAGAGGCACTTTGCATCTATTTCTTGGATGTACCAAACCCACCAAATCCCATCATAGCCGCGACATCTGGATCGATATCTTCTGGCTCTTCTGCCACCTTCTCTTTCTGCAACATAGACGAGTGTCAGTGTCAATAGCCAAGGTATACAGGTACGATCACATGTTCTAGTCAACGTTATACTTCATTCTGACCAACCTTTTTCTCCTTCTTTCTCTCTCGTCGCTGTCTCTTCCGTTCTTCCTCCTCTTGCTGCTGTTTCAGGAGTCGTTCATCGAGATCTAAATGGAAACCGACAGTTGAATTCCCACAACTTAGTGTAACTACAAATAGTAAAAAGCAGCTAAACAAGAACTTATATCTTCTTCTTTACCTTGTTCGGAGAAGGTGCTGGGATCCTTCCGTTTCTTGAGCATTTCGAATCGTTCTTGGACCTGGAAATACAAGTAGAACTTCGCTAGTCAGCATTATTTCAGAATCTAAGGACAATAGTGGCAACAGCATATTAGCAATTGTACCTGTTCAAGGGAAGCTCTTTCCACCCGCATCGACATGCCCAAAGCCCTTTGATCTACATGTAAGATATTGCTAATGCAATTAGAACAAAGCACAGTAACAAGCAAATTTAACATGAACTTAATATATCAGTTTCTTGGGTGATGGATGAATTCGTACGTTTCTTTCCATTGATATGGTCCAAATAGTTAGCAGAATCCTTCACTACACACTCACAAACCGAACAGTAGTATCCAGCCTGCAACCGAATACAGAATTCAAATTGTCAAGTGAGAGACGAAGAATATAACAGAGCATCTATCAACCTTAGCCAATAGAGAAGAAGATAGAGATCTGTGGTTCTTTGTTTGTTTTTAACTCAGCGGGCAACATAGAACAATCGATTATTTTCAAACCTTATATCAAGCAATAGACAGTAGTAACAAGAAAAGCTAACTCCGAGGAAACCAACCATATGTAGGTTATATTGGATCCACAACTCATACCCATCCAAAAAGGAGACTTTTAACAATGGGAACGAACAGCACAGAGTTTGTTTGCACCCAATTCCAAAACTATGCACAACTTCAATTCACATGCAGAATCATAAATGTACACAGCGCTATTGTGAAGGACATACCTGCTGGCTTAGAGGTGCGATTGGAGTAACAACCTGCCAGTACAAAAGGTGAACAACGCAAAGAATAAAAAATGAGTGAAAATCAAAGTTGCAAACAAACTTATCCAAATAACACATCTCAGATTAATATGAGCAGCAACCCCAAATCTCAAGCATCACTACAGAACAATCCACTAAATGAGCCTCATCTTAAAGGCAAAGCTACTCATACCCAGGATACCATAACATGTTGCGATCGCAAACGGTTATGCATTTCCAGCAGTAAGGCTACATGAGATTCCGAGCAAAAGACACCTTGAAGCTCTCAACCAATTATCTCGGAGATTATTATGTTCTCAAAACCTACAGGCTACAAGAATGCTTCCTATACAGGAAAGAACTGGCTGCCCACTTTGCATAGTGCAGCTTGCCCAACCAAATCCCAATCAATTCAGCAAAAAATATTTACAGAGTGGGAGAAAGAGTACCAAACCTGAGTCTTCCCCAGTCGAGATTCGAGGTCAACTTGATAATCTCTGTGCTTTAGGGGCTTCCTCTGCACAGGAGGACCTTTGGCTGCAACAGAATCATCACAGTTTCACCAATTAAACAAGGCTGAATTCTTTTTATCACCACAAATTAAGCAAGTAATCAAAGCAAAACCCAACTTACATTTAGACTTCGATCGCCCTTCATCCTCCTGAAACAACAAGAACAAGGCAGCAAAATCAGGTCGCGAGCACAAATTGACACCCAGAAAGACGGGGAAAAGAGTGGAAGCTCTAGGGAACAAATAATACCTGCTTTTCCCGCTCGCGAGCTCGTTCTAAGTACTCTTCTCGATCGAACTTCTTCCTGAACGTGTTGTCGACTCCAGCTGGCTGCGATTCAAAAGGAAGACATGAGAAGCATTGCTACCAAAAAAAGAAAAGATACAGGAGCAAACTTTTTCGCGCGAATTGAAAACTTACAGCAGCCATTGCAGGGAATTGCGAGCTGGAATCTCAGAGCGGGAAACAACCCAGATGAATGAATTCGATTTCGGGACCGGGAATTAGATTTCTAAACCCTAGAAAGAGACTGGTTTCCACTGGCTTCTCCAAATTCAGACGTGTAGTCGTGTAGAAGCAGCAGTTGATGAAAAAAGAAATTAATAAATAGTTACAATAAATATGTTCATCTGGTATTGTAGACAACAACATGGGTGTTTGGTCTAGTGGTATGATTCTCGCTTCGGGTGCGAGAGGTCGTGAGTTCGATTCTCGCAACACCCCATCAATTTTTTCATATTTCCTCATTCAGTACCTAATTTTTTCCCATTTATGCAAAATACTCCTTCAATTTAATGCCCAAATATTTCGCTTGGGACAAATTCATCCAAACGGCCACCACCATGCAGTTCATGCAACGTTCCTGAGCCTATTTTACGATTTTGCTTGAAATCGGTATATGCTTCGGATCAATCCCTCACTGCAAAAATCATTACTCACTGCAAAAATCATTACTGAGAGTGAGTGATAACTGATACCACTAGCTAGCTTTCAAAAGGGTACATTTATAAAATCTTTCGAACAAGCCAAAAACCAGAATATCAAGCAGTAGTCTAGTTCCCGTGTGTAACTGCCAACCATATCGCCATTTTCCCAAGCTGGAGGAGAAGAAATTTAAGCAGAACCCATCAGGTAAAGTTGGGGACTTTTTGGCTGGCAAGAAACAGAGGATACGAGAAAGAAAAAAATAGAGCGATGTTGAGCTCCCAAACCCTTCGACTTCTCGCTTTCGCAGCCTTCCTTTTCGCCGCCGCCGTGGCGGCAGACGGCGTCGTAGACCTCAGCGAGGACAGTTTCGAGAAAGAGGTCGGCAAAGATCGCGGCGCCCTCGTCGAATTCTACGCTCCTTGGTAATTAAAATCTGTTCTCTTCACTTTCTCTGCTGGGAAATCTGCAATTTAGGGTTTGAACCAACCAACTCTGAGCTGGTTACTACTGAAACAAATGGAGATTAGCTGCAGAGATTCTGGGGTTCTGGGTTCTAAGGAATCTAGATGTTTAATCATGTTCAGGATCGTGATTCAATCACTATGATTGGAAGGGGGAGTCTATCATTGATTTGCAATGCACAAAAAGCTTTGTGGCTCAGCTTATGCAGAGTGAATGATTGGCTGCTTCGTTGCTATAGGTGTGGGTTCTGTAAAAAGCTTGCTCCGGAGTATGAGAAGCTTGGTGCAAGCTTCAAGAAGTCCAAATCGGTGCTGATTGCAAAGGTTCATATATACTAATCAGCTTTTGATTTCTCTTGTGGGGTTTGTTTACCTTTCTATCGTCTTTAGGGGTTCTTGTCTCTATAATTGTAGGTGGATTGTGATACACATAAGAGCCTATGTACCAAATTCGGTGTTTCTGGATATCCAGCACTTAAATGGTTCCCAAAAGGCTCCTTGGACCCTAAAAAGTATGCAATTGAACAAAAGTTTTCATGTTTCGTTGACATTTTTTCATGTATTTTACCGCATTTTAAATGGTGCTGCTAAACCCAAATGGATTCTTGATGATGATGTGCAGGTATGATGGTGACCGTACTGCAGAAGCCCTGGCTGAGTTTGTTAATTCTCAAGGAGGTAACTTCGGACATCACTCGTCGAAAAGGGGAAAACTCCTAAATTGTTTTTGTTCTGGCTATAGATAGAAGCCTTCTATTTATGCTTCTTCTCGCAATGGGTAGGAACCAATGTGAAGATAGCTGCAGTACCATCCAACGTGGTGGTATTAACACCAGAAAACTTCGCTCAAGTTGTATTGGATGAGACTAAAGATGTATTGGTTGAATTCTATGCGCCATGGTTAGTGATTATTCAATAATTGATTCGCGACGTAGCATCTGAGATACATGCATTTTTGGAATCACCGAGTTAGAAACCCTTATCCACTACTACTTTCTTGTAATCTTTCCTTGCAGGTGTGGTCACTGTAAAGAACTTGCTCCTGTTAGTACAATCAACACCTTTGTATTTCCTTCTGTTTCTGCAGATTTTCTAAATATGCTTACCCTTATGAAAGTTTCCATCTTTCTTCTATTCTGTGTGGTTCTATAGACATATGAGAAACTTGCCACCGCATTCAAATTGGATGAAGATGTTCTGATTGCTAATCTTGATGCAGATAAGTACACGGATTTGGCTGAAAAGTGAGTCTTTTTTGTAACACATTTCGAATAGCAATGGAACAGGGGAGTTGCTAACATGTAACTAGGAATGTGGAACCAATGTAGGTATGGAGTGAGTGGTTTCCCCACCCTGAAATTCTTCCCCAAGAGCAACAAAGATGGTGAGGCCTATGGCGGCGGCAGAGCATTGGATGACTTCGTGAGCTTCATCAATGACCAATGTGGAACCAGCCGTGATGGCAATGGAAAACTTGCTCCCAATGTTTGTTTGTTTGTTCAAACTGCGCTAGCAAAAGACTTTCAACAGACAATATGTATTCCCCTAGGCCATACCTGATCCTTATTTTGCACTGCACTACACTGCAGGGTGGCATTGTGTCGTCTCTAGAGAATTTAGTGAAGGAGTTTGTTGCTGGTGGAGACGACGAGAGGAAGGCGGTGCTTGCAAGAATGGAAGAAGAAGTTGGAAAGCTCAAAGGAAACCATGCAAAGTCTGCATCTTTATTGTCATAGCTATTAGTTAACTGGTTCACCATGTAATCTAGTTCATCTAACAAGTTCAACTTGATCTTCATTGCTTGGTTTTCCACTTCAGATATGGTGAGATTTATGTGAAAGCTGCGAGGAGCTGTATGCAGAAGGGCTCTGATTACCCAAAGAATGAAATTCAGCGGCTGGAACGCTTGCTTGAGAAGGTACGGAACCTTATGATGCTTTCTTTCATTTCTCTATTTCATCACAGCAATTTCATCCAAACCAACCTCTTGCTTTCCCATATGAACTGATGATAACCTTAACCTTATTCTCTTGTTTTGTGGCAGTCAATAAGTGAAGTAAAGGCAGACCAATTCACTCTGAAGAAGAACATCCTGTCAACCTTTGTCTAATTCCTGGGACTGATTTGTTTTAGCTGAGCTGAGTCCTTGGAAGTGAGTGGGGAGACAATTTCAATCAAGAAGGTGAAGTCTCAACCCCTTGGAGTTTTTTGTCTTTGAATTATTGGTTGTTCAACTTCAACAGTACCCCTTTGGGAGCAATCTAAATCTACTATTCCAAGGGACTTTGATTCCCCCAACCTGTGCTTGGAGCCAAAGTTTAAGTGGGGAAAACACTCTTTCCCTTTTTCTCCAGATGGGATTGGTTTTAACCTTTCCCTCTGTTTGATCTTCTCCCTTGTTCTTAAGGTATTGTGAACTGCTCTGATGTAGATGGAAAACAATTGACAGAAAGAAATGCTCTGTTGACCGTTAGCCATACAATAAATTTCCATTTGTCATATTTAGCTCTGCTTCTTTGTCTCTGAACCATTGTTTTCCACTTTCTTTTCCACTTTCTCACCCAAAAAAAAAAATTGTTTACTCTTTACTTTTTTGTGTGTTCTCTATGAAAGAGAAAGTGAACCCCCTAAGAAGTTGTACCTTTTCACACAATGATGGGAGTGCAACCCTCTAATCAAACATTACATCTAGGGGTGTCGGGTCGGGTTCGGTTACCCGAACTGAAACCCGTAAAACCTCGAAACCAAAAATCACTAAAAACCGAATCCGATAAGGACTTGCGGGTTCCGGTTAGAACTCAGCCCGTATTCTTAGGAGTTCGTACCCGAAACCCGAAAATTCCTTATCGGGTTCGGGTTCGGTTAAAGAAAAATGAAACCCGAAAATCCGAACTCCTAAGAATACGGGCTGAGTTCTATTCATTGGAGGTTTTTAGCCGAAACTGAAAAACCCGATAAGCAAAACCGAACCCGAAACCGAAAAGCCCGAAACCCGAAACAAACCTGAACCCGAAAAACCAAAAATGTATATAATCGGGTCGGTTTCGAGTAAACCCGAATGGACACCCCTAATTACATCTCGATGCTTTGAGCTATGGGGAGAAGTCTAAATTGATACCCTTCGAATAGTACTCTTCACAATAATGGGGTATATTAATACCGTCGATTCATCCTAAATATTCGAGTTATTAGAAGAGGACCTTCCAATCCAACTCTTTTATGTGGAGCAAGAAGAGCCATGGGAATGAATGAGTCTCATCTGGATGATCTTTCATGTGGAGCAAGAAGAGCCATGGCAATGAATAACTCTCATTTGGATTTCCACTCATTTGGATTTCCATCAAATAACTCCACAAGATAACTTAAATTCTTAGACTTGTGCATGCCCTATGGGTCAATGCCCATCCACCAATAATTCATCAAGTCCTTTTTTATTCCAATTAAAATTCAGCAATTCATTTTCCTTCTGAGGTAGATGGGCAGTAGTAGGGGGCCATTATGTTATGTTCTTTCACTCGGCTGATATTTCCATCCCACAATTGAGAAACATTCCAACATTTTATCATGAACAAATTCTAACTCTTTATTAATGGTGATTGCCATGTTCTAACTACTAACATGATGATAGTTGTCCAATAATATAAGAAGAAAAAAACAAGAATGGTCTGGGAGGTGTCCAAATAGGTGTATTAAGAACGTGCATTGTTCTCCTTCTCAATTGTACTTGCAAGTAAAAGTCACGTATGAAAATGTAACTATGTAAGGACTCAATTTTTCATTAGTGTTCTATTGTTCTCTAATACTTTATCTTTGGTATTACATCTTTTCTCTACAGTTAAGATCAATACTAAAATATGATGATGGATGATCTATACTAACTAGTTATTTGATTTCACGTAGCACAATTGACTAGAATGAGTTTTTTATTTTATTTTATGATTTTCTCATGAATTTATCTGCGATTGTGACTCTGAACTGTCAACGAGCATTATTGAACCAATCATCTCTGGAAGATTTACATTTTAAGAGGTGGTAAACGACCATACATGATTCGGAATCTCTAGGGATATATCTAGCATCTAAATGGCTGCCAATAATTGTGAGGTACCTATTGAAATTGTGTGTTTATTGGAGAACAATGTACATTCTTGTTAATGTTGAGTGTAGTTACTTTGAGTTTTGAGCCAATAAGGAACAAAAAGGAATGAGATGGAAGTGTCCATCCATAAACAACCAAATGCTTTTCCCTTGTGTAGGCATTGTGGAGGGCAAAGATCATCAAGTTGTTAAAAACTATGGAATCAAGAAAGTGGTTTTGATTGTGGCAACTGGCAATGATGGAAAGAAATCAAGGAAAAGGGCAAGAGGGAAGAAAAGGCCCAATGAGAAGAATCCAAAAAACACTCTCCCTACTCTTTTTTGGGTGCTTAGGCTAGAGAGTTCTACTATAATGTTTTTGAACATTAAAACCCACAAACATTCTTGTCTTGCTCTATATCTCTACTTTTCCCCCCTTCCCGTCTCTTGTGTCAATGTCAAATGTCCAATTACAATTTCATGATCTCACTCCTTTATGTCAATCAATATCTAGGAGACAAAACATAACCCACCAATGTCCACATTAGGATGTTTATTATGACTTTAAAAAACTCCCCTCTTTTGGCGGATCAAACAATTCTCATTGGCATTGGTGGGACTCAACTCAATTAGCCACACCCTTTGGTTAATAGAAATTAATAGATGGGGCTATGGATTAGGATCTCTTTTGTGGTCAAGAAAGCAAAGTAGGTCACATCAACCCAATTATTCTAATCTATCTTTTATTTAATTATGGTGAAGTTGTATGATTTTGAAGTTCTTCTCTACATTGAAACTTCGAAGTTGTAGAGAAAGTTGAAGATCTTAACTATATTAGGGGAATCTCAAGAGTAAACTATTCATAAACGCAGTACTATAAATTGTGGTACGAAAGTTGTAGAATAACATAATCAAAAACCCCTCAAACTTGTTCTTAACAATCCAAAATAAGATGAGAAGCTCATGTGATATACTAGTTAGACTACTACACCCCTATAGTAAGGTTAAGGGTTTACATATTTCCCTTCCCTTTCACCCTAAAAGTAATCATTCACATTCCTCAGTATCACTAGATAAATTCATGATAGAAAGACATGGAGTCCTCCAAGGTTGGTCCAGCAAAGAAACAAGCAGCCAAAAACCCAAAACGCAAGTCCCTTTGCTGAAATTTCCAGCAGGGTAGTGAATGCAGTGGGAGAATGGAGCCATGGAGATGAGGGGCTCACTTCCACCTAACATATCAGGATTCTGTCTCCTCCAGCCATGTGGTACTTATTGTTGTTGTTGTTATCCTTTTCCCCTTTCCAATAATACAGTTCAACATCCACACACACCAGCTGTTGACATCTCTCTAGACCTCACAACAACCCATTTGCATAATCATTCACTAATCATCCCCAGAAGCTGAGATTTAGTAGGTGGGTTTAGCATGAAGAAAGGAATTATCCACTAATATTGCTCTCCCATGGCTTCCAAACCAAACCCATATGGGAGAAACCGCAGACAACAAACGATCTGATTCTGATTTTGTTCTGTATTTTCAATCTTGATCCTATACTGAGTTGGTCTGAGAGAAAGAGGTATGGCTAGCCTCATGATCGACTTGCATAAAACAAATATCTTCTAAAGGTGGTAAAAGAAGGACAACAACGAGATCAGAATCTAAAGAAAATCTATACGAATATAATCAAAAAGTTGTTTCTGTTCTTGACTCATGAATGAATCGACCCATCATCATCTTCTTCTTCACATCGTTTTCAGATTACCTTCGAAGAAAGTTGAATCAGAGATGGCTTAAGCAATCATCAATGGTGTACCAAAAGAACCGGACTGGTAGTGGGTTTTAGCAGCAAAAGAAAAAGATCTACTAATAATCCTTCTTTCTCATGGCTTAATACCAACCCATATGAGAGAAAGCACAGAATATTACATGAGAGAACTGATCCAAAAAGAAAGAAACAAGAGATAAGAGATCTAGCCAATCTCATCACCTTACATACATAAACAACAGCAATATCTTCTTCTAAACCAAAATCTATACAAATATTAGTCAATAATAATAATAGTAATCTGAATCCTTGACTCGTGAAAATGAATCAAACCCATCATCTTCTTCTTCATCATTATCATGATTTTTCTTTTACCTGGAAGAGACTGGATTCAGAGCTCTGGCGAATCCATTCATGGCTCCATACCCTTTTGAGCTGAACCCTAGGCAACCAAGCAAGCCTTGCCTGTACGGCAAGAATGTCCTCTTCCTCATCTCCTCAGCTTGAGCTCTGCTCGCTTTGTAATGCAGCTCGTGCGGTGAAGCTGCTGGCACTCTCTTCTTCCCCAATCCATTCACTGGCTTCTTCCCACTTCCGCCATTGTTATTATTACTTCCCCCAACTTTCTCTGAAGAACCTTCATTACTAATTCCTTTCTCTCTGCCACGGTAAGAAGAAGAAGAAGAGTTGCTTCTGCTATTCCCCTTTTTTTCCTTCGATGGTGAGAAGGAAATGTTGGACCAGAACTTGGTATTGCTCCTTCCTTCACTCTTACTCCTGTAGAGAAACTCCTTGAGGAAAACCCATCTCTTCGAATTCCTACCAGCTGATGAAGATCTCGATGTCGAAGAAGAAGACGCCGACATCGAGTTCGGCTCGTCTACTGCGGAATCCATGGCGGCGGCGGCCTCTTCTCCTTCCTCCTCCCCTTCCCCTGTTTTCTTCTTTCTCGTTTCACCCTCTCCGCCGCCGTCGTCGTCGGCGAACTCGAACGACGAGGATCGGAGCGGCGACATAGATCTGGTTCTCCGCCGGAGAGATTTGTTCCGGAGTCTCAGATCTCGCCCTCTGCTCTCGCCGTGAAATCCTTTCTTATTACCGCCGAGCTCTGCCTCTTCTCCTTCTTCTTCACCCTCCTCGTCGAGATCCAGTAACGGCGCGAGGACTTGGGGCTTCTCGAGGTGAGTGGAGAGCTTCATGGGCCGGATCTGGCCGTTCAAGAACAGCTCGTCGGCCGAGCTCATGGATCCGGTGTGACCGGGCCCAACAGATCCGAATCTCGCCGAGAATTCGAACTCGCACCCCATCTGCGCCACGCTCCTGCCACCGCCGCCGTCGAAATCGTCGTCGTCGTCGTACGAGGAGCGGCGGTGAGCTGCCGCGGAAGTGATGGCAAAGTGCATTGGGCTCGCGGGACAGCTGTAGAAGAAGCCGCCTCCGCCATTGCGGCCGGGGCTGGAGGGAGCGCTGACGAAGGGGGTGGAGCAGGTGCTGTCGAAGTCTTCAGGGTAGAAGAGTTCGGAGTCCGGGTCGGGTTCCGGCGATGCGGGTCGGCCATTGATGGCGCTGGCCTCCATTTGTGTGTTGGGAGAGAGAGAGAGAGGATTGTGTTGTGTGTGATGAACTACCAGTGAGGGAGTGTGGGCAGTGCCAAAAGAATAATGGGAACTGCTGCTGTTTCTTCACTAGGTCTAGTTGGTTACTGGTATAAATATTGCTGGACATTTTTTAATTATTTAATAATGTTTTCGTTCGTGTTTATTTTTGTTTATTTATATTTTGCATTATTTTATTTGAAGGGAGTGTGTGAGTGCTTTTCCCAGATTGCCCCTGGAAGTTGTGGATTATTTCCGGGGATTATCCCGTTGGGTGATGGCGGGAGCGGGAATTTCCCGTTTCTAGTGCCTATGACAAACAAGGACACCACAGACACCGTGACAAAATAATCCATCTCACTCTTCATCTCATTTCCAAGCTTGGTTTTCTACTTTTTAAGATAAAAACAAATCCTAAAAATATGTTTGGTCTATTTTTATCAGTTATTGTAGCAACACGGGGTGATAATTAGCTAAAACCATTGAAGCTACTTTCAATAAGTTATTTGTTCGGTTAGTAATGCTCGTGATTAGGGGTGTTGAAACGAATTGGTTATCGTGGTAATCATATTAATCGGTAGCATTCGGTTAATTTGGTTTGGTTAATTTGGATAATTGGTTTGGTTTTGTTAAACAATTTAGCTTATTTGGTTTAGGTGGTTTGGTTTGGTTACAATACTGCTAACCAATGAAATCAATTAACCAATTAATGATACACCTAGTATACAAAATTATTTATCTTCTATGCAACCAACCAAACCAAACTTTCGTGATTCCCTACTGTATTTTCACATTCACAACAAACCAAAACATTATGGGTCAAAAATTAAATGGGTCTATCTATTTACTAAACCAAAACATTTTGGACAACTACTAGACTTTAGGATTACGTACAATACCATTACTGTCACCTCAAACTATGTATAGTTTATGGTGGAGACGAGTGGCGGTTAACTGACGGTGGCGGCGATGCCACAGGAGAGTTTGGTGGTGGTTCCGTGAAGGGTGAAGAGGGAGACGAGTGGTCTGCCGGACAAGACGTTCTTGTGGACGGAACCGATTCCATTGATGGTGGAGACGAGATGCATTTCTACACTTATTTCTCTCCCCGATTGGAGTTTCTGACCGGCCGTGACGTTGGGGCCATCGTAAATACATGTCTATGACGGAAGATTTCGTGTCCAAGCGTGACATCTCGTCGGCGACCAGAACAGGAGCTCGTCCATGGTCGTCGCCGGCGACAAGTCGCAGGCTTGGTTAGACTTCGGAGTCACCGACGACGGCTCGGCAGTGTATTGGTTCAGGGAAGTTAAAAGATTTACGTTACTGTTGTTCTTTTTATTAATTTAGCAATTACTTAGTTTTTTTGGTAATAGGATTTACTTTTTTTTTTGCATTTACTATTTTCTTAGTTTAGGGAAGTTGGAAGGTTTTCGTGGTTTCTTAATTTAGTATTTGATTAGATTTGATGGTTTAGTTTCTAGGAAGTTATTAGATTCTCGGTACAGTTGTTAAATTTCCCAATCCTTTTAATGGACTTTAATTATTCGAAAAATCCGCCTTTTGCTAGTTCAAAAGTTTCCGCTCATTTTCCTAAAATTGATTATGATAGTTCCTTCAATTTCGTCTGTTTTATATTATTGCTTTTCTTTAACTATACTTAAAAAAAAATTAGTTTGACATAGTTAGGGGTGGTAGTCGGTCGGTTTCGGTTTAACCGAAAACCGAAAACCCGGTTATCGGTTAAACCGAACGACCCTCTGTAGCCACCGACCACCAACCGTGAGAGAGGTCCGGTTAGCCGGCCAACCGACCGACCAGTTTCGGTTTTAGGCTCGGTTAGCCGGCCAACCGAAAAAAATACCTTTTCTACAAAAAAAAAAAAAAAATTAAAAATACATAAAATCTGCACCACACCCACCAAACCTTATCTCCTCTCTCTTCTTCCTTCGTTCCAGACCCTTCCGCCTTCTTCTCCCCTTCCCTCCTCTCTTCCCCTCTCCCCACCAACTCCTTCTTCCAGAACTTCACCCTCAACAATGGCGACAACCCGGAGTACATTCACTCTCACCTCGTCAAATCCTCCGGCTCCGCCGTCTCCCTCTGCTACCCTTCCCTCGCCCACACCTCCGATTCCGTTTCCCAGATCTTCACCCCGGATCTCACCCTCAAACCCGACCTGAATTCCTCCTCCGCCGCGACCCATCTCATCACTTCCTACAACGACCTCAGCGTCACTCTCGATTTCCCCTCTTCCAATCTCCGGTTCTTCCTCGTCCGGGGAAGCCCATACGTCACTTGCTCTGTCGTCACCGCCGGTAAAACCTCGATTTCACTCTCCACAGTCCACTCCGTCGTTTCCTGCTGCTCCAACGATTCACTCGACGAGGGTGGTTTTGTGGCTGGTGGAGGGGAGTCGGGAGATGAGATGAGAGGCAACGGGGTGGTCTTGCGCCGCTGCGCGAGAAGGGGGAAGGGGGAAGTTAGGGGTGGCAGTCGGCAAGGGAACCTGGGAGGAGGATTGGAGGGAGGCGGAGTCGACGACGACTGGAGGGCTGAGAAGAAGGTGATGGAGGCGGCTGGGGATTTGGGGGATGGGGGCTGCTAGGGTTGGGGATTTGGGGATGGGGTGTTTTATTTAGGCATCGTTTCGGTTAGCCGGTTAGCGTCGGTTAGCCGGTTTAACCGGTATCGGTTTTTCGGCTAACCGCCTAACTACGGAGTGCCTCCGACAACCGACCGTGGCCAGTTATATTCGGTTTTCGGTTAGACTCTAACCGGCGGTTAACGGTTAGACCGGCCGGTTAGCCGCTAACCGGCAACCGAAATGACAGCCCTAGACATAGTTTTGGATTCGGAGTATCCGACTAAGCCTTAATGGCTTGTTTAAGTCAATTTGGTGGAGCTTAGTTGTCCTACAGTGGGGACGCTTGTGTGTGTGTGTGTGTGTGTGTTTTTTTTTTTTTTGTAGGGGCATGCAGAAGAGCTCTCGATATCGGAGAGACTTCCTCAGACAGGTGACTTGGCTCATGATCGGGATGAAACTATCTTGCAGGATGCTCAGAGCTTGGCTTTTCTCTTTAGTTGGGTTTCTTACTGTTTTGTTCTCCGCCGACTCAATAGGGTTGCCCATCATGTGGCATAAAAGGCCCTCTCATCGGGAGTTCGACTATTGGTCGACTCCCGCGCTCTTTTTATTTTCTCTGTTTGACTGAATTTATAACAACTGACTTTGCGGGGGGGAAAACTATGTATAGTTTAAGTGTTTTGTAGGAGAGTTTTAACTTCTTAATGAGTGGTATTTGTATGTATTTAATATTTATGTTAAGGGTTTGTTGTAAGTTAACTATATTAGGTGCAGAGATGATGAATAATGTATTAACTCGAATGATGATGATAATCATGGATGGTTTGTCGTATTATTATTGCTTATATATAATGATAGTTTATGATAGTTACAACATATGGTTATGTTTAATTCATTAACATGATAATTGTTTTTATTTAATGTTATATTATTTTGTTAATCCGATTATCCGATTAACTAAACCAATTAAACTTTGGTTTGGTTAATTTGGTTTTCGTGTTAATTTGGACGGTTTGGTTAAGATATTTTATTCCATAGTTAATAAAATTTAGGCTTAATTGGTTTGGTTATTACCACGTTAACCATTTGAACACCCCTACTCGTGAGACACCTCAATTCAGTGGTTTGTGGAGCTCAACTCGTTAGTTGGCTCGGTTTTAGCTATTACGGTGTGGCTTACGAGCCATCTCAACTAGCATCTTATGAGCGAACCGATTAATAGTTTATCATTGACTTATTGATAATTGATAGGTTATTAGATTATATATCTCATCACATACGATGTTTAAGAATTTGAGCAAGTGATCAAATATGTCTCGTTTATAATCTAAAAGAGAAACTATGTATCATACATTGCTCACATACTAGTTACTATAAATAACATGATATGAACAATATGTTCAGACTAGCATACGTCATGTACTGCTAGTGAGATATCTGTATCCAGACCATGAATTAAATCGAGTTTGGGGTATGATACTATACCCTAACCTCTAATGGATAAACCCCAGACACCGATTTTCTAAACCCCAACCCAAAGTTTGATTTAATGAAAAACAAAAATTGACCGTTGAGATCGGCTGGAGCTCATCTAAGTACATCTAACGACTAGGACCACCTGACATATAGTATACGCCTGACGTACCCCAGTCATTACCATGAGGAATAAAAAAGTATGAACTAAATAATATTATAATTGAGCTTGAGCTTATCCTGCAAGCTAATCGATAAGTTGAACTCAAATAGAGTTTGAGAGCTCATTAATCAGTCGAGTTTGAGTTAAACACAAGCCAATAATTTTGAAACAAATCAAACGCGATTTTGACCTATTTATCAACAAGGCAAGTTCAAATTATTTAAAAACTCGATTCGATTCATTTACTGTCCAAATTTTTGATAAGCGGTTAAGAAATTGAACACATAAACAACAAACAACAATAACAATAGAGAAAGAGAAAGAGAGGAGGAGCAAAAGAGAGAGAGGCAAATGACATGCAGGGAATGGGGAGAAGAGTAGGGATCATGTACGGGGAATGGGGATAATAAATTAAAGAGGGCGGTGTTGATTTTTTAATTATATCATGTGTCAAGTACTAAATACTTTTATTATTTGATTTTTGTAGAGCATTTCATTAGTTGATTTGATGTGATAGTTAGGATATTTTTAAGTTTTGAGGATTACTATTTGCCGCCCGTCTCTTTATTATTTGCCGTTCGTAAATTAAACTAAAATGACATTTTTACCCTTTGTTCATTTTTTATAAAACAAACCCCGCCACTCCTGCTGTTGTCGGCGCCAGTCCATCACCGCCGCCAAATCGCCGGCGTCGCCACCACCGCCAGATCACCACTGCGGCCAGAACCAAATCATCACAGCCGGCGGGAGGACCCCGTCCGACGCCGGCGGGAGGACCCCGTCCGACGCCGGCGGGAGGACCCCGTCCGACGCCGGCGGGAGGACCCCGTCCGACGCCGGCGGGAGGACCCCGTCCGACGCCGGCGGGAGGACCCCGTCCGACGCCGGCGGGAGGACCCCGTCCGACGCCGGCGGGAGGACCCCGTCCGACGCCGGCGGGAGGACCCCGTCCGACGCCGGCGAGCGGACTGTGCATTTATAAAAAATAAAATAAAATAAAATTATAAAAAATATTGTACAAACTAATTCATACTTATTTTATAATTATGTAAATAGAGCTAAAATAAATAAATTCAGTATAATACCAATTAAATAATTATAGTATGTCAAATAATTACAAATTATCTGAAGTAGTGTATAAATTATGTTTTTAATGGTATTTATTTCATATTTAATAAGATCATCGTACCTAAATTATGTTTTCTAAAACTTCCAAGGAATCGAGGCACGAAGAGGACTCTTTGCGGCTTGGGGAAGGTCGGGCAAAAACATCTTTTAGCAATTACTAGAGTCACCGACATGAAAAATATTGAAACTTTCATCGATCTCTTAAAATGTGGATACAAATGTGTTGGAATCGATTGTTTATCAATCGATTATTTCAACTGTGGTCAAACCCTAATTAAGTCAAACCCTAATTCGGGTCAAACCCTAATTCCCTCAAACAACTGTGGTCAAAATAATATATAATTTAGTCAAACCCTAATTTCCTCAAACAACTGTGGTCAAAATAATATATAATTTAGTCAAACCCTAATTCAGGTCAAACCCTAATTATGTCAAACCTTAATTCGGGTCAAACCCTAATTAAATCAAACCTTAATTCGGGTCAAACCCTATAGAAGTCAAACCCTAATTCGGGTTAAACCCTAATTAAGTCAAATCCTAATTCTCTCAATCAACTACCATAAGTGGATTGACTTGTTAACTTATTTGGATTGGGATGTTAATATATTAATAAATGATAATCATTAGATGTATTATATAATCAAAATAATATATTGTTAATTACGGAAATTTTCTTCCGAAAACTTATTACTCAATTTCCTCTTTCGAAAACTTGCCTTAAAAAATTCTCTTCAATTTGCTTAATTATCATACTTATAATTATTTAAATCCTAATTATGGTATTTTACACTTATTTAATTACTAAATAAATAAATTATAATTCAAACACGATTTTTGAAAGAAAAAAAAATAGTAACCGCAGGGTCTCGGAACCGGTCCGCCGATGGATTACGAACCCCGTTAGCGCAGGGCGATCGGACCCTGTCCGTGCAGGGCGATCGGACCCCGTCCGCGTCCGGCATTCGGACCCCGTCCACGTCCGGCGATCGGACCCCTTCCTCTACGTCGGCGACGACAGCACCCGTGGCGAGCTCCTTCCTCTTTAACGTCCGCGATTTTGTGAGGGGAGGTTGTGGAGGGGTCGGCGGACCAGGTCGGAGGAATGGAGGTGTTGGTGGTGGGAGCAGTGGAGGGGTCGGCGGTGGGAGCAACGGTCGCCGCCGCCGACAGTTTGTGGGAGGAGGTTGTGAGGGATGAGTTTGATAGGATTTAGGGTTAGTTAGAAGGAGGGCAAATTCGTCATATTTTTTGTAACTACGGACGGCAAATAGTAAAACTACAGGCGGCAAATAATGATTCATTTTTTTATACATTAACTATTAAGTGTAGAATTTTCATTTCAACTATTTAGTTTAGCTTGTGCTTACTCGTATTCCCATAGAATTCACTTTTACGATGAGTAGCTAACTTGTGAAGAGCATGGTTAACATAATCACTTTACAAGTGTCAAAGTAAATCCATGCTTTTGTGTTAATCAAGCTTAAGATAGAGAGAGATGGTAGACAAAAGAGATCAATGCTGGCACTAAAGACAAACCAATTAAGAGAGTAGAAGAGACTTTCCAATTTTTATTTATTTTGTTGTTTCTATCGAGAATTGCGAAACTGTATCAAAGGTTGTATTAGAAAAGTCCATGATAGAATATTTTGTGCCGAAACTGTAATTTAACCGGAGTTCAACTATTTCAATTCGCTAGAATAATTTATTTATTTAGGTTCTAATAATATGTTTATGGTCGGAGCATCGATATGATATTAAAGGTGTCACTTTTGTACCCAATTCATTTGATCACAAATCTAATCAATTATATGTTTGATAGATTGTTGATAAATTATAAGTTAGTATCTATATTTTTTATATTTGACAATTGTGTACCTAAAATATTTATTTCTAGAGGAAAAATATCACCGAAAAATTACTTAATAATCTTCTTTTGGTCTCAATTGTTTTTAGAATTTAATAGATCCGTAGAAAAAGGGAATGAGAGAGAGAGAGAGAGAGCAAAATCCATGTTATAAGGACAGAACTTTGGCCACATATAAAGACACACCTAGCAGAACTAGATTCATAGGATCCTTTTAACTCTGGGCACCACACCCCAGGCTTCTGCACAAACTTCCCGCCAGGCACGAGGCAACCCACCACCACCATTTCCCCCCCAACCTACATTTTTATATAATTGTGTCAATAACCAAAAAGAAATAAGTGGCCTAATTTGTGCATCATAATACGCTAATATTGGAAGTTTAATTGTCCATGCATTTAGTCGTAATAAATTGGTGGGATTCATGAAGTCTGAGAGTTCAAATTCGTGATCTTCAGTGACTTCAAAATTTCACTCTTTTCGAGTCTATCAAAACACCTTTATTTATTTATTCAACGAAAAAAAACACCTTCTATTTTTCAAATTTACAGACAAAACACTTTTAAGTCTCTACCCGTGCTGTAAATTGGAAACAATTTTGTGCAATGACACGGGGAATAATAAGTAACAAGGATAACAATAATAATAATAAATTAAAAATACTTCCCACACCATAAAATCTGGTTTGACATTTTTGGGGAATAAATGCAGATTACATATCCCTCCTCTGTTTTTACTTTTTACTCTGGACCCAAGAAAGAAGAATATTTAGTGGTGTGCCTCTGCCTCTCTCACTGCACATCTCCCAATCAGTTCCTCACATCTACTTAAAGACTTAAACCCAACCAACCAAATGTACTCAGCACCAGCAGCAAGTGGAGACAAAAACATGACATAAATAATGATAAACAAAGTGAAATTAGGAGAAAATTGAGAGTTATAAAATGGCAAGTAAAGTAGTGGCTTTGGCATTTTGATTGAAACAATGAAAAAAAGAGGAAAGGACACTTAATCCATGCTTCAGAAGTACAACCAAGCGAGCACAAAATCAATAAACACCGAAAGTTCTTTTGCAACAAAATCAATCAAACTAGCAGCACTAAGCGCAATCAAAATCCGACCGAGCTAATGACTCTTGAACGTAATTAGCTCCATTAGGGAGATTGAGGTGCTGCAGAATAGGCATGTTATTGTAATACAAATCAAAAGGGTTCCACTAGGAGGATGTAGTAGTCCTCCTTTACATTTCTTTGAAATTGACCCGGAAAGCAATCGCATTAGGGGTGGCTATATGGTTCGGTCCAGTTAAATTGGCCCGAATTGATCCGATCTCAGTCTGGTCTTTTTGAGAATATAAGGACCAAAGATTGGATTGGATACCGTCCGGTCTTGACCCGGTCCGGTCCCAATTCGGTCTTGATTTTAGATTGAAATTGTAGGGATTTGAGTTGCCCTGAGGACTCAAAAGGTGAGGAGTTGGTTAAGTTTTGTTCTTGGGCTCTCTTATCCGGTCTTTATTCGGTTTTCGATCCGGTCCCAAACAGTTTTTTACCTCAAATCTAAGCCCGAAAATTGGATTGGATTGTTTGCTATCCAGTTCCAGTTTCGGTCCGGTTCCAGGTAAAACCAAATAGCCCGAACCAAATAGTCAGCCCTAAATCTCATATCTGCAAATTCGATCACTCATGTGATGATGATATATTAACGGAGTAATAGAATTATTATTCATTGCAATGTAGCATTAATAGTACATCTTCCTCCGTAGCTTCTAGCCTCCTCCTAGTACAAAATTGTAATAAAGTCAAAGGGGTGATGATGCTGAGTTAATTGAAGGGAAGTTTGCCGGTGGGTAGGAGGAATATTAAATGGGCCTAGGGAGTTTACTTTGGACAGCTACTTGACTACTTCGGTTCGGGGGCTTCTCCTACTCCTACTACAAGGCCTAGGCCCTGGCCCGAGAATATTGCTACTGCATTATCACCTATTTATTAGTTGAGGCCCGAGGGCTACTGCCTACTGAATTGGGTGGAAGAAAAACAAGTAATAATAAACTGTGGAAAAGGGTATTTGTCATTATTAATTAATTATCATTTTCCTGCCTCTGTATTGCTGACACTCATCTACTGAATGATAGATAAGCCCAATTTTTTAACAACACAGACAGGCCCAATTTAACCTTTTATTTTAAGAAAGGCCCAAATAATTGTTGGTATATGGTATAATTTATCAATTATCCTTCCTCCCGGCACACGGGGACAAGTGTTGGGCCGGGCCGGGCCGGGCCGGATGGATTAAACGGTTCTCATCTCAGTCGTTGCGGGTGGCTGGATGGCAAAACGATTCTGACTGGCCATTTGCCATGAGAAGCAACAAATGCAACTAGCTAGTAAGTAACGGAGGCCTTTGGAGGAGGATTCTGCACAAAAATTCTGCAAATCATATGAGATGATGGGTTTCAATGACATGTAGGAGATGATGATTGTTATTTCATAGTGAGGAGAAGATGGTGGAATTGGTGGAGATATAATGACAGAATAGTAAGGTTGATTGAATAAGATTGAGAAGATATTGAGAGATTTGGGTCGAAATAGAACTTTATAAGGAAAAGACAATTGTGACAATTTTGAGGGTATAGCACAGACCTGGTAGAAGCAGATAGGGGTGGAGGGAGAGTGTGAAATGGTGGGTCCCGAGTTTCACCTTCATATAGAAGAAATAATAGTTATTGTACCAATCAAAATATATTTTTATCGGTATCTAAAGCCAAAAAATATGGACTATTCAATTGATTAAAACAAAAAAAATGAACACACATCGTAGTGTTTTCTAATATGCCCTTTTGCTTTAAGTTGTAAGGGAGGGATGATCCCTTGTGTGTGAGGTAGATAAGGAGATAACCGGTTCATCAACAAAAGTACCCTAGCTATTAACTGGATACATAATTTCAAACACATAACTAACATTTGTAATTGTACGAAGCAAGATATATTTTTATTGATATAAAAATCAAAATATTTGAACTATTCAATTAATGAAAAAATAAAAAAAGGAGCATACATCATAGAGTTTTTTATGACATGCTAACTGGTTCATCGACGGAAGTTCTTACTAAAAATAAAAAATAGAGCTCACGGAAGGGAACTAACACTTAAAAAAACTTTTATCAAATTATACTTTAATTTACTTCTTACGGTAGGAAATTGCTGTAATTTTTCTAATAACTTCTTTTGTATTGTTTCACCACATGTATCATGATATCTATTAATAATTGTAGTTTCATATTCTTCACTGAGACCTATTTGTCGATCATCAATAGTCTATCTATTTTTCTCAACAATGTCATTACTCATTATCACTATTTTTGAATTCACTACCTCTACCATCAATAGACTCTTTTTCCTTCATCTTCATTTGAATGATATTTTAGTTGCATCGAAAATGTTTGCAAATATGAAACCTTATCAATTAAAGATTCTTAATTGGCGTAGCTACTAACCCAATAACTTAAAATCCCACATGTTTGGTTTTCAAACTAAATGCTTCGCTTCTTCTTCGTCTAAGAATGAATACTCAATTTACTTCGAGTTATAAATGTGTTATTTGGACATATTTATTATTAGTGAATAAAAATGTTGGTACCCACAAAAAACTATCGTGTATAAGATATTATTGATTTAGAAGTCTATAAAATATGTTGAATTGCACGTTTGGTCACTGGAATTACAAAACAATTTCACGTTTGTTAGTAAAATTACTTTATTTCATTTCTAGTCACTAAGATTAGTTTAACAATTCAAGTTTGGTCACTCTAAGTTAACTTTTGTTGATTTGGCAATCAACCTTTATAGGTGACCGTTAAATGAGTGATGTGGCAAATAAAAATAATAAAATATTTTTTGTAATAATTCCACCTCACTATTGCAATAAATAAAAAAATAAATAAAACAAAAAAGATCAATCCCGCAATCTGCGGCCAGAAGAATTCCGACCAAGGGTTCGTCCCGTCGGCGTGTCTGATGATCCGGGGAAGCTGACACATCCTAAACCAGTAATTTTCCGGGAACCTGGGAATCGAAATGTGCACCTCGCGACCTGGATAGTCGGAATCGACTGTCCTCTGTTTGAGAAAGATTCATCCACACCGACATGTACTCCAAGCTGTCATACACGCCACACGTCGTGAGTGAAATTCCGGATCCCCAAACTCTCGGACGCTGTCGTAGCCCACCTGAAGAACACGTCGGAGATCAGGCACAGCGGGCGTGGGGTGGCGCCGCGGAGGAGATCGCTAACAGGGGATTCAAGTTCGAGGGAAGCGCGATAGAGCTTCAAGCGAGACTCTTCTCCGACCGTCGCTCTGTGGCCTCCAATCGCTTGCTCATCCCTTCTAGCTACTTCTCCATCGATCTCTGCTCATGTTTTAACCTCCCAATCTCCATCGCCATCTCCTCGTTCCCTTCCATCATAAAATCCTCAATCTACCTCGACCCTTTGCATTTCTTCCGCCTCACTATCTACCTCAGCAAATGCTTTTGTCCCCTTAGAAACCTCTCGCTCGCGAACTCCCACCTGTCCGGATCCACTTTCCTGAACCTTTGAAAAATAAAATAAAAACAGAGTAATTCAATAAACAAAGGAAATCCGCCATTAGTCCCTTCATTTACAGTCACGAGCAGGCCTTCTCCAGGCTGCTCTTCTTCCATTTCCAGCTTCCACAAATCCACCATCTCCGACGATTTTATCATCAAACTATGATGGCGGTAGTGGGTTCACATCAACCTCAGTCACCAGCCAAGCCGCAGTCTAAAGTCGTCGGAGTTATATATGGATCGTCAATCATCTCGGCCATCCCGATTCCTGAAGTCCAGGCCATTATCAAGATGAATGGATCCTGCACTCTCAGACTTAATGGCCATCGATCGACCGAGCACCCGCTGCGTCACTCGTCAAAGTCGTCGCCCACGTTTGCTATCATCAGCAGTCGACCTTCCCACTCGCCGGTTCAAAATTGCCGGCTAGATGTCGTCGTCACCGGTGTCGAATCCAGATCGCGGCATCGTCACCAGTCGTCGTCGCCCGGGTTCACCGCCGCCTTTACATCTCCGCCGCCCATCATCGTCGGCCAAATTAGAGGAGTCGGGAGTCAAACACGGCGTCCGAGTCGAAGTCGGTTGAATCGTCGCCTCCCGCTCAGATCGAGCTCCACCGTCAACCGTAGTCTCTGCCTCTCTCCCGCAACTGCCGTCGGCGCTCTCCAAAGCCCACGTTGCGATAAGACTGGTCGTGATGATTTAAAAAAAAAAAAAAAAAAAAGGGGAACTGAGGAGGTGCGGCGGCAATACAAGAAGCGGAATGGTTATCCCCATCCAAAATTTGGAACGGCAGATAGGAAGAAGGGTTTCCAAAACCCTATTGAGGCCAACCTCTTTCACTACCATGAGTTGGGCCGCTCACCCATTTACAGAGCCCAGCAAACAAGGCTTTTCCTATAAAAAAAAAAAAAAAGGGGGAATTGGGTCATTTCATTGAGTTTTGGCCCAATTTTAAGAATCAGAATATTGCCTTGTATTTGGCAATCCGAATTAGTCCCCTAGATCAACAGAGTTGATTAGTCATGATTGGTTCTTTTGTCCCACTTTCAGGTTAAGACAAGTTCCATTTGCAGGTAAGAAAGCAAATCATCACCAACAATGTCATGGCAGTGAAGATAGATACGACCCAAGTGTTGATCGTCCCTTCAATAGTCAGTGTTGGAGATCAAGAGAGCTTATGTATGCAATGATTGTCAAACCATTGTGCGAGGTTTCTCTGATCAGGTTGTCACCTTGACGATTTTAGACGGTTATCCGATCCAAGAAGAGATCGGCCCCTCGGCGTTCAAAAGGAAATACAACCCAAGAAAAGATCGGCCCCTCAGCTTCACGAGGCACTCTCGATCAGATCGTTCCCATGGCGTTTTTTAGACGGTTGTACGATCCAAGAAGAGATCGTCCCCTCGGCGCTTCAAATGGAAGAAGCGATCCTAGAAAAGATCGACCCCTCGGTGTTTATTATTGGGCTAAGACCAATTATTCATCACCTTTCAACCTGGGCATTCACGGTGTTCATGCTCCAGGTTGAGGGGGAGAATAGGGAATCAACATAGATAAGTTGATCGGTTCAGTCATCCGGTCGACCAACTCAGTCATCAGATCGATCACAATGTCAAAGGTGTCGATCTGTCTATCAAGTTGCTCGGAGAGACGAAGTCAGCAGTCTCCAAATCAACCTTGTCCAAGATATCAACCATCTCTCATTTTCAAGCTTGACATTCTTGTCATTCATGTCTCCGCTTGAGGGGGAGTGTTGGAACTCATTCAAGTTCACAGCAGAAGAAGGTAGTGGAACCCATACCATTGCTGCAACCCACCATACTTGCTCATCAATTCCCACTCCAACCGACACTACCTCGATTCAAGTTGGGTCATCCTAATTTAATTTTCTTATCTTCTGAAACCATGTGATAGTATTTATTGTTGTTTTCTTTCATGTATAAAAGGCTTACTAGCCTCATGTAACAATCAAGCTTTCCATCAATAAAATCATCATACACAAATTCATCAATTCGATTGTATTCATTTAGATGGTTTGTGATTCACGTACGTAGGTGTTGAGCTGGCAGACGAAGTTGGAGTTGTTGTTCTTGAAGTAAGCATGGAGGATTTGTTGGGAGAAATTGAGAGGGTAGACGACGAGGAAGCTGCTGTTGGCTTCCCCCCAGGGGATGAGGCTGTCAGTTGATGGGTCGTTGACCATCTGATACGTCTTCATAACGAACAACGCGATGGTGCTGGTTTCACCGACCCCGTCGTTGTTCCCTTCCATCCCATAAACGGTCAAGAACAACTCCTCCTCCTTCCTTCCGAGGAGTGACGTGGCTAATTGTGTAGTGACGTGGTGGGTTGACTAAGTCCAATCAAATTTGTAAGTTACTTATGTCTTATATCATGTAATCTATTGTAATTAACATTTTTGGCTTGGTGAAGAAAAAATAAGAAGTGTTTTAAATCTAGGATGGTGAATACTTCAAAAAATTGTCTTGTTGGTTTTGATGTTACGAGTCTCTTCGATACTCAAGTTAATATGAGAGAAATAGGTTAAATTTCAAATCATGTGTAGTACCAACATTATAAGTGTTTGAGCGAGATTGAAGAGAACTAGTAAGAGGGTGGTTTTAAGTCCTACCGACTATTTTCGTCTTAAATTTTAACAATCTTTACATATAATTTACCTATATTTCAAAGTTAGGGGCTACACCTCCTCTCAGCTTCAACCTCCTCCAGTGAGTCACCCTACGTTTCATTCCCTCTCTGTGGAGTTGTGCGTATCACTTCTGGGTGGCGCTGAAATCAATCGTGGTAATATTCGCTTTGTTATATGGGATCTTACTGATGTGTACAATAATTTCGGTTGCCCTTTTCCTATTTTGGCTATTGTTTTCATTATTAACTGTCGGGATAATTTTTTATTATTGTTTCGTTTAAGATTATCCCGGTGAGAGAAATGGCATCGTCCTTGCCCCCAGGTCCGATCGGGGATGCCGTGGGGCAGTCTAGCCTTCGATGACGAAGACGGCGAGCCCGCTAGGTCGATCCTGAAGATAGACGAACGACCGTGATGCGAGACCAGGGATGACGGCGGCATGGGATAAAAGGAGGAATGGACGGGACCGAAGGACGCAAGTTTCCGGGCTGACGCCGGGAAGGGCAACGAGACAGGCTGACCCTAGAGCCGACTGGACCTTGTGATGACCGAACCAGGCGAGCCCTGGAGGTGGCCAAGGATGATGCTGGGGTCTGGAAGATGGGAGGGTCAATCCGGGACCAAGCCGAATGGTCCGACCATGAGGGAGCTCGAGAATCGGGACTTCGGGAAGGTTCGGGCAAGTGACGAGGCGACTGCTGCTCTGTTCTGGGGTCGAATGGTGACACTGAAATTCCCTAAGTTCACCGGGCAGGAGGATCCGCCAGGTTGGATGGCGCGGGTTGAAAAGTACCTTCGATACCAGGATATTCCGGAAAAACACAAGGTGACTCTCGCGTCATTCCACATGGAGGATGACGCGAATCAATGGCTTGTGTGGATCAAGGAAGAGTTCGCACAAAGCGGGATGGAGATGACGTGTGAGGACTTCCGTGCCGAGTTTTGGAAAAGGTACGGGTCAACTGAGAAGGCTGTCGGGCATGAGGCTCTTGCAAAAATTCGACAGACCGGGAGCGTGGAGGACTACCAACAGGCTTTCGAGAGATTGTTGAACCGTTGTCGGGGTGGAGCAAGGAAGCGGTAATGGGAACTTACATGGGAGGACTCAAGCCGGAGATTTCAGCATACATCCGTGCATTTGAGCCACACAACACCAGGGAAGCGTATCGTTTGGAAAAAAATTCGCGAGGAGTAGATCAGGATCAAGCACGGAGTTGTGAGAGGGGCAACACGGGGAACCGCGGTGGCTCCTCACGAGGCTGCTCCCCTGCCAGCTCTGGTGCAGGCACCCGGTCCCGCACCACCAAATCGGGGACCAATGCTGGCTCGGAGGAGGGTCATTTGCACCTAGATACCCGAGGAAGCAGCCCGTCGACGTCGCGATGGGTTGTGCTAGAACTACAACGAGCGCTTCACCTACGACCACCGTTGTGCTAACAACCAGGTGTTCGCTTTGATCGGAGATTTCGGCGAAGGCGGAGGTGGTTGGGTTTGCAGCGAAGAATAACCTCGAGACGAGGTTGCTCGAAGGGTGGAGGAATGATTCGTACAAGAATTTCGGTTTCCCTTTACCTATTCTGGCTATTGTTTCCATTATTAATTGTCGGGATAATCTTTGATTATTGTTTCGGTTAAGGATATTTTATGTCGGTTTAGAGTTTGTTATTGTAGGCTTGGCCTATTAATAGTGCTAGGGTTGGCGTTCGAGAGGGCAGAATAAGTAGGGGTGTTCAAATGGTTATCATGGTTATAACCAAACCAAATAAGGCTAAATTCCATTAACCATGGAATACAATATCATAACCAAACCGTCCAAACTGATACAACAACCAAATTAACCAAACTAAAGTTTAATCGGTTTGGTTAATTGGTTAACCAGATTAACCAATATAAAATCACATTATCATTGACGATGAAAATTTTCCGGTTAATGCAACAATTCGCAATTTATATAATGAATAAAATATAACAACCAACACGTAATTATAGTTGACCCTTAACAAAAATACATGCAACTAAGACAATTATCTTACGATTAGTATAGAAGTATTCACCTAACAAAAATTTATGACAATGGTATGGGTTAATGAATTGTTGTGTTTGTGTAAAATGACTTAGTCTCTTAGAAATTATCATAGGCTGGAAATGATCTTCCTTTCAAGTTTTCATCCATCATAATGTATGAAATTTATCTAAATTAGGCGTCCATATGTTGTGGTCTACATTTTACATATACAAATATACACTATATGAGCAATATTGAGCTTTATATTTTATGAGTCTAAAAGGGATGAACGTTAAATCTTGAGTGATTATGCAAAGTATTAAGTATGTGTATATAATATATGTTAGATATATGACTAATTACTTAACTGGTTAATTTGGTTTGACTGGTTAGGAGTGTCTGAAACCAAACCAAACCAAACAAGCTAAAAACTTTAACCAAACCAAACCAATTATCCAAATTAACCAAACCAAATTATCCAAATAGTACCGGTTAAAAAGGTTACCATGGTAACCAAACCGTTTGAACACCCCTAAGAATAAGAATAAACTCAATTTCCTTCCTTCTTTTCCTTTCCTTAGCACTAAACCCCGACGCATGAACCTTGCACGCGTCATTTACTCTCTCATATCTCTTTGTATTGTAATTATGCGCTGTTGCCAAAAGAGTCACATCCCAGTGTTTAGGGTATGCTCCAACCCAAAAATTATCATTTCAGCTTCTTAGCAGCTCCAACTTTCCTGTACTAGAAACTTGTTAACTTAAGAACTATGGCCATATATAACAACATAACAAAATGAGAAGAGAGAGAGAGAGAGAGATCAAGTAATCCACTGGCCTTTTCCTAACTCTACATAATCAAAAGATCACAAACTAATTCATCAACCAACTCGCCAAGAATCCCTTCTTCAATCTCCACACCTTCCTCAATTGCTTCCACACTGAAGTTGACACACTTCCCATCCCCACAGCTCATGTCCCTGTCCACAAGCTCATCCACCATCATGTCTCCCATGCTCTTCCACCCTAATACCTCCTTATGCAACTCCTTCGCCAAGCACCCTTTTCTCTCAAGCAACACCCCTTGAAGTTCACCCCAGGACCTTTGCCTGCACTTGTAGTCCAAGAACTCACCAATGCAATCGAACATGACCTTCCTATTGATTTTCGAGGAGAGCTCGTCACTGTCTCTACCGAATTTACTCTCCTTGTGTTCAAAGAGGTTCGGGGATAGGATTTTGGAGGGGCTACAACTCAATGCAAGGTCTTCGAGATTCATCTCTGCAGTGTCTAGTATGTGGATGACATAGTCGAGTTCCCAGTTGCTTGGAAGGTGGTTGGCTAACATCATGGAGATTGATGAGGTGGAAGAATCTGATAGCTCGATTTCGAGTCCTTCGTCAGTCTGAGTTCTGTTAGTTGAGGCTGAGTTGAATGTGGTTGGAGCTTGAACTGAGGATGAACATTGTTGATCACTACCTGAAATATTTACAGCAGTTTCATCACACGTTCTGAAGGGAGACTGAGGTTACCATATAACTCAGCTAGAGAAAGGGCCATTTCTTTACCAACCCGTAAACCCGAACCAAACGTGACTTTACAAGCGAACACCATATTGTTATAGTGCTATATTACGCTCTAGATAGAAAAGAATAGAAGGAACGTTCAAGGAAGTGTAATGTTAGCTTTACTCTGAGAATCTGAACAAGTTTGGTCTGGAATCCACTCTGTATAATTAGGAGGCTCATATTCAAGTACTTTCCCGCTTTCAATGTAACTGCTGATACAGCTGTGCTCTTCCGCTTCTTCTGATTGCTGATACTGTATCATAAAGTTTGAGTAAGCTAAATGAACAGTGAACAAAATGTATTCCACGTGAACGATATGTTAACGTTCCAACGTTTGACAAATGGAATTGGATGCTTTATGGCTCTTCTCAGGTGATGTTAAGATACAACCAGAAAATTCATATCTAGACTGCTTAGATCTGACAATGAGGCAACAACATATATAAAGTATTTAGGAGTTACGGTAGCTTCATAGGTTTCATGCAAATAGACAGACAGTGGGGAGAAATGAGGAAATGCAGAAAAACATAACAAGAAACAAACCTTGCACTCATGATGCGAATGCAAGGGTAAGTTCTCTTCAGAGTACCACTCTCCTTCTGCCTTATGCAACTCCACTTTATCTAAGCTAAGTTCATAAACCTTTTGTTTAGCTGCTGAGGACGTAGCACCACTCATTACGTTAACCAATGGTGCTGGCTTAAGTAACCCCGTTGATGACTCCACTTTATCCGTCAGTTCTCTCAGCTTTCGTTCCAGAAGAACACCCAACTCATCACCACCAATCATATTCAAGCCAATACTGTTCCTTGTCAAACCACCAGAGGATGAAGATGACTTAGAAATGTTGTTCCTCATCATTGGAGAAGTGAATGTGAATGAAACCACATCCATACTATTCTTCCCATTTACCATGCTCTTCATCAACTGCAACTTTACATTCAATGGCTCTCGAGTCCTTATTAGATAGCCGACTAGCAGATGCCCTTATGTTTGATGGAGGATCAACGTTTATAGCCTGTTTCTTATGAGGTGAAGTATTCCTCTTCTCCTTCTCAGAGTTCATAGATACCGTACTAACAGTCCTACTTGAACCTGAAGAACCACTCGAGAGCCGAGTTATAGCTATATCCCCTTGCTTTGAGGTTGAAGTTGTCCTTCCAGATAGACTATTATTCTGCTTCTGGTTGTTCTGTCTAAGCACATTGCTCCTATTTTCAATGGGCTTCTTATGAACACTCGTTTGCATGCTTGGCTGGGATTTAATCTCATTTTTCTCCTTTGGCTTGATTCTATTGTTATTACTTCTGGTTGTTGAACCACCTGCTCTTTGTTGGACTGATTTCCCTTTATCCATTTCAGGAGAAGCCTTTGGAGGTCTTCTGAATGAAGATGAGCCCACTGATGACGATCCAGTGTTACTCTTGTCTCTATGCTGAGCCTTCAAACTTTTTCCAGGTGCACTTGAAGTTCCAGGTCTAGACACCCTATGTGCAGCTTCCATTTTCTGCTTCAAATCCCTGATTCTCATGGGAACTGAAGGCGAACCGATAGATGGCACTCTAATGGTATTATTCACCGCCCTAGGACTTGCCTCCATTATCTTGGCAGATGCCTCAGCAATGTAAGCTACGTTCTTTGACGAGACGAATCCAGGACACCTAATTGGAGATAAGAGCTTGTAATGGGTGGGTGGAATGGATTTAGCTGATCTTGGTGGCAAATTTTCGGTCTGAAATCTCTCAATTGGCTGTGTTGATTGCCTCCAATGATGCATTTCCATCCTACCAGCGACATTGAGCAAGTCCATAGGATTGTACTGTGAATATCTAACTAGGCGGGGTTGGAGTTGTTGATTAGAAGAAGGTTCGGTTAGAGCTAATGTTGAAGGCATTGAATCTGAACCCATGAGTCTTGCAACTACACTGGCAGGTCTAGTTCCATATGTATCATCACTAGTTACAGATGAAGCACAACTTAAGTCACTACTACTTGCTTTGGTGTTTGCATTTCCTCTTCTATCTTCAAACTCTATCTGGTAATAACATCAACAGGAGACCACTTTACAAAGCTTTCTCAAAATTAAACATCACCATTGTGAGAAAGAAAGAAAAAGACTTACAGTATGAAGATGCAACTTCGCTCCTCGATCAACGTTTTCTTTCCATGCTTTGGTTCCTTCTGAACCGGTAATAAAAAGCGATATAAGCTTCAGTTTCACTTTAAAGAAAGATGACCAGAAGAGAAGCACCATGACACGAGATTGAGAGGACAGAGCTATATACTTGGTAGTTCTGGACTGATTGGGAAGAGCTTCTTACGGGACTTCTTCCCATTCCAATCAAACATATGAAAGAACCCTCCTTTTGAACGCTTCCTCTCCTCCTCCATTCTCTTCTATACAACCTGAATCTATTCACCACAATAGCCAGCAAAACGTCATATCTCAATTCAGCTCCAAACTTGAAGAAAAGATTGTGGCTTTGCGACATAGAAGCAAGAAACTGCATCAGCATTGCCCACCCAACGAGGAAAAAAAGGAGCAAATCAGTCAAATTCAAGCTGCCAATCGCCAGAAACCAAACCCCACATGCAACTCCATGGAAATCTCCAGTTGCCAAGAAATGCATTGACTGGAGTGGGGGGAGTTCAAAGCTTTAACCCATTATCATTTACCATGGAAGTCCGAAATCTTACCCCAAATTTGCTAAGTAACGTGGGTACTCCCAGAGCTCAGCTCTTCTCTTTGTGGTACAAAGAGCGGATCATCCGAGTCCCGACCCAAAACGTTTAAACCACACAAAGACGCGGACTTTTAAGCCCGCTGCGAGGAAGTTTCACCTGCGAGAAATAGAATCCTCCCTACTCTCTCATACACACACTGTCAAAGTTCCAAAACAGGGGCGAAATGGCTACCAAGACATGAAGTCTTGTTAAAACTTAAAACTTAAATGAAGAGCAGAGAGGCCCCCGTGAGAGGACACGAAAAGGGCCAAAAATGGGGTGACACGACCGGAAACTGAAATGAGAAAGGGAGAACTGATGGGTGAGGGAAAAAAACTGCTACAGGGAATGAGTCCAAAAAAAAATTAGGTAAAGGAATCAGTGAGGTTAAATGTGTCAGCCGAACAGAGAGAGGAGAGGGATGTATATGTTTGCGAGTTAATGAAATCTGTGGGAGGAGGAGAGAGACACCGTCAAGCTATCAATGCCAGAGGGAGAGAGAGAGAGAGAGAGAGAGAGCTAGCGAGGAGTCAAAAGACTGAAGGTAAGGGAAGAGAGAGAGACAGAGAAGGAAGGAGGCTTTCTCTCGGTGTTGCATCTCTCGTAGTTCCTGTGTTATGAAATCTCAAATCTGCAAATGGAAAAAAAGAAAATAGACAATAGCGACCAGCGGGTAAGAAAAAATAAGAAAAGTGAACTTTCATCTGTGGGCCCAACAATGCTACGTTTCGAGGAATTTAGATATGTTGCATCACTTGGATTTTGAATTTTGGAGGACGTTTCTTCATATTACATTCAATGGTCTATAAAATGGGCCATTAAATTAAGGGTCAAGATTTGTTGGTAAAAAGTAGTAGTGGAGAGTGAGGTCAGCAACGGAAAAGGAGCTGAAAAAACTGCTTTTTCGGGGCCCACGGACTGAAAATGAGTTGACACAAGAGAGAGAGTAGAGACTGCAAGTTCTTGAAACTGCTGAATATGATTTCTGTTTTGTACAAATATGTTTTGTGATCAGTAGCAATATGTTTTATATTTAGTAAGAATATGGTTTTTAATGCGTGGTATATTATTTTGAATAAGAGTTGTGAAAATTACGAATATAGAAATCACATATATGGAATATGTTTTCTATTCAATGCAAATATCATATTTTGTTTAATATGAATATGATATTCTAATGTGTATATTTTTTCAGTGCAAATATAACTTTTGC
This sequence comes from Linum tenue, assembly GCA_946122785.1. Taxonomy (NCBI): domain Eukaryota; kingdom Viridiplantae; phylum Streptophyta; class Magnoliopsida; order Malpighiales; family Linaceae; genus Linum; species Linum tenue. The sequence continues at coordinate 34,309,172 of CAMGYJ010000010.1, read as the reverse complement.
TCAGTACAAATATGTATTTTGTTCAATACAAATATGTATTTTGTTCGATACAAATATGATTTTAGTTCAACAAGAATATACATATACCACTTGTAAATAGTATGTATAAGTTTTATTTTGTCAAAAATAAATGGTCCACATGTAAGCTACTTTTTCAGGTCGTGGGTCCCATAATCCACTATCTATTGCTCTAATAGATTTGTGCCTTTAATTTAAAAGAACACTTTTGTGGGCCGTTGGATGGAATGGAGAACCGTTCTCCAACATTCAAGTGGTGCACCATATCCTGGTTGTGTTTTGAGTGGGATTGGGTTTTGGTTCTAGGGAACTGAAACTCTTGCTCACAGGACAGGGGTTTGTTCACGAAATTATCAAGAGGATCATTTCGGGGACATCAAGGTTGTCAAAGCGGTTTAAGTCATTGAGCCGGTCAAGCAAGGGGTTTGAGGTTTAATGATCTGATCGGGGTCCGATCGGTTTGAGTCGTTTTAGACATTTTCTAAATATATATACAAATAAGGTAGTAATTAAAGATTAATGACTGAAATAAAATTTATCTTACATATATCTATTAAAAACTCATTTTGCACAAAATAAATCTACCTAACCTCCATAACCCACCCACCATCTCTCTTCCTTCGTTCCTCTTCGTCTCTTCCCCCTATCTTCTTCTCCCTCTTTAGGGGTCGGACCGGGAGGCTATCCGAAGGCCATTTTGAAACTCGACTCGGGACGGACCGGGTCCAACCGAGAGTTCGATAGAGGTTTAACAACCTTGGGGATATCTAATAAAATTAAACGATACAGATAAAATTATCATAGCCTTTGTGCAAGGATGTCACGCGAAAACGATAAATTATCCGGAGGAAAAATTCAAATTCTTGAAGGTTTTATCATCTTGCCTATGTACAAGTTACAACTTACCACAACTTGGAAAGCTCAACTAGAGTAAAATATTAGGGTGGGCTAGCAGCTTTTACTGCCAGAATATGTAAATAAATTAGTAAAAATGAACTATCAAGAAAGGAAAACCAGTCAGAGATTGTAGGAATCATGGTTATAAAATTGGTTTACCAAGCCTTATATGAATTGGAGATTCAGAGCTCGAAACGAGTTTGAAAGGTTACCTATTCAAACTATCTTGTTGTACATAAGTGTACTAATCCAAATTTTCTCGTGGTAGCTCGTGATTTGTATGTCCATTATTGAAGGGTTCATCTCGTAAACTTGGAAAAACAATTTACATAGACGGGTTTATCTTGCTCCATCAATGGTTTCTACTTCAACAAAATACTTCGTTCATTTTGCTGTATAAGCAATCAAAACCAACGGAATTTATGCCTTGGAATCCACTACTCAACTACATTATATAATGGATTGTGGAATCCCTTGAAACAGCTAAAATGCCAACAACTACCTCAGAGCAACTGTTTGTATGTCGACATTGCTTGGACCACAGAAACACAAATTCATTACAGAAATGGATAGGGAGGGGGAAGAAGAGAATAATAAAAAAAAACCCTAATTTGTGAAGTTTGATTGGAGATTGGGTTATCTTATGCCATACACAGCCAATATAGTACAATAATAAATTCCAACACAGTACTGTCTTGGAAATTATGTTTGGAAGAAACAAATTAGCACTACCTGCTAATTTTGGTTTGTCAGAATCTGTATCTTTCACCTGCTATATCTGAATAATCAACCCCATAGTCCAAGCCAAATGTAAACAGACAACTGCAGACATTTGGTTCAGATTCATATTTAATTATTTGCATTTGGATGATTGAACATTTTGAACATTATCGACTAAAAAAAACATTTTGAAAATTGAATTGGATGAAATTTTTTGGCTCAATTGTATCAAAATGAAGCAACAGGAAACACAGAACACAGAACAAGGATGCATCATTCAAGTCGAGACCATTTGAATTGTTTCGTTTTGCATAAATTTGAATTGATAGAAGACACAAATATTTTGAAGGGATGCATCAATTATTAGATGAGATAATTACTAATTAACTGAATCAAATTTGCTTAAATCCATCCGTACAAACAACCCCAAATGATTTCTATGAATTCTGTGAATTTCAAGGATCCTGTGGGATCAGAGGATCTGGCGTTTCGTACCCACATTCACACACAAAAAATGAAGTTAGGTGATATCCTCCAAGAGTAGAGTACTAGAGTACAAATGAAACGAAAGCAAGTGACAAAAAATGATCCAATATGACAAAATCTTTGCCTTTTTCTCTTCACTAAAGAACAGTTATTTGGGATTTTATAATACGATTACTAGCTGGAATGCATATGGGGTTTTGATTGCATGTTTTGCTTACTTCAAAGGATGCTGGTTATGTTGACACAAATGATAAAATATTGGGTTGTTGACATGTCAAGCTTTCACACAATTCAGGGGAATATGAAAAACACCAATCATGAGAAATTGCATGTGAGATTGCTGAAATGATTCGTGTGAAGTCTTAAATCACTCCATAGATCTCAGAGAACAATAAGTTTGGAGGTACAGAAGAAAAGATTTGGCTTTACGCTTAAATACGGAAAGCAAATTGACTCGTAAAGAAATTGAGCAAGTTTCTATTAGAGTACCAGCAGATGTCCATACCAGCTTGCTTGAAGATAAGTCGAAGGGGAGAGCAGTCAATTCTAGGACAGTTTGGATAGAAATGAACATTGCATCAACCATTTCAGAGATAGCTTCAAGTTGAGCAAAGCACCAGGTTGGAAGACCCGCTCAAGACTGGCTTAACCTTCCTGTGAAGAAAGTAACAGAGGGTACACAAATTATGAATTGACATTACCATCGTTTGTTGGCACGAAAAATGGTTCCTTATCGAAGGGCTACCAGTGGAAGTTGGAGGTTTCGGCTTACCTCAGACAGTAGACCTCTCCATAAGTAGAGGAATGAGTTCGGGTCTTGCTTTCTGCAGTTTAAATAATCAATAGCAAAGCATGCACATATGTTCTTTGTCTGCCATTAGCCATTTTTCTTCATATTCACGTACCGGTAAGTCGTGATGGAAGTAAGGCCCCGAAGAAAATGAGATGACTTCGGCCTCAGCTAACGTGTCATGAGGGTGTCTTGAGACAGTTGTCGCACGGGTTAGAGCTAATTTTGCAGGCTTTTCTGTCAAATGATTCTCCAAAGTGTTCCAGCAACGCTTGTCTGCGACATTCGCCCTGCATATTGAGATAACGAAAGGTAATGAGGCAAGCAAGCGAGGCAAAGAAGGATGTCGAAGCAAGGTATAAACGAACTTCACGATGCCTATGAGGCTAATTACTAACCTTAAGTTCACAATAATCGCGCATCTTTCTTGCTTGAGCCATTGCTGTCGTGAAAGTGTCTTTATGAAATTTTTGTCCACTCCTTAACATACAGACAACCCTGCTGAAATCCTTCTTGTGGAATAGGGCAATGCACACAGCAGGGAGATTATCCCTCCCAGCTCTTCCAGCTTCTTGATAATAGCTTTCGATTGATTTGGACAGTGTGTTGTGAATAACAAAGCGCTGGAACACAAAGACAGAAGGCAGTTTCCAATCTTTAATCAGCAACGGGTAATTTTTTTACAAATGCAGTCTAGATTGATTTTTCAGTTTTATGACACAGTTTTATGTACAAATGCACTGAATCAGATAATGTTTTTACAAAAACACCTCAGACGATAGCATGCAAAATAAACAACATGCAATTGAGACAAATAACATTGATTTATAGATTATATCGAACAAAAATAAATTATGATCAAAAGGTGCGCTGCAGAAAATCCGATGAAAAATATGCCGAAAGACTGCAGGTCTCACTACACTGCAAAAAAGTAAAATTCAAGCCAGAACTTACCACATCAGGTTTGTCTATCCCCATTCCAAAAGCAATCGTTGCACAGACAATTTGTACCACTCCAGTGTGCCATTTCCTTTGCACCTCAACTCTTTGGCGAGCGGCAAGACCAGCATGGTAATACGACGTCTTAATCTTGCACTTGTCGTTCAAGAAGTTTGAAACCTCAACACATTCGTTCTTAGAAAGGCAGTATACTATTCCACATTGATTTTTGAAGCGATCGGTGATGAGCTGTCCAAGCTGTTTTAGTGCATCCTTATCTTTGGCAACGACTTCATACTTTAAGTTAGGCCTGTCGAAGCTTGTTTCAAGGACAAGAGCACGTTCAATTCTTAAAGCTTTTAGTATGTCCTGCATCATTACCAAAGTAATGAGATGAATGCATTTCTATTGGAAACTCTAAAGATAGACAACTTGCAATCCCACTACCTCGCGGACTGGATGGGTTGCTGTGGCTGTTAAAGCCATAACTGGGACATTTGAAAAGTTCTGTTTGAGACGTCCCAACTCCCTGTAGTCGGGGCGAAAATCATGTCCCCACTGACTGCCATGTATAATTTAAGGAATTAATGGCATATTTACTGATTTTAACTATATACGCGTTTATATAGATTACAAAAGCATAATATCGGAAAAAGGATATAGAGTTGACTTCCACAATATTTGAATGATCGAGATCATAACTATTGTCTAACATATGTCTAACATGGCCAGCATTCTAAGATCCATAATCAAGTCACCGAAAGGTTTTTTCCATGTTCATATTGTCCAAGTCAGCAAATAAATTCCTGGAGGTTACAAGGAATTGATGCTTTTAGAACTTTAAAGTGCGATGCATTTGAACACAGAAGGAGAAAACCTGAAAAGAGAAGTGCTGAAGGGCTTACCTAACACAATGGGCTTCATCGACTACAAAACCTGCAAGCTGGCCCTGTGATTATAGGAGGAGCATTTGTTACCTGCCGTTACAAATGTGTTGTTGGGTATAAGATTTGATCAGTTCACTCGGAAAAATTTACCTTCCGGTGCAAGCATTTGAGGGTTTCGAAAAATGACGCATTTCCAGCAATCCTCTCCGGAGTTACATATAAGAGTTTGCATGATGGTTTGTCTTTCCTGAAGGTGTACAACGGGAAAGCAAATCTTGATCAAAAGGATGAGAAATCATTTGGCTAGCCAAAAAGAGGAAGACAACTGGTTCGAAGAGTAGAACACACTAGTCCATTGTAAGCATAAGGGTAAACTTGCCTTAGTTCTTGGAGGATTGCGGCTGCCTGAGCAGAAGTTTGCTGAGAATTGAGGAAAGTTGCAGGTATCCCAAACTTAAGGTTTAATGTAATGATCTGGTCCTGGATGAGGGACAGCAATGGAGATATAACTACTGTAACGCCTGGTTTCAGAGTGGCTGGTAGCTGCACAGTTGTAAGGGAGGTAAAAAACGTCAAGACAAAAGGCAAAGCAGCTGCAAAAACATGCTAGCTAGCTGACAGGCCGAGTAATTACATATCCAGCAAATGTAGTATCATAGAAACACAGAAACTAATTACCTGGTAGCAAAGACTTTTACCACCTCCAGTGGGCATTAGAACAAAGCAGTCTCGTTTCTCCAACGTTGCTCTACAAGCCTGATGCTGCAACGGACGAAAAGCCTTGTTCCCAAATATGACAGCATTCGCCAATTCAATGTCATCCAGTCGTTGCAGTTGTTCATAACTCAGAGTCCCATGTACATCCTTTGACACCGTAGGGGACTGCTTCTTGCTGCCACCTGATGCAACTGAACCTTGGGTAGCCGTGCCCTTATAATCATTCAATACAATCCAACCTAAACTCGTCAGTTCGTACCTATCGTTAAGGTTTCAGTTCAACAGCTAGCCTCGGAAACCTCACCCAATCAACAAGATCCAAGCAATCACTGAAAAGCAGGCCGGATAAGAGCCTCTACTCTAATTAATTTATCAGAATCATTCTTACGGTCAAAATTAAAACAAACTAAAGTTGTCATTCCACAATTTGCAAGGTAACTAAACTCGTCAATCTCTCGATTAACAACAAGATCGCCAGCGAATCGACAAAGCGTGGACACTGTGAGGGCCAAAATGCAAGATAACAGAAGCCATTCAATCCCATTCAGTTCAGAATCGAAACACTAGCTGAGAGATAACTTCTTACCCTAGATACAGAAGAGCGGCCGAGCGAGGAAGCAGTTACAGAACTCTTTTCACCGGACATGCAAAAATCAGGATCTTCATCGCTATCACTTGTTGACAAGTCAAGCTCCATGAAATCGTGCCGCCTCTCCTTCTGAGGCGAGTCGTCGCTGAGATTGATGTAGTAGCCGTTCGCAATAGAACCACTCGCCTTGCTATCGTTCGGCTCTCGAGCAGTGTTATTATCCTTATCGAACATGTCATTCAAGGTGCCGCAAGCTTCGGATTCGACAGCTCGCAAGTCGTCGTCCCAGTCCTCGGCATCCTCCATGGACGCGGCCAGCGCCGCGAGGAAATCGTCGCCGCAGCACTCCACGGTGACAAAATCTTTCCCATCGTCGCCTTCATGTGCACACAAAAGGTCGAATAAAGAGAATTATAAACGAAGGAACGGCGGAGAGGCGGAGTGGAGGCCGTCCAAGGGAGAAATCGTTACCGTAGAGTGAAATCAAACGGTCCAGGCACCTGTTGGCCGACTGCTCGTCGAAGCCGAGATCCAGCGCCAAGCTTAGAAATCTTACTTTCTCCAGCTCCTGATCTCGCCCGACCATTTTCTTGCCTACGACCTCGAACTGCCTGTTCAGATAATTTCTAGAGCGTAGACGAAGATAGAAAGTTGGAATTCGAAAATGGCGATCGGGGGCGAACTGAAAGTTAAAACTGGGAAGAGCGGCATAACTCCCGCTGTTTCTTTTTAATTTTCGGCTCCCGGGTGATAGCGCGAATCGGGCCAGTTTACGGCCCGGCCCATTTCGTATACACTCGAGCCTCCTCGGCCCTTGCTATAGCTCAACAGTACTGCCTACTGGGCCCACTAATATGGTTAATTACCAATACATCACCCCACTCAGCTTTGTGTGCCAACCGTCACACGAAGCACTGAAGTTGGGTATCATTATAAGAAGTGTATTTGGTCCGATTCAACTCGTCGATTGTGATTCTGTCTGTTTTTTCTTTTCATCTACACAATAAATAAAAGCCAAATGAGAAAACTTGAAGCCCCATTTCGAAAACTTGAAGCCCCATTTCAAATTTTCTGCATCCAGAGTGAAAGTAGGAAGGACATTTTGGTCTTTACAATTACTTTTTTTTATTCAGTAAAAAGACACTTAATAGGATTCGAACCATGACCACTTTCAAGAAAAGCAAAGATCATAACCAATCACACTAAGTACATTTGTTGTATCTTTTTAAATTAAAAAGATATAATTGCATTGAGGAAAAAAATCCTTCCCCCATTTCAAATTCCCTGCTCCAGGAGCGTTTGTAGGAATGGTAGAATAGGGAGTGTCAATTTTTTCCTTTTTTCTCTGTGGAACGGGCCAACTTACCGTACACAAGCGGATTTAAACGGATCCGGGAGTGTCAATTTTTTTCTTTAAGTCCTTTTATTTCTCCGTGGTGGTAAAATATATATGAAAAGGCAAAAACAATACTCCTTTTTATTGCTAAAAAGAAAAAAAATTTAACAATAAACTAATGCATGGATTCTAATGGGCTAATCGCTAATCATAAAATAAAAGAGTTGAATGGGTCTGACCTACACGGGATTTGCCCATCAAGTAATACAAATGAACATCATGGGTTTGCCATTCTAAAACAAGCTATTTTCTCTAGCATAATATATATTATGCTATTATTTTACATCTTAGTGGCTAAAATATAATGTATTTTAAAGTTATTCAATGAACCTCCACCAACCCAATTAGTTCAATTTTTATCATTTCAAATATATATTATGTAATTATTTGATATCATAATGATTAAATTATAGTGTATATTATAGGGAATCGTTTGGTATTTGTTAGTAAAAAACTAAACAGAAAGATTTATTTGGTTATTTTTAACATTAAAACGATTCTAAATATTTTCAGTTTCCTTTCGAAATTCTACAGCTTTATTCCCGAATCAGTGATTTGCAAATGGCGAATTGCAGTCATCTCTTTTCTTTCATTATTTTTTATTTTCAAATAGAAAGTTTAAAAGAAAAGAATAATTAGAGCTTGGCATTGGTCGGTCAAACATGCTGAATTTCAAGTTTTGGCCCGTTTTGATCAAGTCTAACTTTTAATCACATGGTTCCCTAATACTCGATAAAAATCACAATACAAACCAGTTTGGCAGGTGAGTCCATGTTTACCACCATTTTCTAGGGATACAGGAACGTGGTTCCTATCCTAAATCGTGTTGTTCATTCTTGATTTCTTTAGATTTTATCATGGCATGGCAAAAAACCAGAAAGCACAATGATGACAAGATGAAAGTTTTATAAAGCAAATTAATCGGCCAACGGGCCGAGTAAAAGCTAGCAACAATTGTGAGATGCTCATTTCCCGAAAACCGGCGGGATAGGCGATTTTTTATTCGATTTTCCGGAATTCAGTTTCTATAAAACTTACTCCACCTCATCATATTACCAGAAACAATATTGTATCACAAGGTAACAGGTACTTGATTTTGGTTCATAAGGCTGATTTTTGATTCGTTGCATCATTCATGTCTCTTTCCTACTAAAATTCACTATTTTTATTACGTGTTTCCAAAAAAAAACTATACAACAATAAGCTATACACCCCATTACATTATCAAATTTCATACCTCACCTTCCTCTGGCCAAATGGCCGGGGCCACGCTAGTTTTGAGGTGTATTTGCAAGTCCAAGATTATTCGAAAAGTTTTTTGTACTATTACACCTCTAACCCTAGTACTCACGCTGAGTTGTGATGATGAGTATATAAAAGGGTTTGTAGGCCTTATTGCCGTGTACTGCTTCAACAGATTATTCTGCCAAATCATAATAAGAACGACTTAGAACTCACGTTCTCGTGGACTAGTCTCGTGTTGTTTTGTTTTCCACTTTAAGATTATCGCTATTTTACATGGTATCATAGCAGTGATCGATCGACCATTCACATATGTTTGTAAGCTGCAATCATGACTGGAGGAGACGACAAAAGCGGCATCAAGGAGGTCGTCACCGACCCCGATTCGATTCCACTCACGTCGCCCTTATACCTCCACTATTCTGAGAATCCTGGTCAATTATTTTGGAGTGATCTCTTGACTGATACAAACTATGGTGAGTGGGTAGGTGATATGATAGAGACCCTCATCGCTAAAAATAAACTCGCGTTTGTTGACAGAAGTTTTCTACGTTCGAAAGTTGGGACAGGGATCCAAGATGATGCTTGGGTCAGTGTGATGCTACCGTAAAGGGGTGGCTCAAGAAGGCCATGAGTAAGGAAATCAGGAACAGTGTTCCCGAGACGCTTACCTCATACGAGATTTGGGTTGATCTCCAACAACGCTTTGGGAAGGGATCAGCGAGTCGAGCATATGAGCTGTGAGGTGCCACCAGCTCCCACCGACAAGAGAAACAGTCAATCTTTGCCTTCTACACGAAACTGAAGACGTTGTGGGATGAGTTGAACTCGGTTTCCCTTAACTCCCGCTGTACATATTGTGCTTGTACATGTGACATCGGGCATCAGACAAGGGAGAAGAAGGAGGCAGAATGCCTTTTTGATTTTCTGCTAGGGCTAAACGATGCTTTCAACGCCGCCCGGTCACAAATCTTAAGCATGAAGCCCACAACATCACTTGCAAAGGCTTATCAATTAGTCGCTAGCGAGCAACAACAGTGGTTGATCACAACTGGTCGCAAGCCACCTGTTGAAGTTGTGGCATTTATCACTCGTGGAGATAAATAAACAGAGGAGGATTAGCCACGATGCGCTCATTGCAACAAGTTGAGGCACACCAAAGAGTTGTTTCAAACTCATTGGTTGCCCTCAACACAATGGTAAAGGACATTCTAGAGAGCGTGGTGCTGGACCACATCACATCAAAGGGGACAGAGAGAATATGCAGGTTCAGGCAGCCAATGTTGAGAGTGAAGAAAGCCTGGGCCTTTCAGCGACGTAGTTTGATAAGCTAAAGGAATTTCTTTCCTCTACGTCACCTGCACACATGCGGCTCGAATAACTAATGGTGATAGTATATCGGTCACAGGGGTTGGGAGAGTAACTCTGAATGAGCGTCTTAGACTTGATCGCGTGCTTCATGTGCCCATATTCAAGTGTAATTTACTGTCTGTTAGTCGTCTCACCAAAGATCATGATGTTGCTTTGCTTTTCTTGTCAATCTTTGTGTTATTCAGGACTTACGCTCCAAGACTATGATTGGAATAGGCCATCTATCTTCACCAGACTGGGATACGGAGCAAACACGTGATGGGAAGCCCCTGGTCCAAGCTCTTGCCGCGGAGGGGGAGTTGAGTGCAAAGCTCTGGCATGATCGGCTTGGACACCCCTTTCCTGCGAAGCTTTCTCATTTGAAGAACACTATTTTTTTGGCTGATTTTTGTCAAGACAATCGTCATTGTGATTCTTGTTTACGTGCTAAACAAACTAAAGCACCTTTCGTTTCTCATTCTATCAAAACATAGGCTTGTTTTGACATTGTTCATATGGATATTTGCAGTGGTTAACAGACCCCTTTTTTTATGGATCGCGCTATTTCATGACAGTGATTGATAATTATAGTCGTACCACTTGGGTATACCTTCTTAAGCTTAAATCTAAGGTTGAGTGGTAAATCCAACTTTTCTGTGAAATGGTTCGAACCCAATATGGAGCGCAGGTTCGCAAGATACAGACCGACAATGGGTTGGAGTTTGGGACACATTCCTTGCGTGGTTACTATGCGGTGAATGGGATTATGTTGCAAACTTCGTGTGTAAACACGCCACAACATAATGGTGTTGCTGGGTGATAACATTGTATTTGAACATGTTTTCCCCATAATTTATTGATAATTTAAGCTCGCTTTCTCGCTCTCGTTGCCTATTTTACGCTAGGTTGTGTTGGTTTATGATGTTTCAGGTCCTAGTACGTGAATGGGTGCAAGAGCGCGTTTTGGGAAGTTTTGGAGCGATTGGACAGAAAGTAGGAAAAGTTACGGTCAAACCTCGAAAGTTATGGTATGGACCGTAACTTCTCCATGAGCCTGTAAATTTGGAGGAGCGAAGGCTAGGAATCCAGAAGCACTTTTAAAGTTACTACCAGACCTTCGAGGTTATGGTATCAACACCCGTAACTTTGGGGAAGCGATGCCAAAGGTTCCAGGAGAGTTTTTGAAGTTACGGCTTACCCCTCAAAACTACGGTCTCAACCGTAACTTCTCTAAAGGAGCCGTAACTCTTGGTTTACGGAGCACAGAGATGACGACGTTTTGTGGAGAAGTTACGAGCTGGGAGAGGGAGTTATGGCCTTAACTTTGGCCATAAATCGCAAATCTCCAACATTTAAAAGGGGCAGCTCGGGCAAATTGCCAAGGATCTGGATTTTTTAGTTCTAAAGAGCAGAGAGAGAACCCTAGAGAGAGAAAGTGACAAAAAACAACCCTTAGACAAGGATTGGAGCGATCTGAAGACCTCGGACCTCGATTCCTCACTCTCAGAGTACTGATTAGCCGCTTGGAGCATATTTTCATTGTCTGCATGATGATTCCTCCTCCTAGCATGATGTTTCCTCTTCTCTCCTTGGATTAAACTCCCTTTTCATCTGGGTATGAAGAACCCTAGTTTTGTATGCTAGAAATGGTTGTATGAACCCCGTTTGTGAATGATTGATTGATATATTCAATTGAGGCATTAATCAGAATTGCATCAGTCTTGATCAAACTTTTGTGATTCCTGTTTAACGTAGAACGATAGTCTCTGCATAGGTTAATAGAGCAACCTTAAATTGGAAGTGGTAAATCGATTGCTTTAGTCGAGAAATCGATTCACTACTCTGTACTGGAATTAAAGCCAGTAGAGGACGTTTGGTGTGTTATTGCCTTGGTTAGTTACCTGTAGGGTATTCAAACTAAGAGGATTAGGATTACTTTAGTCGAGATTCCAGACTTGTCAAGAACTTTCCGCAGTATATCTATCAATAAGAGTAAATTGGGAACATATAATCTGAACTAGCTGCTTACTAGGGGGAACCATACCTGGATGACCTTTAGCATACTTGAAAACCCAAAACATTTCCTGCTTTTGGTTTAATTTTTATTTGAACAACTCACTACACTTTAGTTGCTAGATAATAGTAGTTTACGAAGTAGGCAGTAGATCTAGACCCCAGGTTGATAAGTAAAACTTACCCACTATTCTGCATTTCCATTCTACGATTAACTTTATCGAGTTTGGTGTTGTGTTTTATCGAGTCACTGAGCGCAAACACCGATATTTACTGGAGATTACTCGGGCTCTTCAATTTCATTTGGGACTTCTGGTGCGGTTTTGGGGTGAATGTGTGTTGACAGCCACGTATCTCATCAACAGGCTTCCCTCTTTTATTCTCAATAACATGACACCTTACGAAGTGCTGCTGGGCAAGCCACTGTCATATGACCATCTCCGTTTGTTTGGTTATTTGGTCTATGCGAAGGATACATCCCATGTGCTCGACAAGTTTTTCAAGAGGGAGAGACCTTGCGTTTTCATGGGGTACCCCGCGTCTCAAAAGGGCTATTGAGTGTCCGATTTGAAGTCATAGTGTATGTATTCATCGCGTGATGTGCATTTTATTGAGGGGACTTAGCCTTTTCGCGAGCATAGTGGAGAAGCTGTTGCCCTTGATCTTCATAAGGGGCAAGGCAATAATGATGTGCCCATGCATGCAGATCATGATGACTTTGATAATGATCTACGCCCTGGTGAGGAGTATTAAGCCACACTTGGTTGAAGATCAATGCGTGGGATCTACTTCACCCATTGTGGATCAAAATGCACAGGTTGGGGATGGGCAACTTTACCCTAACGTTGTCCCTGTTTTGAGACGGGGGACACGGAACCGCCAGCGTCCACTAGACTTGCTTAATATTTATGACACACAGCCACCCCAACAAAACTCACAGGAGACAGCCCCATCATCTCATTCGACAGAGTCCACATATCCACTTGCTCATCATGTGAGCTACCATCGTTTTTCAAAAAGTCACCGAGTCTATCTTGCGGCTTTGTCTAAGGAAGTGGAGCCGAGATTTTTTGCGGAAGCAGTCTTTGACCCACGATGGAGAGAGGCCTTGCAGCTTGAAGTCACAGAACTTGAGAAGAATGGTACCTGAACATTGGAGTACCTACCGCCCGGGAAGAAAGCCAGTGATTGTAAATGGGTTTTCAAGGTGAAGTATAAACTAGGGGGTGAACAAAACAAATCGCAAACAGGTCCACCCATCCAACCTGACCCAACCCACCCGTATTTATTGTTAAATTAAAATCTAAGATTGGGTGAGGGTTTTAATTTCCACAACCCACCTCTATTGGGTTGGGTGTGGATTTTGGGTTACGCAACCCATAGAACCTGACCCAACCCGTGTTCCAACTATAGTCATTAATGTTCGTATCCAAAACATATTTGTAAGAAATTTAAGTTATTTTATCATAATTTTCTCTTGTGGTTTCCCTAATATGATACATTATTCTACTTAAAATTTAGACGTATATCTAATATAGGCTACAATTCACATAATTTTTTGAGTGTATAGAAGAAGAATATATTATGAATGCGTTCACTTATAAGCATTTTTGTTTATTTTGACAAATGTTTGTGGGAAAAACTAGACTTATTTTGAAGCAATTTTTTTCCATTAAAATGCAAATACCATTTATGCATTTTGATAATTTTTGCTTTGATTGATTTGTTTAAAAATTTAATTAGTTATAGAATATTTTGTGATGTAGAATAGTTGTATTTTTTTGTGTTGGGTTTGGTTTTTAATTAAAAGTATCTCCAACCCGACCCAACCCAACTATAGACAAACCGTAGGGTTCTAAATTTTTTTTTTCTTGATGAGTTGGTGTAATCTATATATCATAAAAAAGGGGTCCAAAACTGTAGGCAACAACCCTGCCAAACTGGGTAAAAACAAACCAGCATGAATAACCCACTGATCACAACGTTAACAACAAGAGGAAATCCTATACTATGAACCAAGAGCCAAAGCTAATAAAGACCAGAAACTATTCAGGGTTCATCTGGGAACAAAATAGCAATATCATGCTTAATGCTCTCTATAATCTCCTGGCACTGTTTCTTACCACCTCCATGCTTCTGCCGACATCGTTCTCGCCAGATAGAACTGACTATAGCCCTCCAGATTGCCCTAGCCACCTGCTTCCCTTTGAACTGAGCAGAGGCCCACTACAGTTCTGCATTCCTGTTCTAAATTTTTTTTTGTGGGTTTGGATTTGATATTTTTAAAACCGTAGTATATGGATCGGGTGATTAAAATGATCAAACCCGAACCATCCGACCCATGTACATCCCTAGTATAAACCAGACGGGTCCATCACATGTTTCAAAGCACGACTGGTCGCAAAAGGCTTCACGCAACTGGAAAGAGTAGACTTTCACGACACCTTTGCACCACTCGCAAAGGTTGTCACAGTCTGCATTTTGATAGTTGTTGCAGTCATTAAGGGCTGAAGCCTGCATTAGTTGCACGTGAATAATGCATTCCTCCATAGTGACCGGGAAGAGGAGGTATACATGAAGGTACCTCAAGGTTTCACCTAGGATGGAGATAACCGTGTTACAAATTGAGAAAATCCTTGTACGGGCTAAAGCTGGCATCACGAAATTGGTACCATAAATTCATGTTGGCATTGGGCGAGCTTGGTCTCAAACCCTCACGGGCAGACCACTCTCTGCTTCCCTATCTCGGTATCTCCAAGGGAAGAGTTTCGTGGCAGCTCTTATCTGCATCAATGATGTGATCTTGACTGGCAATGACCCCCAGTTCATAACTCGAGTCACGAGTTTCCTCGACCAGAAGTTTAGCATCAAGGATTTGAGAAACCTCAAGTACCTTCTCGGCATTGAGGTTGCATGGTCTGACGAAGGGGTGATTCTTAGCCTAAGGAAATACACTTTGGACATCTTGAGTGATGCAGGTATGACAGGACCTAGTGGCTTTCCGATGGAGCAAAACCACAATCTCACTCGGCCTACTGATCAAGTTGGCGAGGATTCGAGCAGCTATCGCTATTTAGTGGGACGCCTGTTGTATTTGACCACCCGACCTGACATCTCTTATACGATCAATATTTTGTCGCAGTTTGTTCATCGTCCTAGTCCTGAGCATATTGCAGCTGCGACACGGGTCCTTCGTTACTTAAAGGCGGGGCCTGGTCAAGGATTATTCTTCCCGACGAATAGAAGTCTTGAGCTCGCGGCTTATTGTGACACATATTGGACAAACTTCCAACAGACCCCGCGGTCAACCACTAGTTACTATGTCCAGCTAGGGGGGCCCGTTTTCCTGGAGGACAAAGAAGCAGCGCGTGGTCTCCAGGTCCTCAAATGAAGCCAAATACCGAGCCATGGCAAGCACCGTTAATGAGGTACTTCGGTTGCGATTTCTTCTTAACGAGTTGGGTCTTTGGCAAGCTGGACCTACTCCTCTCTTTTGTGATAACCAGGCAACGCTTCACATTGCTGCTAATCCCGTGTTCCACAAATGAACTAAGCATGTTGAGATGGATTTATATTTCATTCGGGAGCGAGTCACATCCAATGAGATCGAGTCGCGAAAGATCGGGACATCATCGTAGCTTGCAGACATTTTTATGAAAGCCCTGGGGATGGAACAGTTTCATTTTCTTCTGTCCAAGTTTGGCATTCGTGACCTTCATGCTCCAACTTGAGGGGGAGTGTTGAGGTGTATTTGTATGTCCGAGATTATTCGAGGAGCTTTTTGTACTTTTGCACCTCTAACCCTAGTACTCACGTTGAGTTGTGATGATGAACATATAAAGGGTTTGTAGGCCTTATGGTCGTGTACTGCTGCTGCAGATTATTCTGCCAAACCATAATAAGAACGACCTGGAACTCACGTTCCCGTGGACTGGTCCTATTCTCACCGAATAAGGAAACCACGTAAATCTCGTGTTGTTTTGTTTTCCGCTTTAAGATGATCGCTATTTTACATTTCATATCAAGAGAATTAATGAAATCAAAACTGAATCAAATAATCTTATCCAATATAAAATTTATCCAAATATTGTTTGGTCTATTGTGAAAAAAGTTGTATGTCCATCCTCGTTATAACTTATACATGTCACATTGTAAATTGAAATCACAAATAAAACAACACTATATGTGATGGTTAGAAATCGTGATCCGTTATATAGTCCAAAGTGCATATATATTATCATGACCTGATAAATCGGAGATACAACATATGCACATTGATCCATCTATGTTATCTCTCTTCATTGTTTTACTAATTTTCCCAAACAGATTATGGACAGAAAAATATGATTATATACGTAGTGCAAATAACCACGTTGAATGGGTAAAAAAATAAAAAAATTGATCATCATCAACAGCCATGGATGATTCTGGAGCAAGTTTGCTTGACCCAACGACAACTCTTCTTTAAAGACGACTTCACCTTCCCTTCCATGGCGTAAAGCTTGTACCGCGCCACCCTCTTCTTCCTCTTGGCATCCGGTGAATTCCACCATACCTTCAAGGCATTGCCATCGCGTTGCCTCGTCGGATGAGGAGGGGCCACCGCCGCTAGTCGCCTCGCATGGTAGTGGCCGGGTGGCGGTGGGAGACGTGCGGACGGTGGTGGCCTTGGGGGTGGCGGCAACCGGTCCGTTCCAAACCTGCTCGGTTTTCCTCCTCGCTTCTCATCCATGGTTCCAACCATATTTGAATCTGAAATGAGTTGGATTTTTATTCTTTGACCTTCAATTCATATTATCCCTCCAATAAAGTAATTGAAAATTTAGGGTTACAACACTAGGAAGAACGATAACAACAATGAATTTTTTTGTCTCTGTGTCAAGATTTTCCTCTCCCTCTCTCTCGAACGAGATTGGGAGAGACGGAGAGGAGAAAATCTCCAGACAAGAGACGGAATTTCAGGCCTAACTAGAGAAAAAAATTCATCAAAATCTAGGATTTCATTTATATAATGGAGGAAGAGGTCTGAGTTGGGAGGTTGTGAGCCACTGCCTCTTATTCGTGGAAGACATAAATCAGAGAGATTAAAGGCTAGACACCCAACTAAGTACATGATTTAGCTAAACTTACCTTAAAATAGGAACCCTAGGCATTACTCTACTTCCATTGATATCTTTGGGCTTTTTTGTAGCATGCGCCATAGGCCCACCAACCAATTCTTTGGTATCTTTATGCAACCTTATGATTATGAACATTCAACAAATCATGTTCTATGTCTATTAGACTATCATCTATCTTTATCATATATCATCAAACATTGTTGGTCTGCTGTTCATTGCCAATTCGTGTTGTCACCCTACATGCCATTGTCATTTGTAGCAATAAGATCCATGTGTTGTGTTCATTGGATTGTCAAGTGTCCCATTTGTGTCAATTTCTACCGAGTATATCTTCATTTGCAAAACACCCATGTGATTTTTCACATCACCATGCATATGATTCTCATTTATATCCATCATCATTCATCGTATCATTATTAATGCCCTCTGATCTTTGTCCAATAAGAACCGGATTCCGGTGGAGTCTCCTCATGGAATTTTAATTAAGTCGTTACCATCTTTTGTTTTGGTAGGAATATAATAGTATCTAATTTTTTTTTGTTAAATTTATGAAAAATATTTATCATATTTATTATGTTAATGATTGTTGAGCTACATAATACACCATATTTTCATTAGTGTAGTGGATGTTGACTATTAATTTATCACCGTATACTTAACACAAAATTCAAAAATAATTTGTGTTACTAAGTTTCCTAATTTAGTAGACCATAGCATTGCATGGTTGCCAACGGTAGCTTAACAATGCTTGCTTGTATTGAGAAGTATATAGAAAATAAAGCGTTTTTGTTATACTTTTTATGCACTAGCCTCATTGAATATGACATCATAGTAAACCCGCCAACTTTGTTCTTCCCGATGTTAATTTTACTTGAACTCCCTAGCTAGATTTGTTATAATTTTGATATTATAGACTTTATACTTCCTAGCTATTCCGCTTGCATAAATTGGGAGAGATCCCTTCATTTGCTGCATTGACCATATCTGCTACAAACTCACCTAAATTTGCTCCACTTTCTACTCATTCTGCCTTCCCATTTGCCACTTTCTTTCCCCATTTTTCTTAGATGATCATTTGTCTATTTCTCCAACTGATTGCGAACTCCACCAACTTGTTTTAAAATATTTTATCACTGTCATGATCTCAATCCAACTGCACTTTATATCTTAATTTGCTCTTAACACTGGTTTGGTGATCACTATCAACACTCGCAGAGTGATCATTAATGGCATCCTCGTCATATCCATAAGATCCTTGACCCTCATCAAGCAAGAATGAGTATTTAGAATAGCACCAAAAAATATGTTCTAGGGTTTATTTCTCTCTCAGGAGTGGAAAATTTCAATAAATTTTAAAGATAATTTGAAAACATATATGAATTTAGTTTCATAGCTCAGTGGATTAGAGCGTCGCGTGATTGATTGGAATGTTTCAATTGACCATTAGCCAATGTTAGTTTTATTGGAAAATAGAATGAAAGAGTTGATTATGTTCACTTCAACTCGTTTTTTAAATGATGTTTTGGTTTCCTCCAATATTTCACGAAATTAGAGCTTTCTAATAATGACAAATCCATACCTACTAGTGGTAACATAATTAGCTTATTATATTGTCACCTCATGCTTAAGACATTTCTCGCGAGAAGGAAAAAAAATTCGAATTCATACTAGATTCATGATTATAGACAAGGTATGACGCACACTCAAATTAGTTTTAGATCATCGCTATCTTGTGTTTGGGTCATTTTACTCAAATTTATAAATAAAGCGTTGTTAAATATTTTTTTTATTACCCAAGAACCTCAGCCCCACGTACAACTTTGTGACAATGGGGCCTATGCAATCAATTCAACGCCAACAGGGCTTGGCCCACAACAATCTTGTACCTCCGGGAACACCAACGGGCCTCACTTGGATTCGAACCTGGGATCTGCAACTCTCAAACCTTCACTATCGCAACAACTTTTACCGTTAGTATATCTTAACTTTGGTAAGCGCGGTTAACTATTACTTATTCAATACATTGAATTTCTTTATTCTATTATTTATCCAATCAGTAACATGGATACAAAAGTTGTAAATATATGTAGTCTTGTAATACATTAACAACTAAGAAAATGGACGTCAGAACATTAAATCTTGTATTAAATTCGCTAATCTCAAATGATTATTACAACTAAGAAAATGGACGTCAGAACATTAAACCTTGTATTAAATTCGCTAATCTCAAATGATGTTCAACATAGTCTAAATGTAGTTTCTAGGGTAATTAGCATAAACGGTCACTAACCTTTTCACTTTGTACAAAACGGTCACAAAACTTCAATTTGTAACCTATCGGTAACTAACGTTTGGCCGTATTTCAAAACAGTGATTCCGTCCTTCTCCGTCGAAAACTCTGTTATATTTGTACAGTCAGCATGCCACATCACCAAATATATTAATTAAAAATGGAGTTAGAAATTCCCAACCCACCCGACTCATTTTCTGAACCCAACCCACCCCACCTGACCACTATTCTATAGCTGCTGCCCTCTTCTGATCGAAAGAAACTTTCCACCTCCCCCCTTCCCCTTCGCGTCATCCCGTCCCCGAAAACCCACCCAATCCCTAATTCCCACAATCCTCTCCGAAAACCAATCTCTCGCCGCCTTTCTCGTATGTTCTTATCCTTCCCATAAAACCCAGCAAGCCGTCGTTGCCCCTTGCTTGCTCCATCGTCGGCTTCGTCGTTTCTCTGGTCGCCGGCTTCTATCTCTGCTCTGGACGCCGACTGCCTGTAATGGAGGAGTGGGAGTGGCGTGCTGCCAGAGATAAGGATCCTACTGCTGATTATGGTATGTAAATCCATCGCATCTATTTATAGTTTTGGGAATTTGGAGTTTTAGGGTTTCAAAAGTGGTGGACCACTTTGGGTGCATGTGGGTGCAGTGGACATAAACAAATGCAATTTTGTTGTCATATAGTGAGCAATAATGTAGAGAAAAGCAAATGGTCCCCATTAAAAAATTGTCGTATTGTTTTTTCTAGAATGAAAAGTGATAGAAGCTTGATGTTGCTTCAAATTCTATTGCTGCAAAGACTTTGTTGCTAAATTGATCATTTACCATTTTGTAGGAACCTCTGGCCTCTTCACCATTAAAATGCACAGCATGGGACAGCTACTTGACGGGGGTTACTGTAATGGCAAGGTTGATTTTTTCGACTCTGTGGATGGTGACAAGTTGTCAATGCTAGAGATCAAGGATATGGTGAGAACAGCTGGGGTGGAACAAGTTTTGCACTATTTTTGGTTGATGCCAGGTCGAGATATGAAGGATGGGTTGAAGCTTTTAGAAACTGATAAAGATGTATTAGAGATGTGTGGCTATATTCCTGAAGAGAGGGTCATCAACCTCTATTTGAAGCATATGGAGACTAGTGGCAGCCATTATGTTGACAGGGATGGGGAAGAGGTTAGAGTCCCTATGGGTGCAAATGAAAAGAGAAAAATAAGCAAGCAAATGGGTTCATCTCACAAGGGTCAACCATCTACGTATGAAGCCGAAGTACATGATGGTGAACTTGAGAGGGAGGATGAATATGCAAGTGAAAGTGAGTTAATGGAGAAGACAGGCTGGGGAAGTGAAGAAGACGATGATGTGTTCAATGTGGACACTATTTTTCCGGAGTTTAGGGCTGAAAGAGATATGGTTTTCCCTGAGTTAAAGGTTGGTCAACTCGTTGGATCTTTTGATGAGTTCAAAGAAGCATGTAAAGCACATGCAGTGACTCAAAGAAGAGATGTCAGGTTTCCAACCAATGATAAGAAGCGTGTCATCTGTGTGTGTCAACATAAGTGTGGTTTCAAGTTATATGCTACGAAGGTGAAAGATTGTGACACCGTGCAGATTAGGACAGCGATGCTTCAACATACTTGTGGGGTTGATGAGGACCTAAGAGCTGCTGCACCATCATTTATAGTGAAGAAATATTTATCTCGATGGCGGGTGGACCCGTCGTGGTCAATTCCAAACCTTCAGCAGACTGTGATGACAGATTTGAGCATCAAGATCAATCGAATGAAGGCTTATAGAACCAAACAGCTAGCGTTGCAGATTGTTCATGGGGAGGACAGTCTTCAGTTTGCAAAGCTTTATGCTTACAAGAAGGAGTTGGAAGTGAGAAACCCGGGAACAACAGTGGTTATTGAACATAGCTTAAGAGTCTTTGAGAAGATATACATATGTTTGGGTCCTATAAAAGAAGGATTCAAGGCTGGATGTCGGAAGGTGATTGGGGTTGATGGTTGTTTTCTCAAGGCTATGCCTGGATGGCAGCTACTTTCTGCTGTGGGTGTTGATGGGAACGATTGCATGTATCCTATTGCATGGGCAATCGTGGAAAAAGAATGCCAGGAGTCATGGGAGTGGTTCATTGCACACCTAGCCGAGGACTTGGACATAGACCAATCAACAGAATGGACCTTTATGTCGGATAGGCAAAAGGTCAGTTTCTTTTTATGCTCATGATTTTTTATGGATTATCGCACATGTCCAATTATTGATTCAATACTTGTTTCTATTTATAGGGATTGATGAATGTGATGCATGCAATGTTCCCAAATGCCGAACATCGTTATTGTGTTAGGCATATGTACGTAAACTTCAGTGGCAAGTTTACTCGATCGAAGAAGCTGAAGGACATTTTTTATGCAGCTGCAAGTGCAACTTACTTGGCTGAATATAGGGCAGCAATGGAGGAGTTGAATACTGTTGGAGAAGGGTACAAGATAGGTGATCAAACACCACATCAGTGGATGATGGAAAGAGATAGCAGTCAGTGGTGCAAGGCATTCTATAGAACAGTATGCAAATCTGATATGGGAGTCAACAATCATTGTGAGAGCTTCAACAAGTACATCCTCGAGTCAAGAGACATGCCAATCTTATCATGCTTGGAGGATATATTTGGGAAGGTTATGAAACGGGTTGCTGCGAGAAAGAGACAAATGAAGCGTCTAGAGGAGAAAGGGATTCTTATTTGCCCAAAGCCAATTAAGAGGTTGCACAAATACAAAGATTGGGCTGCATTTTGTTTCCCGACTTTCAACGGGAATAGGGAGTACCAAGTGCAATCTCACAGAGGTAGGTATGTGGTTGATATGATGAATCGGACTTGTGCATGTGGTCGATGGCAGCTAAGCGGCATTCCTTGTCAACACGCAATAGCATGCATGCAAATGAACAGTGAACCTCTTGAAAATTATGTTGCTGATTGCTATCGGGTGGATAGATGCAAGAGTTCATATTCGATTGCTGTCCGCCCTCTCAATGATTCCACCCAATGGATTCACGAAGGATGCATTGAACTGGAGTCGCCTACCTTTGTTGAGAAAAAGAGAGGTCCTAGACAAAAGAAGAGACGCAAAGAAGCATGGGAGTTGTTGAAGAGCAAGAAAAACAAGCATGGAACACAGTATAAAGCTATGTCACAGGCTGGAATTGAGATGACGTGCACCATATGCCATGAGAAAGGTCACAACAGTCGATTTCACAGCAAGGTCAGTATCTTTCTATAAATTCCTTCAAACATTTCCACTTGATGATTCATTTACAAGTTGCATTTTTCTATGAATTTACTAACAGGATCATGGAGGATCATCTTCAGCAGCTGCATCCCCTCCTAGACATGGAGGATCATCTCCAGCAGCCACATCTCCACCAGCTTTGTCTCCTCAGCATGCGGGGTTCGAAGGTTTAACATTCATGCCAACACCAATAATTCCTTCCTCTTCTCCGAACTATGAAGGCAACTTAGCAGGTCTAAGAATGAGGACCAAGGTGACAGTTCGAAAGGGTAGTACGGGCAGGCTTCAAAACTAAGATCGAGCATCACTAGGGTAGTGTACATCCTCATTTTTTGTTGAGGTCTGATTGTCACTGTGGCAACTTCAGGAAACTCTAATTTTGAACATGTTGATGGCTCGATGCATCCTTTTTGATGAGCCTATCCATGTTAAGTAGGATGTAATTGTCTTGACGAACTACTGTAATCCTTATGTTTGAACATGTTCTAAGGATAAATGTAATTGCAGGTTTGTGTTAATTCTTCCACAGGTTTGTGTTATGCAGTTGATCTTACAGATTCCTGCTTCCATGTACAAGACTATCGAATGACCATTTTGTTACAACCCCAAAACCATCATGACCATTTGGTTGTAACCTTTAAACCATTATGACCGACCTGTCACCAAGTGATTTCGTGTCTGACCTTTTTTTTGTTTGTTAGCACGGGGTGTGACCTTTGTGTTACATGAGCCACACCTAGTCAACAAACCCAGCAACAATGACTAACATTAAGAATTATAGATCGGACAGAGGTTCACAACCACACATTTAACAATGATAAATGCTTTTGTTCAATTACACATATCTACCAACAATTATTCCTACAGTTACACAAATAACAACATAAATCAGATTCATCATCCGTGCAAATAGATCTTCACTTCGGTTGCCTATTTTAGATTGATCCGTGTTTCTTGCAGTAGATGTAAAAGATGCAGCGGCATTCAGATGTGAGCTACACTCTAGCTGACTCTCTTCCTTTGATCTTCTCTCCATGTTGTTAATCTTTCTTAAAAGACCATTTATGACAACCCTTGCCCTATCTTCAACTCGAGGATCGACCCATTCAAAGTAATCACAATGATTGGGGAATTTCTTCATAAAAAGAAAAAGAAAGATAATGTTACCAAATAATCATCTTATGAACACTGAAATCACAACATAATCGACCATCCTTACCATGTACTTTCTCTTACAGCGGAGGAACCTTCTCCCAGGATTCTCTTCCGTCCATGATGTTAGAAGAACAACTCTTTCTTGACACTTGCAAGTAGGGAGGGAACCCATGATGATTTGGATCTTCTTTACTCCAGACAGATTTTGGATTGAGATTTTCTTGTTCTCTGACTAGGTTTGAGAGAGGGGGAAATAAGAAATGAGAGAGACCAAAGAGGTTGAGAGGGAATAAGGGTTTATTGGTTCTTAAAGAGGGGAGCAGCTATACAATAATGGTCGGGTGGGTGGGTTGGGTTCAGAATAGGAGTCAGGTGGGTTGGGTCTTTCTAACTTCATTTTTAATTAATATATTTGGTGATGTGGCATGCTGACTGTACAAATATAACAGAGTTTTCGACGGAGAAGGACGGAATCACTGTTTTGAAATACGGCCAAACGTTAGTTACCGATAGGTTACAAATTGAAGTTTTGTGACCGTTTTGTACAAAGTGAAAAGGTTAGTGACCGTTTATGCTAATTACCCGTAGTTTCTACGTAGAACCAAAGTGAGATGAATAGAAAATGTAAATCTATATTGAAGAAGCGTAAATTTCTACATATCATGTGCAATTGCAAAAGATGGCCCGACTATGATCGACAGTATCATGTTGCTAAGTAAATATTATCAACAAAATTGCTAACTGGAAGTTAACATTTGGCTAATTCTTAGTATTTCGATAGGTTTGGATAATATTAAAGAATCTGAAAAAAGTTTGGATAAAAAATAGACATTACCCAAAAACAAACTTCAATCCATATTTTTACGAATCATTTCAATAACTTATTCAATACATATTTTTAGAAGGACTAAATTACTCCTTTGGTCACTCAAATTATAGAAATCTTTAACGTTTGACATCCAAATTACTTTTCTTTCTTATTTGATCAATAACTTTACAAATAATTTCATAGTTAGTCACCGACCGTTACACTCCATTAAATTTGTCATACATGGCAGTCAAGTATAAAGTTTGACCGTTAACTAGATGACGTGGAAATTAAAAAATATATTTTCCCACATCATCATTCCACTTGCTTTACCTATATGATTTACCAAGCACTACTGCCGATGGATCTAATCACACTTTGGGGTAAGATTATACTTCGATTAGTACTGCAGCTTTTCATAGACGAGGCGGTAAATTCCAGAAGCTAGTAGCAACGAATAAGAAAGAAAAGTAATTTGAGTGGCAAACGTGAAAGATTTGTGTAATTTGAGCGAATAAACGTGTAATTTAGATGATTTTAAATAATGAGATGGTAAAGCAGCAACAGTTTACGTAGAATGCGATGTTTTTTCTGGCTCAAATCAATGTCTCCGTAAACTCTGAGTAGAGATTCAAACCTCATTTGTTAGAACTGTT
This sequence comes from Linum tenue, assembly GCA_946122785.1. NCBI lineage: Eukaryota > Viridiplantae > Streptophyta > Magnoliopsida > Malpighiales > Linaceae > Linum > Linum tenue. Next base: position 34,283,820 of record CAMGYJ010000010.1, on the reverse strand, counting down.
AACCAATGCATTTCAGCTAAGTATGTTGCATGTAACAAAAGCCTGATTGCAGATCTGATTCAAGTATTGATTAGCTAGCTAAAGTTCATTCATATTTTCTTATCGTATTGACGAGAAGTACATGGTTCTTGTTATGGAAATTAGTCTCTATCTCTTGTCCAGGTGTAGATACCTTTGAAAATCCCCTTATACTTAATTGTTCTAGTTGATTGATTGCACCTTTACTCAAAAGAAGATTTTAGTTGGCAGTACGATGGAGAGGAAGGAAAATTTCTCTTTACTCTGGCTTTCGATCGGCTGGATTGGGCGGCATCAATCAGTTCGACGAAAATGGAGGGTCGAGGGGAACGATCGATTCATGCCAGTAAACTTTTTCCCGAAACATAACCAGAAAAAACCTGCAGAAAAAAACTTTCAATGGAAAACAAAAAAGAGGTACGAAGGACGGAAGGAGAAATGAAAAAGAAAAAATAGGTTCCATTGATCGGTTGTGAAGAGTTGAACCAAATTCCGGTTGTAGAACTCTGAGCTGATTTTCGGAAAGGAAAAAAAATTGTCACGTTAGGTGACAAAACACCTAAAGTTAAAAAATTTCACGCATATTTTGCTCATTCACGCCATTTTGTGCTTATTCACATAATACTATGGTTGTTCACGTAAGAGTGTAAGTTATTCGCGTAAATGAAAAATCAAACATTTTCCCCTAAAAATTTGTAGTAGATATAGTTTCTATAATTAAATTTGGATTCTCAATTAATCTGTAAAAATGTGTTGCATTAATAATAATCTATACAATGACATCGATTTTTATATACTTCACAGTTTAAAATTTTATTTTACAATGACGTGAATAAATAACAATATGCGTGAATAAACATCATGTTGCCTGACCTAACAGTATTGATTGCGTGAATAATCAACACTCTTAAGTAAATAACGTGAATATGGCGTGAATGAATAAAAAAATGAGTAAATTAGGTGTTTGAACACTTAACATGATGATATACTTGATTCTTTTTAGAGGACATAATAACACATAAAAAACCACGTGGTCCAATAAAATATAGCGGCACCAGTAAACCTAATTTGTTCCAATCTCTACATTCTACAACCCCCGGCTCCAAAAGAAAATTGGTTGAGTTCGGATTAGCTACCCAACTAATAGAACTCTCCAACCTAACCACAGTCTGTGCAAAAACTCGAGAGGACAGGGCTTGGGCGGTGGGCCGAGAAATTCATAGCCCAGTTGCCGACCCCTCGAGATCATCAGCTAGATTCGCTTTCTGGCGACTCCTGATAACCTTTGCTCCCCACTTTGAGGGTAACCCTGCTTCCTCAACTTAGTTATACTCCTAACATGGTTTTTTGTTAGGAGATACTTATAGGGCTAGATGGGCAGCCACGTCGCCAAGCCACGATCCATCCGTGGAGGAAGATTGGTGCCATCAAGGCAGGAGAGCCGAGCCATCGGCTGGCCCAAGCCCATGGGAAAAGAAAATGGGGACCGCCGGTCCCCCAAATTAAAAAAACACCACTTGTTTTACTCAAAATCCTCCCCTCTCTAATCTTTCTCCGCCAGACACGTTCCCCCCCTCTCTCTCCAAAAATCGATCATTTCCACTCCCTTTCTCTTTCCTCTCCTTTTCCTCTCGCGATAACGATGATAGCGGCCAGGTTGGTTTGACGGCGACGACGGTGCAGACGAAGCGGCAGCGACGAAGGGGTTGGTGGACGGCGTTTAAGGTGCAGACGAAGCGGGCTTGTTTTGACGGTGCAGACGAAGCGGCGACGACGAAGGGGTTGGTTGATGACCGTCGTTGAAGAAAGAATAACTTCGTTGACTAAGGTAGCATAGATTTTTTTCCTTTGTTATGGATACTCATGTTCGTTTGAGTATATTGGAGTTAGGGTTGCATGACTTCGACTAGATCTGAGTTTTCCTTTTCCTACATTTTTTTGGATGAGTTTGATTAGGGGTGTGCAATGGTGCGGTCCTACCCGAACCGAACCGGACCGAACCGGCTCCAAAACCGAGCCGAGCCGGACCGTTGCGTTTTAGGTCCGGGCCTTGGTCCACCTTATTGAGGAATTTCGGTCTCTGGTCCGGTCCAGACCGAAACCGAGAAAATGCCTCCAAAACCGGACCGGACCGTACACTATAATTTCCTTGTATAATTGTATTCCTAATCAATCAGTAATCACTTCCGGCCTTCGGCCTGCCCTACCTACCTTGTATAAATTATTAAATTATAACATATAATAACTACGAGTCTACGATAGTAGTCGAGCCGTCATAGTCAATAGCAAACACTGACCTCTCGAGCCTATCCTAAGCGAAAGCAAACACATAAAGCCGCCGTCCGCCGTTGTCATTAGTCCGTCTTCTGTCGTCAGTCGTCACTCACTATCGCCGGTCATCTCAAGACTCAAGTTAAGGACGCAAGGTAACCAAATAAATATTGCAATCCTGGAGTTTATGACTTGTGCCCTCTTATTCTATCACTTATATTCCCCACCATTGTCTTTCTTCCTTGTTCATAGGCCGCAGCTTCATGCTGAGTTGGTATGGTAACTCTGTATAGTTTATTAGTTTATATAAATAGAATTAAAATAAACTATATAAACGTTTAAACAATGCTTGAGTTATGGGTCAGGGACTCATGGCAACAGGAGAGGAAAGATAACAGAATGGTTTATTTGTTCTTGTCTTTAGTGAAAACACATGAATGAGCAGGGTGCTTTTAACTGCTTTGTATTGGTTTATTATTGTTATTTAACTGGTACTGTTCTTTCATGGATGACCGAAATACCTTATACATCACTCCAACATGCAGATGTCGGACAATTTACAGCATGTTGATCAAGCCCAGAATGTTTCACAAGCAAACCAGCCTGCTGAAACTGGTAGACAGGAAGCTGCGACTTTGGAAGGCACTCAAGCTCAAGGGCAAGAGGAGCCTGCTACAAGAAAAGTCAAGAAAAAGGGAAAGGCACCGCCTCTGAAATCTGATGTTTGGACCCAATTTAAGAAGTACCTTAATGAAAAAGGAGAAGTGAGAGCTAGCTGCAAATATTGTGGTAAAGATTATGCAGCGCATCCGGTTAATAACGGAACTTCTGCCATGAAGAAGCATATGAACCCCCCAAATGCTTGTAATGCTCAAACTAATGGTAATGGTAAGGACACTGCTCAACAACTGTTAAGTATAACGCCAAATGGTGCAGGTGATGCTAGTGTGGCAGGCTGGAAGTTTGATCAGTACAAAATAAGGAAGTCTCTTGCTCGCATGATTATTATGGATGAATTGCCATTCAAGTTTGTGGAGCATCTTGGATTCAAACTTTTTATGGCAGATGCTTGTCCTAGGTTTAATATGCCTTCCAGGTGGACTGTTTCAAGAGATTGCTTTGATTGGTATTTTGAGGAAAAGGAAAAACTCAAGATGCTTTTGAATAGCTCTACAGGTACTAGGAGGGTCAGTTTGACTACAGACACTTGGACTTCACTACAGAGAACTAATTATATGTGTCTTACGGCTCATTTTATTGATGATGATTGGAAGTTACAAAAGAGAATCATTAACTTTCGCTCAATCTTCAGTCATAAGGGTAAAGACATTGCAGAGTCTATTCAGACATGTTTGGTTGAATGGGGGATAGACAGTGTTTTTACTATTACGGTTGATAATGCAAGCTCGAATGACACTGGCGTTGGATATTTGAAAAGCATGTTTGTGAAACAAGGATCATGTGTGCTGGGTGGAAAATACATTCACATGCGTTGTGTAGCTCATATCATCAATCTGGTTGTGCAAGAGGGATTAAAAGAAATACACATTTCTATCAAAAGAGTTAGAGAAGCAGTTAGATATGTAAAGCAAACACCTTCTAGACTGCACAAGTTTCGTGAGTTTGCTTTGCTTCAAAGTTCAGACAGCAAAAGCGGTTTGTCTCTTGATGTGCCTACTCGTTGGAACTCAACGTATTTAATGTTAGAAGCAGCAGAGAAGTATGAAAAAGCTTTTGCATTATATTCAGTATCTGATTTGAATTTTAGTGCAGATCTGTTTCTGAAGGAGGATAAAAATGGAGTATTGATTGGAGCTCCTGGACCTACTGATTGGGCTAATGTGAGACGTATCCTCCCTTTTCTAAAGAAATTCTATGAGTTCACGATGAAGGTTTCTGGGTCCTTGTATGCCACATCAAACATATTTTTTGATGAAGTTTCTTCTCTTTATCGATTGCTCATGAAGTGGGAGAAGGATGAAGATACTGGTTTCTCTGAAATGGCATCAAGAATGAAGAAAAAGTATGAGACATATTGGGGAGACGTGGAGAAAATGAACAAACTGCTTTATGTTGCTGCTGTTCTGAATCCTATGTGCAAGTTCAAGTACGTTGAATTTGCTCTGACGAAGATATATCATGAGAATGGATTGGGGGAAAAACTTGCAGAGCAAGTGAATAAGGCTACATATGAGATTTTTGAGTACTATAGGAATCTGCTTGCAAGTAAAATGGGAGAAGACAACTCAAATGATAAAGGTTCATCTGGTAACATTAATGTAGATGATGATGAAGATGATTTGATGGCTGAGTTCAGGAGATGCAATAAACCAAAAGATGGGAGTATGAGTAGTAGCGAGTTAGATAAGTATTTAAAGGAGGAAGTCGAGGATGGTCCAATTGAGATTCTTTCATGGTGGAAGGCGAATAGTGTGAGATTTCCTATACTTGCTCATATGGCTAAGGATGTTCTAGCTTTTCCCGTATCCACAGTTTCATCGGAGTCTGCCTTTAGTACTGGAGGGCGCGTGATTGATGCTTTCAGGAGCTCATTGACTCCTAATCTAGTTGAGGTTCTCATTTGCACCCAGAATTGGCTTCGCACAGAGCTGCAGCCACTTTCTTTCGAAGAAGATGTTTCTGACGTGGAGAAAATGGAGGCTGGTGAGTGTTTCATGTGTTTGGTTCAATTTTGTATATCTAGCGCCACTGTTCCATTCTCATTTCTTAGATTTTACTTGTGTTGTTGTCCATTGTTCATTCATTAATAATGTCCTAATCTTTATTATTAAACTTATAGCTGTGCAGAAATTGAAGGACAATACTGGTGATGGTGTTATTAATTTAGACAAGGATGCCAATGGCAATGATGAACAAGGTGAAATAACTTTTATTTGGAATAATGAAATTATTTCTCCTTCTAGTTTGTTCTCCCTTGTACTATTATACAATTTAAAATTGCATATTTGTATTTTACAGGGTCAGGAAGAGGTTGATGTTCTCCAGGATGCACAAGATTTATCAAAAGGTGTTCTCATGGTGGAGAACTTGAGGCTGCAGATTTATGATCCAACAAAGACATTTTTAGATTTATGTAATTTGAATTTGACAATGGAGCGATTTATTTTCATTTTCGATGAACATAGTTGGATGATTGATATTGTTTTTAGGGAGGTGACTGCCTAATTGGTGAAATATTTTGTTAACTAGGTTTATCATTAAAGTTGGTGAAAGTTGCTCAATGTGGGGGTTAGTTTTATGCAAGACTAGTGGCCAACTGGCCATTATTATTAATGGTCATTTTTACATTTAGGTAGCAGCAGACAGCATTTCGAGTGGCCGAGCGCCATAGCAATTTTGGATGGAGGACGGTTCGTGGTTTGGTCCGGACCGTACCGGACCATGTACGGTTCGGTCCGACCCGACCCGGCCAAGCATTTGGTCCGGGCCATGGTCCACAACCTATGCTTGTTTTCGGTCCGGTCCTCTCGCGGGTCGGTCCGGTTTTAGACCGAACCGGACCACTGCACACCCCTAAGTTTGATGGATTTGTTTTCTGGTAACTTAGATTTGACTGGATCTGGTTTGCTTTCTTTTGTGGATTTTGTGGATGTTTTCTGGGTTTGTGGATTTGATTGTATCTGTGTCTGGGTTGTTGGGTTTGTGAATTTTTTGGATTTGACTGGATCTAGGTTGCTTTGTTTTCTGGGTTTTGTGGATATGTTTTGTGTTCGTTCCAATATTAGTTTTGTTCGGGCAGGATATCAGTTTTCAATTGCCTAGATAGTTGTGCGGTCGGGATCTGGGATTCGATTTGTAGATCTAGAATATTAGTTCCTTTCATAGTGGTTAACAATTAGCATGGTTGAGATACTACTTTTTGATGATGTGGATATTATTTTATAATTGATTGTTCAGATATTAGTTATGTGATGTTTGGATATTTATTTACTCTATCTAGATACTTCTCTACCCTATATGGATGCTAGTTCACTTATATTAGTTCTGTGCGGTTGAGATATCTATTATATTATGTCTGAATATTTATTCGTTGTATCTGGATACAACTTTTAGATTATGGGATTGCCAAATTGGAATGACATTAAATACTAGTTTTATCACGGTTTGTCGAAAAACGACTTTATTTTATTATGGATTTGTTTAAACTAAATATCAACACAAACAAACATAGATAAACATCCACACAAAATAAAGCTACCTAGAATAATATCTGTTTACCATAACAAGCATTCACAACACCCAGACTAATATCCCACCGCCTAAGACCAATATCCAGTCATCCCGTAAATAATATCCTCACCATACAAACTAATACTCACCACACACAGACTAATATCTGACCATCCCATACTAATACCCACCACAAACATATTAATATCTGACCATCGCAGACTAATACCCACCACACATAGATTAATATCTGACCATCGCATACTAATACCAACCAAACCCTAAACCCTAATCGCTAACCCCTAAATCCTAATCGCTAAACCCAAATCATTAAACCCTAAACCCTGATCGCTAAACCGTAAATTGGTGTAATATGGTTGGCTACGTGTGTGATGCTAGATTCTTAAATAAACAAACGATCACATCAGGAATAGTTACCAAAAGTGCCCCATTAGAATAGTGACAAACAAGGGTCACATGGTAATAGTGACAAAAGTAATTAAAATGGCAAATGAACTAATATCAATTAATGAGAAAACAAATATCCAAACGTCCCCGACAAATAGCCGAAAAACATAAACTAATATCAATTCAAACCAAATCTAATATCCGAACCACCTAAACAAATATCCATTCATTGCAAAACAAATACAAACACCACCCAGTTTAATATCCGACCACAAGACTAATAACTAAACCTAAAAACTAAATCCTTAACCCTAAAAAATAAACCCTAAACACTAACACTAAAACCCTAATCACTAAACCCTAAACCATAAAAACTAAATCCTAAATCATAATCACTAAACCCTAAACCCTAATCACTAAATCGTAAACCCAAAACCCTCACTCTTCTACAATTATTGTTTCATAGGCCTTCGGTCCATGCCCCCTCGGCGGGCAACCTTAACTAAGGTTGCAAGCCTTATGTGTTTGGACTTGCTAGTGTGTTTAGTTTTGATGGAAGACACAATATCAATTACTTCACAAACTAATATCCATCGCATATAATATAATTTCATGAAAAAATAAATATTTATACCGCCCAGACTAATATCCGAGCACTCTAAATCATAAACCCGAACCATAAACATTAAATCTTAAAAAAACTAATATCCAAGTGACACTAACAGATATCAGACCTATAAAGACCAAAAGTATTTCACAAACTAATATCCGAACACCTCAAAACAAATATCGAGACAACACAAGTAATATCACAATCAACACATAATAATATCTAAATGACACTTACAGATATAAGATCTACAAAGACAAAAAGTGTTTGAGCATTAAATGTCCATTTTTTGTCACTAAATCCTTCCCTTCCTCTTCCAATTCCTGCCCAAATGAAAGTGGACCACCTTTAGAGGCTCCCTCACGTGGCTCGACTTTGTTAAAAAAAATGCACATGGACTCACTTAAGTGAGCCAAAGAAAGCCCAGCAACCTCAATTCTTAGATTCAAGTTGTGCTGGCGTGGCTCTAAATCCAACCCTATAAGTATCTACTAACAAAAGACCCAAATAGTAGTTTAACTTTTTCGTGCTTCCTTAGTTTTGGGAAAATGTCGCCGCCATCTCCGCAACTCCGGTGGCTTCTTCGCTATCTTCTGACTTCTAGTTCTTCTCCTACTCATCTTCTCTGCTGGCTTCGACTCACCAATCCATCTCTTCCACTTTCGCTCCCTCTCATCATCTTCCTAAATCTTCCTTTCTTCCGGTTACTTTCTCAACGTGGTACTTTTAATCTCAATCCCCGAGCCCTGCTTCCATTTCAGAGCTAGAATCAGTAGCTCAGTCTCTATCCGCCGAGCTGCTCACAAATCCAACCGTCGACTCCCTGCCAGTCCCGCAGAGGCTCAGCCTAAGATTCTCCCATCTCACCGGCTCAATAACTCCTTCTCTGATCCTGCAAACGCTCAGTCTTTCCTCAAATGCTGGTCGCGCTGTACTAGGATTCCACCAATGGTTGATCAGTAATCTCGATTTTAAACATACAGATGAAACATTCTCATTTTTACTGATTATTTTGGTAGACGGAAGGATTTTAAGGCGACCCATGAACTGCTGGTGGAGGGAAAAGGTGTTATTGGGTCTAGAACATTCGAATCAATGGTTGATAGGCTTGCCAGAGCAGGGAGGCCTAAGCAGGTTGTGGAGTTTTTTCGGAATACGGAGGCAGACTATGGATTTAAGTGTGATAGAGACTCGTTTACTTTTGTGGTGAGAAAGCTGTGTGATCATGGTCATGCTAATTACGCCGAGAAGATGGTGAAAAATGTAGCTAATGAAATATTCCCCGACGAGATCACTGTGATCTGTTGATTAAAGGTTGGTGTGTTGGTGGGAAACTGGATGAGGCCAAAAGGCTAGCCGACAAGATTTACAGGGGTGGATTTGAGCTCAGTGTTGTGTCGTACAATGCTCTTTTTTTATTGTGTGTGTAAGCCCTATAGGGAAAATGACCCTTTTACTTTTAGGATGCAGTCTGAAGCCAAGACACACGATTTTTATGTAGAAAACCCAAATCGGGGGAAACTACGGGAGCTTTGTACAAGCCACAACTCCACTAGACTTTGGTGGGATTACAAGTCTTCTCTAGACTAGCTAGAGGATTGCAAACACCTCAAGAACAGACTTCTTGGATCAATAATCAACCACAATAGCCATCATCAACATGGTGGATAACAAGAATAGGAGCAAGACCAAGAGAGGTTTAGAAGTACCCAAAAATAGATTCGTACACCTTCTGTCAAACAGCTATTCTCGATGAAATAGGGATCAGAACAACGGTCCCTCTGGTCAGAATGAAGCCCAGATAATTCTGAACCATCTGTCCAAATTTCATGATGATCCAATGGTTCTATTTTCCAAAATGCTCACTTGAACAGGCTGCCCTGCTGCAGAAACGAAAAACTGTAGCTCTTTGTTTCTCTCTTTTCCTTATCTCTTCTCTTTCTGAATCTCTATCCAAAATATGAAAAGTTGTCTCCTCTTTTCCTTTTTGACCAGACAATAACTCTCTCTATTTTTAATAATAGAGGATCTTCTAGAAACCAACCAAAACTCAAACCGGTTAGTCCAACCACAATATGAGTTGAACCAACCCAACAAATCTCCCCCTCCAGCTCATATGGGGGGGGGGGGGGGGGTAGCACCAAACCTGCCTCATCTCGACATAAGATATGTTTCCCACTTGGTAGAGATTTAGTTATCATGTCCGAACCATTGTCATCTGTATGCACTTTGTTGAGCTCCAACAACTTCTCTTCCAAAACATCACGAATCCAATGATATCGAACATCTATGTGTTTCAACCTTGAGTGGAAAGTAGGATTTTTTCAAAGATGAATCGCAATTTGATTATCACAAAAGAGCACATACCTCCCTTGCTTGATGCCCAACTCTTGAAGAAACTTCTTCAACCATAGCACTTCTTTGCAAGCTTCCGTCACGACTATGTACTCGGCTTCTGTTGTTGATAATGCAACACATTTTTGCAGTTTAGATTTCCATGAAACTGCAGCACCTGCAAAATTCATCATGTATCTAGAAGTCGACTATATAGATTCCACATCACCTGCCATGTTAGCATTGGTATAACCATCAAGTATGGTTTTTCCATTATCAAAGCATAGACATACTCTAGAAGTACCCCTCAAGTAGCGAAGAATCCACTTTACTGCTCTCCAATGTTCTTTCCCCGGATTGGAAAGAAACCGACTAACAATACCAACGGCATGAGCAATATCCGGTCTTGTGCAAACCATGGCATACATCAAGCTCCCAACAACTGATGCATAATACACATTCTTCATTGCTTCTTTCTCTTCCTCACTTGTATAACAATGCTTCAAACTCAATTTCAAATGTCCTCCAAGTGGAGTACTAACCGCCTTAGCCTTGCTCATGTTGTACCTCTCAAGAACTCTTTCAATATATCTTTCTTGAGACAACCAAAATTTTCCATTCCTTCGATCTCTAGAGATTCTCATCCCTAGAATTTGTTTCGCAGGTCCTAAGTCCTTCATGGCAAAGGATTTACTCAAATCATTTTTCAATCTATCAGTCTCTCCAACATTTCGACCCACGATCAACATGTTTTTCACGTAAAGTAAGAGAATGATGAAATCATTTTCAGCAAAGTACTTCACAAACACACAATGATCTGAGGTAGTTATTGCATACCCGTGGTTGACCATGAATGAGTCATATTTCTTGTACCATTGCCTTGGTACTTGCTTCAACCCATATAAGCTCTTTCTCAATCTGCATATAAGATCTTCTTTGCCTTTAACCTCGAACCCTTCCAGCTGATCCATGTATATTTCTTTCTCTAAGGCACCATGAAGAAATGTCGTCTTCACATCGAGTTGTTCAAATTCCAAGTCCAAACTTGCAGCCAACCCAAGCACAACTCAAATAGAAGACTTCTTCACCACGGGAGAGAAAATTTCTTCAAAGTGAGCACCTTTTTTTTGGTTAAAACACTTCACAATTAGTCGCGCTCTAAAGCAAGCGTTTGAACTAGTTTCCTCCGTCTTTAACTTGTAGACCCACTTGTTCTTAAGTGATATTTTTCCTTTGGGTAGCTTCACCAAATCATAGGTGTGATTCTCTTGCAAAGACTTCATCTCTTCTTGCATTGCTTTATTCCACTCCCCTCCTTGTCTTCATGAGAAATAGCTTCTCGATAATATTCATGTTCTCCCCCATCAGTCAACAATAGGTACTCGTGAGGGGAGTACCAAGTGGAAGCTTTGTGATCTCTTGTTAGCTTTCTTTGTTTGGGTAGAGGTTGCTCTTCTTCAATTGTTCTTGTTGCTCCAATTTCTCTTCTCCTTGCACTTCTTGATCTAGTGCACATTGGGGCTCATCATGCACTACTTCCTCATCGTTTTCATGCATATGGGATGGAGATATAGACTCCAAATTAACCGGACCAGTTGCTGTATTTTTCTTCTTTCACCCCTTTCGACGTCTTCACTTGTCTCATCTTCAAAAAAAAAAAAAATCACATCCCAACTCCGAAATTTTTTCCTTGCAATAGGATCACATAATCTGTACCCAAACTCTTCACGCCCATAGCCCATGAATATACATGGCTTTGCTTTGTCATCAAGCTTTGCTCTCTCATCTTTTGGAACATGAACATAGGCTTTGAAACCGAACACACGCAAGTGTTCGCATGAGATTTTTTTCTCGTCCATACTCGTTGAGGCACGTCACCCTCCAAAGGGACTGATGGTGAGAGGTTGATTAGATCAACGGCTGTCTGCATTGCTTCTCCCCAAAAGGATTTAGGAAGCTTGGCATGTGAAAGCATACACTTGATTCTCTTACAGATTGTTCTATCATCCTCTCAGTTTTGTTGTGGAGTCTTGGGTAAACCTTTCTGAAGTTTGATTCCGTGCAATCTGCAGTAGTTTTCAAATGGACCTCTATACTCACCCCCGTTATCAGCTCTTACATACTTCAACTTGAGACCGGTTTCCCTTTCAACTTCAGCATGAAATTGCTTGAAAACATCTAGCACTTGATCTTTGCTTTTCAAAGCATATGCCCACACCTTCCTTGAGTGATCATCGATGAAGGTAACATAATAGCTTGCACCACCAAGAGTTTTATCTCTCATAAAACAAACATCAGTGTGAATTAGATCAAGTACCTTACTTCTTCTTGAAGGTGGGAATCTATGAAAAGCAACTCTATGAGTTTTTCCGAATAAGCAATCAACACAAGTTTTAAGAAGAGTACCTTTAGCTCCGGGCAATAGTTGTTTCTTGGACAATATTTACAACCCCTTCTTGCTCAAATGACTGAGTCTCTTATGCCAAAGCTCAATGGAAGAATCTTTCTCAACAACATTGATTCATCCCTTTCTATGTTTTGCATTCCACATGTAGAGCGTACTTTCCTTCTTGCCTTTAGCCACCACAAGAGAACCTCTTGAGAGCTTCAATTTTCCTTCTCCAAAATAGTTGATATAAACATCATCATCAAGCTTTCCCGTGGATATCAAATTCAGCCTCATGTCAGGAACATGTCTCACATCCTTCAAGACTAGCTTGCTACCTGTGTTGGTCTCTAGATGAATATCACCCATGCCAACAATCTTTGATGCACCATCATTATCCATCCTCACACAACCATAGTTACCGTTTGTGTAGGTAGAGAAAAATTCAACCCGTGAGGTCACATGGAAAGAGGCACCCGAGTCAACAACTCATTTACTCTCCTGACAAGAAAGGTTCACAAAACCAGCATCACAAAAAATGACCATATCACCATCTATGGCAGCACCAGTAGTATCTTCTTTTTCTCAGTTTTCCGCACCTTTTCCTCTAGTTTGTTCTCGTTTCAAGGTTCTGCACTCTCCCCTCATGTATCCGGTCCGAGCTAGTTGCAATGATAACATGTAATTTCTCCTATTGGTCTTGACACTGATTTTGATCTCCCTTTTGATCTCCCTCGACTGTTACTTCGATTTCGAGAGTTCTTGAAGTTGAAATTTTAATTTCTAATTCTTCCACAAATTCCATAATTATCCGCCACCAAAGCATGTGACTCCGATGTAATCCCCAACTATTTTCTCCTTGCCTCTTCATTCAGCATGCTATCCTTGAAAAATCTCATCGTCAACTTGCCATTAGGTGCTGAGTTGCTAAGAGAGACCACCAAAGTCTCCCAGCTATCCGGCAAAGAACTAAGAAATAACAATGCTTGCACTTCATCATCAAGTGCTAACTTCATAGTAGTTAGCAGGTTCACAAGCCCTTGAAAGTCATTCAAATGCTATGAGGCACTATGGCCATCCTTGTACTTCAAGTTCACAATTCTTCGAATGAGTGAGGCTTTGTTTTGAGCCGATTCCCTCTCATACATGGACTCCGATTTCTGGTACAATTCATCTGCTCTTGTATCTTTTGCAACATGGTGAAAGATACTTTGGTCAATCCATTGTCGAATGATTGCCACTGCCTTTCTATGAAATACCTCCCTTTGCTTCTCGATCTTGTCTTCAGGCTTCTTGCTACCATTTTCAATTGGTTCATAGAGATCCTTGCAAAACAAAATATCCTCCATCCGTGGCTTCCAAATAGAGTAGTTGGATGATGTCAACTTGATCATTGTTTCACTTGAGTCATCCATTCTTTCCATTTACCATACATAGCCCCAAACAACCTAATGCTTTGATACCAATGTTGAGAAACGGGGCAGCAACCACAAGCAAGAATAGAATGCACAAGACACACGATTTTTACGTGGAAAAACCAAATCGGGGAAAACCACGGGACCTTTGTCCAAGCCACAACTCCACTAGACTTTGTGGGATTACAAGTCCTCTCTAGACTAGCTAGAGGATTACAAACACCTCAAGAACAAACTTCTTGATCAAAGATCACAAACACCTCAAGAAGAAACTTCTTGATCAACGATCAACCACAATAGCTCTCACCAACATGGTGGATAACAAGAAAAAGACCAAGACCAAGAGAGGTTTAGAAGTACCCAAAAACAGATTTCGTACACCTTCTGTCCAACAGAGATTCCAGAAGAACTAGAGATCTTAACGACGATCCCTCCAGTCAAAATGAAGCCCAAATAATTCCGAACCATCTGTCCAAATTTCAAGACGATCCAACGGTTCTATTTGCCATAAAGCTCACTTGAACATACTTTCCTACTGAAGAAACGAAAAAACTGCAGCTCTTTGTTTCTTTCTTCTCTCTTTTCCTTATCTCCTCTTTCTGAATCTCTACCAAAGGTTGTCTCCTCTTTTCCTTTTTGACCAGATAATAACTCCTCTATTTTTAATAATAGAGGATCTTCTAGAAACCAACCAAAACTCAAACCAGTTAGTCCAACCACCATGTGAGTTGGACCAACCCAACAGAACTGCTGGTGCAGGGAAAAGGTGTTATTTGGTCTAGAATATTCGAATCAATGGTTGATAGGCTTGCCAGGGCAGGGAGGTCTAAGCAAGTTGTGGAGTTTTTTGGGAAGATGAAGGCAGACTATGGGTTTAAGCGCGATAGAGACTCGCTTACTCTGGTGGTCAGAAAGCTGTGTGATCATGGCCATGCGAATTACGCTGAGAAGATGGTGAAAAATATAGCTAATGAGATATTCCCCCGATGAGAACATCTGTGATCTGCTGATTAAAGGTTGGTGTGTTGATGGGAAACTGGATGAGGCCAAAAGGTTAACAGGCGAGATTTACAGGGGTGGATAAGCTCAGTGTTGTGTCGTACAATGCTCTTTTGGATTGTGTGTGTAAGCTCTGTATGGAAAAGTGATGACTCGATATTTGCACATGTTTTCCCCTTTGTTTCTTGATCGTTTAAGCTTGCATTATCGCTTCTTTGGCCTATTTTACGCTAGGTTGTGTTCCTTTATCACATTTCAGGCCCTAGCACATAAAGTGAAGCATAGGCGCAAGTTTCGGGTCATTTGGAGGTCAGATGGCGATTCACAGGAGGAATTACGGGCAGCCCCTGCCAAATTACGACCGTAATTGGTCAGGGCATGCCCGTAAAACAATTGCCGAGCCTTTTCCCCGAGACTTCTTCTCGGCACTAAAATTACGGGGAAGCCTCCACAGAATTACAACCGTAATTCCTAAAATACTGGCGGTAATTGTGGAGTTACGGGCGTGGATCCTCCTCTTTCAGAGTAATTGAAACGTGCGTTTTGGGGCGAATTACGGGCAGGCAGTGATTACGGCCGTAATTCAGCCCGTAATTCTCCCAGAGTCGGGTTTTTGGAGGCAGATTCGAGCCAAGGAAGAGGCATTCGAGTTTATAGAGCAAAAACAGAGTTTTAGAGAGAGAAAGAGCGAAGAACAAACCCTAGGAGCTATTTTGGAGTGGATTTCTCACCATTGAAGCCGATTGCGTCCCCAGGAGTGAAGATTGACATCCCAGAGCAGATTTTCCTCATCTTTATGAGTATGACTACTCTGATTTCTTTTTTCCTCTCTCTCTCTCTCTCTCTATGGAGTAGAACCTTTCTCTCACTTGGGTATGAAGAACCCTAGTTCCTTGTGTTAGGGATTTGATTGTAATGACTTGGGATGATTATACTGTTTGGTTTTAATCGAATGATGCATGTTTATTGAATTGATTGAAGTCTGATCAGCTTTTCTCGATTTCTGCTGCAACCTGAGATAGATAGAATCTGATTAGGTTGTTAGAGCCTCTTCATTCGATAGTAGGAGATTGGCTATACGAGAGTTAGCCAGTTTACTGCTTTGTACTGGAATTCAATTCCAGTAGTGGAGTTCTGTGTTCATAGCCTCAGCTTTCTATCCCGGTGAAGACTAGTCGTCTGCCGGGTAGTTAGACTGAGAGGGCTTGGTCAGCTTAAGAGATTCCAAGCTACTGTCGGATCTTCCGCAGTCTAATCAACAGTGAATCAACCCAGGGGAATTAGAATTGAACCTAACTAAGGTGCTAGGGGGACTCATTCCCGAGTGACTCTTTCCTGCTTTTGAAAACCGAACCATTTCCTGCTTTCTTACTGCTTTTGCTTTAAACAACAATCAATCGAATTAGTTGGCTAGATAATAGATAATCACGGAGTAAGCAGTAGATCTAGACCCCGGGTTGATAATAGAACTTGCCTGTTACTGCATTCCCGGACTGCGATTTACACTTGGTCGCAGTTTGGTGTTGTGTTTTGGCGTGTCAAGTTTTTGGCGCCGTTGCCGGGGACTTTCTAGATTATTAGGAAAGACAGAAGTTTGTTACTTTAGCGTTTTTTCTTTTCTTTTCTTTTCCACCCTTGCTTTTCACTTGGGTGTTTTTGTTTCTGTTGGTGCATATTTGAATCATGGATCCTCATGGCTTCTCCAATCATTGGGGGTATCCACCACCATCCGAGTGGTATTACCCTGAGACTCCCTGGAGCAATCAAGGAGGAGAAGACTATGGATTCGGGTTCCAGTACCAACCCCCTTACTACGGAGAACAAACGCACCCCTGGGCATATCAAGAACAACCTCATTACCAAGAAGAATTTCTCCCACAACCAGAAGGGCCATCGGAGCTGGAGTTACCCATGGCGGCCTTCACGGGCCATTCTGCAGAGCCATGCTACACTCCACAGCCAGATCCAAACTGTGAATTGAGGCTTCTCATTGAGCAGTTTGCTCGAGACAGTGAGAGATCATGTGTCAGGATGGATCTTTGTACTCAGGCCTATCGTGAAACAGAGGAGATCCTCCTGAGCCTTAAGAAGAGCGTCGATGATCTTGAGCGATCTTGTGCACAACCTGCTCCAGATCACCCTTCTGCTACCATACTAGAGGAGGAGGAGGAAGTAGAAGGCTACAAGGACATTGTGGAGCAAACAAAAGTTATCACGGAGAGCTCCCGTGAAGATCATGATCAAGAATGTCCTGTCGTAGCCGACCACCCCTTCCCACATCCCACATCGAGCTTTGAAGAGGTGGGCATGAGTGAGGAGATGCAAGAAGATCTCATGAAAGAAATTGCTTGGCAACTTGCTCTCCAATCCGTGATAGAAGAAGAAGAGCAAGAAAGGGTGCAGAAAGAAGTTGTGGAGGATGACGAAAGTGAAGCAGAAGGAGTTCTTGATCATTTCCCAGGGGTGATACCACATGAAGAAGAAAGGGGGGTTGAAGAAGCAATTGGCGTCCAGGCTGAGGACGGAGTTGAGGTGGAAGAGGCATGCACCGGCCATGAGTTACATTTGATATCTCCACCAAACTTCGAGAAACTACTTAGCAAGGACCCATTTGCAGTGTCTCTTTGCCAGACCAAGGCCACATCGACATCGGTCCCTCTTGGTGGACGTGGTGGTGGCCAATCGATGCTGTCATATCTGGTTTGGGGCAATGAGACGAGAGAAGAGAAGAAGAGGTCTCGAGGGTGGAGACTTCATCTGCATCAAGTGCATGAGCCTTCATCACCTGCCACACCACATGCTCGTGACTTGAGACTCCACCTCATCAACGAGAACCTCAACTTCAAAGAGGTTCTGGGGTGGACCGAAACTTAGGAGCCATCGTCCGGCTCACGACGTGAAAGAAGCGTTTGTTGGGAGGCAACCCAACCAGTCAGTTTGCATTTCTTTCTCTATTTCTCCTCGGTTGAGTCAGTTTTGTTCTTTGATTTTAGAGTCAATAACTCAACCTTTGTGAGATTTTGTGGGGTGTTTGTGTTCCGACTACGCTCTCCTCCTAGAATGCACCGCCTGCCCCATCCACCAGCATTCACCCTTGATCTGATAACTTCGTTCTACCCTCCTTATCTTTCCTCCATTGAGGACAATGTCGTGCTTAAGTGTGGGGGGGTGTTCGATTATGTATGCGGGTGAATGTTTGGCTGTTTGTGTGCTTGGAGCCTAGTTCACTGTCCAAATTTTTAAATTTGAGGGCTCCAAGTACGTGTCTCCATGCAAATTGTCTGCTCAGTATGCTTTGAATTGACAGTCTCTGTAGTAATGTGCAACCTAGGGAGGTAGTGTAGCACTATGGAGGATGTTGAAGTATAAGATTTTTCCTATCTAGCTCTCTGCTGTGTTAGTTGATTTTGTGAATTAGTGGAGCTAAGACCGTTGAATTCATGTGGTAATGTGGACTCTGTTTGAATTGTGTTATGGACTCGTGTATTGAACAGGGTGCTCATGTGGGAAATGAAAAGCAGTTGGTCCTCCATGTCGAAATCATCAAAAATCTTAAACATGGGGTAAGCCCAACGTGTGTGGCACCGTTCATTGCACAAATTCGGGTTTTGGAGGAGATTTTAGTGATCCTTAGTGGGGTACTCCTACAAGGTGAAGCTAAGCTGTCTCTAGTACAAGTAAAACTTCCACCCGTTGAACGGTTTGCCTACTTGAGGATGTGTTTTTAAGGGCACGGATAGAGCTTCCGACCCCCCTTAATTTCATTGACCCTCCACACGAGTTGAGGGAAAGGAGTTAAAAGAAGTACTCTGGCGAGCGCCAGATGTACAGAAATTGCTCTTGCTCGACTAATAAGGGTCGACCGTGCAAAAGACTGCAATTGGAACCCCACCAAATGAAAGGAAAAAAAATGTAAATGAAAGTGAGAAAAAGGGGTTCCAACGGTGAAATGAAGTGAAAGAGCACCCCGGTACAACGAGTCCTTGGTTGTGAATGGTGTGAGTCCCTTTATCCATGAACTGGCTGTCTTACTTCCACTTCTTCTCATGATCCTGGCTTGAGTCTAGTACTCGCATTGAGAGAGATAGGGGACGTCTTAGAAGACCAGTTGACCTCGTAAGCTGCTATATGATCTAGGAAATCCTCTACCGACGATCGGGGTTGTTTGTTTCTATAGAGGTCTGGAGAGCTGCATTGGTTTGAGTCAGGTTTGCTTGGGGACAAGCAAATAGTTAAGTGTGGGGGGATTTGATGACTCGATATTTGCACATGTTTTCCCCCTTGTTTCTTGATCGTTTAAGCTTGCATTATCGCTTCTTTGGCCTATTCTACGCTAGGTTGTGTTCCTTTGTCACATTTCAGGCCCTAGCACATAAAGTGAAGCATAGGCGCAAGTTTCGGGTCATTTGGAGGTCAGATGGCGATTCACAGGAGGAATTACGGGCAGCCCCTGCCAAATTACGACCGTAATTGGTCAGGGCATGCCCGTAAAACAATTGCCGAGCCTTTTCCCCAAGACTTCTTCTCGGCACTAAAATTACGGGGAAGCCTCCACAGAATTACGACCGTAATTCCTAAAATACTGGCGGTAATTGTGGAATTACGGGCGTGGATCCTCCTCTTTCAGAGTAATTGAAACGTGCGTTTTGGGGCGAATTACGGGCAGGCAGTGATTACGGTCGTAATTCAGCCCGTAATTCGCCTAGAGTCGGGTTTTTGGAGGCAGATTCGAGCCAAGGAAGAGGCATTCGAGTTTCTAGAGCAAAAACAGAGTTTTAGAGAGAGAAAGAGCGAAGAACAAACCCTAGGAGCTATTTTGGAGTGGATTTCTCACCATTGAAGCCCAGATTGCGTCCCCAGGAGTGAAGATTGACATCCCAGAGCAGATTTTCCTCATCTTTATGAGTATGACTACTCTGATTTATGTTTTCCTCTCTCTCTCTCTCTCTCTCTCTCTATGGAGTAGAACCTTTCTCTCACTTGGGTATGAAGAACCCTAGTTCCTTGTGTTAGGGATTTGATTGTAATGACTTGGGATGATTATACTGTTTGGTTTTAATCGAATGATGCATGTTTATTGAATTGATTGAAGTCTGATCAGCTTTTCTCGATTTCTGCTGCAACCTGAGATAGTTAGAATCTAATTAGGTTGTTAGAGCCTCTTCATTCGATAGTAGGAGATTGGCTATACGAGAGTTAGCCAGTTTACTGCTTTGTACTGGAATTCAATTCCAGTAGTGGAGTTCTGTGTTCATAGCCTTAGCTTGTTCTATCCCGGTGAAGACTAGTCGTCTGCCGGGTAGTTAGACTGAGAGGGCTTGGTCAGCTTAAGAGATTCCAAGCTACTATCGGATCTTCCGTAGTCTAATCAACAGTGAATCAACCCAGGGGAATTACAATTGAACCTAACTAAGGGGCTAGGGGGACTCATTCCCGAGTGACTCTTTCCTGCTTTTGAAAACCGAACCATTTCCTGCTTTCTTACTGCTTTTGCTTTAAACAACAATCAATTGAATTAGTTGGCTAGATAATAGATAATCACGGAGTAAGCAGTAGATCTAGACCCCGGGTTGATAATAGAACTTGCCTGTTACTGCATTCCCGGACTGCGATTACACTTGGTCGCAGTTTGGTGTTGTGTTTTGGCGTGTCAAAAAGGACTCATTTAGGATGCAGTTTGAAACCGAGAAAGTTTTGGTGGAGATGGACGTTCGAGGGATTCCTATAGACGTGGAGACATTCAATGTCATGTTCACTAACATGTGCAAGTTGAGGAGAACACAAGAGGCAATGGATTTGTTCCAGAGGATGCCAGAGTGGGGATGCTATCCAAATGCCACCACTTTCCTTGTGTTGATTAAGAGCTTGTATCAGGCAATAAGTTGAAGAGGGAGATGAAATGATTGACAAAGTGTTGGTTATGGGAATCAGCTCGATGTAAAAACATATTATGGGTTCTTGAAGATATTGTGTGGGATTAAGAGGATTGAGCATGCCATGGGTGTGTTCGAGATGATGAAGGCAGACGACTGCAACCCTGGATTGAAGACTTATAAGTTGTTGATGGAGAAGTGGTGTGCTCATAACCGTCTCGATAAAGCGAATTCTCTTTTACAGTGAAGCAGTGAGTAATGGAGTACTAGTCACGCCCAAAGAATACAAGATTGACTCTAGGTACTTGCCCAAGCCAAAGGTCGTGAAGAAGGGGAAGAAGAGGGAAACACTGCCTGAAAAAACAGCTAGGAAAAAAAGGCATCGCAAGGAGATTAGACTAAGTTTTGTCAAGAAGCCGAAGAAACAGGCAATGCGTAGGCCATATTAGATGTGCTAACGTTGCTTTTCCCATCGACAGAAGATGAACTAAGAGGTGAAGGCATTTTGCCCCTCAACTTATTCTTGTTAAACTTTCTGATCATGTTGCTGGAATTCGCTATAGCGAACACATAAATAAGTTTAACATGAATTCCCTATTGCAGAATTGCTTGCTACAACTTGAAGAAGAGCACTTCTAAAATGCTATATTGTATTGGTGCTTTAATGTACAACTTAAAGTTGTACCATAACATTAAACTAGCGTGGGCCCCGACCAGTTGGCCGGAGGAAGGTGAGGTATGAAATTTGATAATGTAACGGGGTGTATAGCTTATTGTTGTATAGTTTTTTTGGGAAACACGTGATAAAAATAGTGAGTTTTAGCAGGAAAGAGACATGACAGCAAATAAAAAATCGGCCTTATGAACCAAAATCAAGTACATGTTACCTTGTGAAACAATATTGTTTCTGGTAATATGATGAGATGGAGTAAGTTTTATAAAAAAAAAAGTAATTGTGAAGACCAAAATGTCCTTCCTACTTTCACTCTCGTTGCAGGAAATTTGAAATGGGGCTCCCGTTTTTTCCTTCGGCGTATTATAAGTACTAGCGTGGGCCCCGACCAGTTGGCCGGAGGAAGGTGAGGTATGAAATTTGATAATGTAATGGGGTGTAAAGCTTATTGTTGTATAGTTTTTTTTGGGAAACACGTGATAAAAATAGTGAGTTTTAGCAGGAAAGAGACATGAATGATGCAGCAAATAAAAAATCGGCCTTATGAACCAAAATCAAGTACCTGTTACCTTGTGAAACAATATTGTTTCTGGTAATATGATGAGGTGGAGTAAGTTTTATAGAAACCGAATTCCAGAAAATCGAATAAAAAATCGCCTATCCCGTCGGTTTTCGGGAAATGAGCATCTCACAATCGTTGCTAGCTTTTACTCGGCCCGTTGGCCGATTAATTTGCTTTATAAAACTTTCATCTTGTCGTCATTGTGCTTTCTGGTTTTTGTCAGGCCATGATAAACTCTAAGGAAATCAAGAACGAACAACACGATTTGGGATAGGAACAGTCATTGTCGTATCCCTAGAAAATGGTGGTAAACATAGACTCACCTGCCAAACTGGTTTGGATTGAGATTTTTATCGGGTATCAGGGAACCATGTGATTATAAATTAGACTTGATCAAAACGGGCCAAAACTTGAAATGCAGACTGTTTGACCGACCCATGCCAAATTCTAATTATTCTTTACTTTTAAACTTTCTATTTGAAAATAAAAAATAGTGAAAGAAAAGAGATGACAACAATTCACCATTTGCACATCACTTATTCGCAAGGTCGTCAAACCGGTTTATGCCGGTGTGCCGGTTTCACAAATGAAATGGTTCAACCGTGGTATAACCGGTATACATACCGGTTTATACCTGTTTAAGAAAATATGTATAAAAAATAATAAAACATTCATAAAAAAATATAAACCCTAATTTATATCCCCAATCCGCCACCGCCCCAACACTGGGCTCGCAGAAGCACCACCCATGAACCCTTCCTCCTTTACCCTTTTACATAGAATGTCATGCCCAACCAAACCCTCCCAATTTCCATATATTTTGGCTACCCTCAACAGAGATTATCTACAAACAGATTGCAGAGGGAGGAAGATGTGGTGGCGTCGCCGAGAGGAAGATGCGCCAGGAGGAAGATGACATAGAATTGGTAGCTTCGCCGGAGGAAGATGCGGTGGCCGGTGGCGTCACCGGAGGAAGACGGGCCGGGAGGAAGTGGCACCGGGAGAAAGAGTTGCTCGAGCAAGACCTTGTGATGAGGCGAAGAAGACTAGGGATCGAGGATGGGTCTTGGGAGCTCGCCTGCAAAATCCCTAAGTGCAGCCTAATCCATTTCGACAGAACGACGACGGATTGCTTATCAGACCGGCATTTTCTATTCCGGTTGAACCACCGACATTCCGGGTTTTGACCGGGTTTGACCGGTATTGACCGGAATTGACCAGAGGGTTATGCCGGTGGTATTCCAGCCGGTTTCATCACCGGCACCGGTTGAACCTGGTTCAACCGGCCGGCATACCACTGGCATGACAACCATGCTTATTCGGGAATAAAACCATAGAAATTCAAAAGGAACTGAAAATGTTAGGATCGTTTTAATGTTTAAAATAACCAAAAAGATCTTTCTATTTAGTTTTTCACTAACAAATACCAAACGATTCCCTATAAAATACACTATAATTTGATCATTATGATATCAAATAATTATATAATATATATTTGAAATAATAAAAATTGGACTAATTGGGTTGGTCGAGGTTGAACCATTGAATAACTTTAAAATACATTATATTTTAGCCACTAAGATATAAAATAATAGCATAATATATATTATGCCAGGGAAAATAGCTTGTTTTAGAATGTCAAACCAATCATGTTCATTTGTTTTACTTGATGGCCAAATCCCGTGTAGGTCAGGCCAATTCAACTCTTTTATTTTATGGTTAGCGGTTAGCCCATTATATACAATGCATTAGTTTATTGTTAAATTTTTTTATTTATAGCAATAAAAAGAAGTATTGTTTTTGCCTTTTCATATATATTTTATCACCACGGAGAAATAAAAGAGCTTCATGAAAAAAATTGACACTCCTGGACCCGTTTAAATCCGCATGTGTACGGTAAGTTGGCCCGTTCCATAGAGGAAAGATGAAAAAATTGACACTCCCTATTCTACCATTCCTACAAATGCTCCTGGAGCTGGGAATTTGAAATGGGGGAAGGGTTTTTTCCTCCCTGCTGTTATATGTTTTTAATTTAAAAAGATACAACAAATGTACTTAGTGTGATTGGTTATGATCCTTACTTTTCATTAAAATGGTCATGGTTCGAATCCCATTATGTGTCTTTTTAATGAATAAAAAAAAAGTAATTGTGAAGACTAAAATGTCCTTCCTACTTTCACTCTCGTTGCAGGAATTTGAAATGGGACTCCCATTTTTCCCTTCGGCGTATTATATTATGTGTAGATGTAAAAGTTTAGGTTGTACCATAAATCAATTTGTATAATTATGTTATGGTACAACTTTACAACTTGAAGTTGTACCATCACATAAAGGTACAAGTTCAAGTTGTACCATACTACCATAAAAGAATTTGTACAAAAATATAGGTACAATCTGAAGTTGTACCATAATGTAAATATACAATTTTAAGTTGTACTATAAAGACAAAACCCTATAGCACTAATACTATATAGCATTATAAAATTTCTCATTGAAGAAATGGGTTTACTGATGTTGATGTTGAAGTATGCTTGGAACATCTGTGTTTTTTGAGATATGTCTATATAATATATATTAGATATATAGCTAATTACTTAAATGGTAATTTGGTTTGATCGGTTAGTAGTGTATGAATTCAAATCAAACCATCTAAATTAAACAAGCTAAAACAATTAATTAAACCATACCAATTATCTACATTAATTAAACCAAATCATCCAAATACTATTGATTAAAATTATCACTACCGTAATCACACCCTTTGAAGTTTGAACACACTTAACAACCAAGTCGGTTACCCAAGTGCATCTTACGGAACTGCGGCAGGACAACCCACATGTGAACCACAAATGAAATTCTCACCAATTCCCTTCCTCGACCCTCAACAAGAGAACCAAGATGTCAAATTTTATAGCTGGGCCTAGTATTCTGGGCTATGGGCTTGAAGCCTTGAACTATTTGGGCTTCACCGCAACCGAAGTACAAAAATCTCCAACAACCGGGCCAGGCCTTCAAAATATAAAACTTACAAAGTGACTAGTTTGTTAAGACTTACAAGTTGTGCATCCGGTTGACCAATAACCCCAAATTATAGTTACCATTTAAGTAATTATGCCTATATGTAGCTAGCAAACTCGCCAATGACTCTTTTCGTATACTTCTCCAGTCTCGCCTAGGGTTTCTGCTCTGCCGCTCTCTCGCCGCCGTCCGCCATGGTACTTCCCTCTCATCTTCATCCGCTGCCGCGGATCTTTCTGATTTCTGTCGTTTTGAAATGTGAACGTTTTCGAATCAATGGAAAAAGGATTCAATTCCGTCTAAACGGATCATAGCATCTATCTGTGGCACCCGAGACTCTGTTTCGTCTAGTGCCATGGGGATTCCTTTTAGGTCATTTATGATTTTGTTTAGACAGGCATGGAATCGGAGATACGAGAGCTATGATATGTTCTTTCCATCACCTGGTTTCGTGTTCTGCGAAAGAATTGGACTTTTTATTTTCACTTCTCGTCTCATTGACCTAACTCAGTCGATTCTCTCTGTTTCTCTTCTTTTACAGGCCAAGAGAACCAAGAAGGTTGGTATTGTCGGCAAATACGGTACGTCTTCTTGCTACTGTTTCCTTCTTACCCTTTGTGCTGTTTTGCTGCATCGCTGCAAGAAAACGGATGCGGTTTTTAGAAGTTGGACATGGTGACAAGTTTTGGTTTTGGGAATTGGTTGAATGTATGTATGTTAGTTAGTCGACTCGGTGCTTGCAATGCGCAAGTTTTCTTTTGTTTGTCGTGCTTCGTCCAATTTTGCTAGGTCTTGGATTTATGGATAGGAAGGTCATGTTCACATTCCTTGTACCCTTTCGATGCAGGCACACGTTATGGTGCTAGTCTGAGGAAACAGATTAAGAAGATGGAAGTTAGCCAACACAGGAAGTACTTCTGTGAGTTCTGTGGCAAGGTACTGAATGATCATGTTGTCTTCGCTGTATTTGCTTTTGTTTGTTCTTCGTCCCTTGAACACTGGATTGATGGTAAGCTTCTCTGCTTTTGCCAGGATGCTGTCAAGAGAAAGGCTGTGGGTATCTGGGGATGCAAGGATTGTGGCAAGGTCAAAGCAGGAGGTGCTTACACCATGAAGTAAGGACTTAAACTCTCTTTAAAATTGTAACTGCCCTTTGATCTTGAAATTGAAGGGGGCGGAGGTTCTAATGCTAGTTGTGTTTGTCTATGGCAGTACCGCGAGTGCTGTGACTGTGAGGAGTACCATCCGTCGGTTGAGGGAGCAGACCGAGAGTTAGATGTGTTGGAATTGTCATCTCACTGTTTTTGTCTTCGATTTTTTCTGATCTTATTAGCTGTGGCCTGTGGACAGTGCTGTTTCCTTTCTGGTTGGTATGCGCTAGTACCTTGTAAGACCTAATGATCTCTTTAAGTTTTGAGCATTGATGAAAGATTTTATGCTTTGTCACAAGTGATGCCTGAGTTCTACCTTTCTAATCTACCTTTCTGACACCT
The DNA here is from genome assembly GCA_946122785.1 of Linum tenue. NCBI lineage: Eukaryota > Viridiplantae > Streptophyta > Magnoliopsida > Malpighiales > Linaceae > Linum > Linum tenue. The sequence goes on along the minus strand of CAMGYJ010000010.1, from coordinate 34,257,569 downwards.
TGGCAATTGGGACACTCATTTCCGTTGGATGTACTTCACTGACTCGATCACCGTAGCCTTACTGAAAAGGTCGTCTTGGATCGAAACTAAACCAAATGTGACTCGTTCCCCTTTCATTCATATAGTATATATGAAGTTGCAAGGGACAAGAAGGATGAACTGTTCAGAGACTAGCCAATAAGGCTGACTCAATCATTGGTCAAGTGTCATTACTTTTCTTTTTAAGATCGGTTCTCGCGCTCATATTTGATATTTTAGGTTGTCCGACAAATCAATTGGAGCAGACAGTTCGAGCATATAGTCCGTTAGTGGTCATTAAGCTCTCTAGTGGTCATTAAGCTCTCTAAGAAGATTTATCGTACATAACATACTATGAGAATCAAGAAAACAACATTAAGTGTTAGAGGAATTTTACAATACTATATAACATTGGTGCTATAGGTTTTAGCCTTTATGGTACAACTTGAAGTTGTACATTTAACGTTATGGTACAACTTTATATTGTACCTATACTTTTTGTACAAATTCTTTTATGGTACAACTTGAACTTGTACTTTTATGTGATGGTACAACTTCAAGTTGTAAAGTTGTACCATAACATAATGGTACAAATTCCTTTATGGTACAACCTAAACTTATACATTTAATGTTATGGTACAACTTTAAGTTGTACATTAAAGCACCAATACTATATAGCATAGTAGAAGTGCTCTAATTGTTAACCTCAATGCCTTACATCCTAAACTACAATTAGTAGTTGTCAAGTATCATGGTTAAGCCCGGTGAACTCTTAGATGGAGAAATACATCTTGGCAAGAGCTTGAGTGTCTTACCTTATAAACCTCAACTAAGAGCATTGAGACGTTATTTTGAGAATTAATACTGGTTTCCTTTGTTAAGGGATGGGAGGATTTGAAAGAAAAGCCCCCAACTAAGAGCATTGAGACGTTCATGGGCTGATTTCCTTGCTTGTAAAGGACACAACCTTGATTTTGGCACACATCCTATTGATGAATGCGATCCAACTCTTTGCTATTGGATTATGTATGATGTAATGGGATGCCCATGAACGTTCAATCATCAATTTGATCTTAGACGTTTAGGCGTCTGTCTTCTACAAAAAGCCCCCTCTTCTTGGGGCACTAGGTGCCGACTGACCTTCTTCTGCAGTCCGTTCGGCTTGGTTCGGCTTGGTGTCATATATTAACAATCATTCCGCTACAATTAAAAAAAACATAAAAGGACATGATTTCAAGGCACTTAATTACATACTGTTACAGAATTACAGAGGGAGAGAATAACATTTTCTCTGGATAAATGCCACAATTGGTCACTGAGATTGCTAAATCATGTCATGTTTAGTCACTAGAAAAAATTAATATCAATTTTGGTCACTCGAATTACTGAACCATGTCACATTTAGTCACTCTCCCGTTAGTTTCTGTCCAACTCCATTAACGAAGTTGGAAGGAGGCTAACCGAGAGTGGATAAATGTGACAGGTTTCAGTAATTCGAGTGACATTCATAAAAAAAAAAGTAATTTGAGTGACTAGAGTTGGACGGAGGCTAACGGGAGAGTGGCTAAATGTGACCTGTTTTAGTAATTCGAGTGACCGAAATTGATATTAATTTTTTCTAGTGACTAAACATAACACGATTTAGTAATTCCAGTGACCAAATGTGACATTTACACCATTTTCTCCCAAGAAACGGGAAAGAAAGCCAATAGTATAATCTACTGGGTAATTATCATAAACGGTCACACATCTATGCACTTAGTACAAAATGATAAGATATTTTTTATTTTGCACGATTCGATACCACAACTTTGAACTTGTACGAAACAGTCATTCCGTCCATCTCCATCCATAAACTAAACGGATTGCTGATGCAGCTTCCAAATAAACTTCTTAGGCAGCAAATAATTAATAATTATTATATAATTATTATTTTAACCTTTTGAACTGATCTACAATAACTAAATTATTAAAAATAAATAAAAATAACTTCCATCTCTCTCCTCTCCTCGCCTCAGTCTCCTCGGCACCCACCAAAAAGAATGAGCGCCATTTTTGCCGATCACCATCACCATTACCATTCCCTCCTAGAAAACTTCTCCTCACTAGACCCAAATACCACCTGGATGACGACATGGCGCATTTGTGCAAGCACCTCCCATGTTGTCATAACCGGGGTGCTCAATAGTACGATATTGTCCGCTTTGGGTCAAGCCCGCACGGATTTACTCTTGGGTGTCCTCCTCAAAAGGCCTCGTACTAATGAACTTGGTGGACACTAATATACAAGGGTTCCTTCCCTTGTTTTACCGATGTGGTACTTGGAATGTTCCATAACAATCCTCCCCTCAAGACAAAGACCACGAAGATCGTGTCCTCACCTCAGCGATTATCTTGATCTGCCAGACGCCTTGTATCGATGGGCTTCTCGGTACAAAGACTTTACCAGACGGAGAACTTTCTTTGATATGCCAAACAGACGTGGATCTCTCCTGGATCCACCAAACAGCCCAGACACAGAACTCTCTTTGATCTACCAAACAGACGCGGATCGCAAATCCCGAGGTCACCAAACGAGGGTCCCACCAAACTGACGTCCACCGCCCCGAACCGAACTAGGCTCTGATACCACTTGTCAAAATCGGGCTGCTCAATTAGTACAATATTGTCCGCTTTGGGCAAAGCCCGCACGGTTTTACTCTTGGGTGTCCTCCCCAAAATGCCTCGTACTAATGAGCTTGGTGGACACTAATATACAAGGGTTCCTTCCATTGTATTACCAATGTGGTACTAAGAAGGCTAATCTGGATCTCGATGATGATGGCGACCTCCGACTACTTCCGCATGTACGATTTCAAGATCCGCATCCAGTCGGAGAAGAACTCGCCGGCGGCGGCCAGGAAGATCAATCACCACCATTAGGACATCAACCATTGCGGTGGCCACTTGGCCTGTCCCGGGAGGCCATGAATTTCAGCAAAGAGGCAGCCGCCGCAACACTAGTAGCTGCCGTGTCGTCTCCCAATTCTGCACGTAGTATGAACTATGATAGTCGGAGCCGCGGTGGTGGGAGGAAATTGAAACTTAGCATGGACTCATGGATTAATTAGGTTTATCATCAGCTGGGAGCATAGTTAGTAAAATACGGTACGGGAAAGTTACGGATATAATACGTACGGGTATTTTACTTCATTTCTAAGCTAATGTTACGTTTAATAGTACGTTAATAGTCATAAATATATAAAATAAATTATTTTTTAAAATAAATAAATATATAAATAATAGTAAAGTTAACAATTTAATTCATTAAATACGGATATAAAACGTGTTATACGGATTTTATACGTGTTTGGTACGGGAGCCACCAAATGAACGGAAAAAAATGAAACGGCTTGACAAAAATACGGATACGGAAGTTTTAAACGGATAAAGTACGTACGGGTACATATACGTGTATTAAACGGAGTATTTACTAACTATGGCTGGGAGTTGCAGGGGTGGGTGAAATTGTAGCGGACCTTGGGACTTTGGGGGGAGGGATTGACGGGGAGGAGATTGTCTATGCTCGATTGGCTCTGTGAAGCGCGACGACAGCGAGGGATTACCGAGGCAAAGAGAGAGAGGGGAAAGCTATTTTCTTTTATTTTAATGATTTAATTATTGTAGATTGGTTTAAAAGTAAAATAATAATTAGATAATTTTTTATTAATTTTTAGCTGACTAAGAAGCGTAGTTGGAAGCCACATCAACAATCCGTTAAGTTTTTGGATGGAGATGGACGGAAATGACTATTTCGTACAAGTTCAAAGTTGTGTTACCAAATCGTGCATAATGAAAGTTTCCTTACCGATTTGTACTAAGTGCATAGATGTGTTACCGTTTATGATAATTACCCATAATATACTGGAAGGATGATGCAGCAAGAAAAGAGTCCCAAATATAAACGCTCGCTTCCATAGCCGTTATTGTCGATTTCAGCAAAAGAGGTCTGGGAAGGGTTGGGCTCGCCGAGGAAGAGGAAGACCGAAGTAGGGATGACAATCATACCCACCGCCGCGAGTACCTGACTGCCTCCGACCCAGTCAACTTGGGGAATCCCCTCTTTGACTGGGTATGGGGCGGGTATGGGTAAAACCCGCGAAGAATCTGATGGGTATGGGGCGGGTTTGATTTTAGGTGCCCCACCCCATACCCAACCCGTCAAACTTATTTGTTATATGCAAAAAATACAAGTACTTGTTTGTAAATTGTTAATGACAAAAAGGGTAAATAAAATAATTATAGATGGCTAAAATATAATTTGTCTTATCAAAACCCTAAATGAAACCCGCATCAACGCATCTCAATTCTCACACAGGCCGCAGCCGCTCCATCAAACACCCTACTGCTGCTAGTCGACTCTCGCAGTCGCCGCCGTGGCCCTGGAGGCTGGAGCACCTTTCTTCTTCCTGGCCTCCGTCACGTCACCAGCATCCAGCTCAACCTCTTTATATTCCCCATCTTCACGTAGTACGCCTCCCTAAACGCTGTAACAAAGAGCCTGGAAGATAGTTACTCTCCAGCCATTGTGAATTGCTCAACATCAATGAGGATATGCATCTCTGCTCTAGAACAGAAGGAAGAAATGAAGAAGAAGAAAGAGCAGAGCAAAACGTCATCGCAAAGGGAAAGGACTGAACGAAACTGTGTGCTTCAGCAACGAAAAGGATTTCCAATTTAATTGTACAACTTTACACGTGTTAGCTTGTAATTGGTAGAATTAAATTGTTAGTTAGCATTAGCCGTTAGATAACAGTGATTAGTGAAACTCTGTATATATATTGATTGATTATCAATGGAAAGCTCATCGAGCATTTTCCCCCAGATCTGATTTCTTCTCATGGTATCAGAGCCTGGTTGCTCTTACCTGTGCTAGGGTTTCGCCTCCTGCATCCCTCTCCCTCGTCATCTCCTTTTTTTCTAAAACCCCTCTTTACTCAAGCTGTTGAATCATGGGTGATGAAACATCAATCGGTCCTGGCAAAGCAAAACAGTCATTGATGGGTTCCTCTTCCTCCTACGAAGATCACTACCTCAATCTCTACTACCTTTCGCCTCAAAATGGAGCTCTGTCTACCATCATCTCGTGAAACTCGTTGATGGAAACTACCATACATGGAGTCAAGTGATGCTTGTTGCTCTGGGAACCAAAAACAAGGTCGCCTTCATCAATGACACCATTCTTGTCCAAAAGGTAACAGATCCCACTTACCAGTCTTGGCTCCGTCGTAATGGGACTATTCGCTGCTGGATTTATAATTCCTTGGCTGAAGATATAACGAATAGTGTTATGGGTCTGGAGAGTGCTCAAGCTGTTTGGGAAAATCTGAAGAACAGATTTAGTCAAGAGGACAACATTAGGGTTTTCGATTTGGAGGGTCAGTTGGGCAAATGTGTCCAAGGGGAACAATCTGTGAGTCAATATTTACCTCCGATACTGTGATATGGGAGGAATACAAGAAGTACAGACCTATTCCTACTTGTCCTTGCAAAGGTCCTTATGAGACGATGAAAAGGTACTAGGACAATGACTTTGTAATCAAATTTATGCAAGGTTTAAATGAGATATATCAGTCTGCTAGGACTCAAGTCCTAATGAACTCTCAGTTGCTCTCCATTGATGTTGTTTTTAAACAAATTATGCAACTGGAGCGTCAAATGAAAGGTGTTACCAAAAGCAAAGGAGTTGATTCTATAGCACTAGCATCTGGCACACCTCAGAATGATCAATCTAAACTGTAGAGATTACAAAGATGGAAAGAAGTTCTATAGGTACTGTAAGAAGCACAATCACACCATTAGTGAGTGTCTGAAGTTGAAAAAACAAGAGGTCAAGAGAAGTTGGCAATACAAGTTTTGCAGGGTCTATTGAGACTGGAAATTATGCCCACAAAATAACCCTCTTTCCTCTATTCTTTCTCCAAGTAGTACAAGCAGCATGACCGAGTATGAGAGACTCGGGTACGAGAAGTGCATACAGCACAGAAAGAGTTTTAGTTACTCAGAGCTAAATGGAGAGATATCATCCTAACTTATATGTACATATCGAAATTTGAGACGAGCAAGCAGCAGTTTTCTATGTACAATGACAGGAAATGGAGGAAGCACCTTGCTGATCAGTTGCAGGCAAGCATAGACGACAGACATGAGTTCATGGTTTCATTGCTGTTGCTGTTGTGGTTTCGATTGTTTTCTTGCTTTCCAGTGCTTCTTGGTTTTCTTGGCGTTATCCATGTGAGAAATCTGCTCACGGTCCAGAAAATGAAGAGACACAAAGACAAAAAGGTTAGTTTATGTGGGGAGATAAGGAAAAAGTGGTTAAGAGATGTGAAAAAGGCGCGGCATTGATAAAGACTCACGATATGGGATTTCCACTCGAACTTCTCGTGGCCATGTGCAGAAGCAGGAGGAGCAGATTGAGCATGGTTACGAACTTTGTGGAATATGTGCACCAGCACAACAGCGTCTAGAGCAGCGTACTCCAGCTGTATACAGAAACATTACGCAGTATTCAACATTAGTTCATGTCATGATTTTCAGCTATTGGCATATACGGTGTGGGATTAAGAAAAGTGTTCATCAGGGGTTCATCGTATTATTCATTAAAATGAAGTTTGTCATTGTGGGGATTGAAATAATACCTGGTTCTGGCTAAGAGGACGTGTTTCCCAGTTGCTATTTCGCCTTGTCTTGTTTAACCCTGCTCCCAGGATTTTCTGGTCAAATCCAGCAGGCATAATAATGAGAAGAGGTTAAAAGGGTAAACAGAAATGCTGTAAGGAAAGTAGACAGAGCTTAAATGCATGGAGAATTGATGGTTGACTTTCAAGATTACCTCTGCAAGCCCTGACAAGCCACCACACGGTTCTTTGAATACATTCTGAACATCCAACAACATTTGGTACTGCTTGAAACAACTGAGCTCTCCATATGAACCAGCCAGCTGCTTTATATCACATTGAAAGTTGTATCCTGCCAATCAATCCAAGACTGTAACATTTAAGCAAAAAACACTTTCTGAAGGTTGAACCAACCATTGATTCTTTTCAAACTGTATATAGGTATTGTACTAAGAAGCTCCATACCAAGTTTCAGAATTCCAGGAGACTGCAAAATGCGAGTTAGACAGTTGTCTAAAACTTCAGGCACGTCTTCAGATAACTTTATCAAGTCTAGAATAAAAGCCATCTCCTCGGAAGCTATTTGCATGATAGCAACCTGAAACAATAGAAACTTCAATATTTTCAGAAGAAAAGAAAGAGCAGATATGGACATATGATCTCACTATTTGAGACACCATTGCGGGAGACAACAGTTTGTAAGACGATTGGAGAAAATTACCTTGTTCGGTTTGCTGCCTTTCTGGTAATTAGGTTTCCATTCACAGTCAAGACCAACAACTTTGCATCCTTCTATGTGAGAGGTAGCATCATGAAGACCATCAACTTCATCAACCCAGACAATATCTTTGGTGATTAACTCGTTTAGCTGCAGGTATCTACTATGCTGAGCACTTATCTCGGGTTCTGGCAACAAAATTTGACAGCAGTATGTGAAACACCTTTTAAGTTTTGACAACTAGATGCAAGCAAACATACCATGGAGCACGAGTGTGCTAATAGCTGTAACTTTCGACTATATATCTGAACTGAGAAACATTAACTGATCTAGTCATTTTGTCTTCGTTTCCCATATGATATGTTCAGACATCAAAATTAGCAAACATGATCTAGTTCTCTTTATGGGGCACACATTATCAAGTTAACCCTCGAAGAAATTTTCTTGTAACCGGATAGCCATGGTATAATGTTAAGCCAAGGCATGCAAATATAAACAATCTGATAATTGCTACTACTTTATCAAACACAAACTTTACCAAACATATTACTGTAACTACAAGGGAGATGATATAAGGTCTTACAAGAAAGACCTTTGAGTTTTCTAAAGCCTTCAAGGGAGTATCGATCACACAGTTCATCAACTTTCTCCGAGTATCCAGCCTCCATTGCCAAGTAAACCTAGAAATAAATAGAATCACCTTTAGTGCCTATATCTGCAAATGTATTTGTTTATTCAATTTAGATGTGTATGGAACAAATAACCATGCACGACAATAACAAATATAAGATCCTATCTTTTTCAACTAGGCAGGCAATTTCTCTGTCTCATACAAAAATTTGAAGGCATGTTTGCATCTGGGACCATTTAGCTACCCACCCTTGAAGTTAATACTAACATAGGAAAACAGGAAGTGGGATATCAAGAGAATCTGGACAGAGACCCCATGTAATGCAAACTCAAATTGCCTTGATAAACAAGCCATCTGAGATCTGAATAACAAGAGAACGTAAACGCATGCGTGAACTGCTAACCAGATATTCAAGGAGTTGCTCATCGCCATGTGCCTTGGTTTCTGCCAGATCCCACAGTGCCTTCTCTGCTAATTTCTTCAATGAGCTGCCAATTCAAATGCCGATATGAATTTTGCAGTAGCTTTTGAAATAGGATTAAACACCCACTCGTACTTGATGAAGTAGACAAGGGAATTTTAAATTACCTTTCTTTGCACTTAAAGTATACAACTGGAAAATCTTGCTTCAGGTTGTTTTTCTTTATAATGTCGTATGCTGGCTTCAGCATTTTCCTATCAACGTACTCTTTTACAAGAGTACACAACATTTCCTTCCCCATGAATGTAGCCCACTTTTCAGCTGCTTTATACTGATGTATGTCCAGCATCTTCACGAGGAAAGAGTGACCAGATTGACGGATGGAGAACTGTTCTAGCAAAATGACTGCTGTCATATAAGCCTGAGACTCCACCAACTTAAAAATATGATGCTCAACATATGCTTTGCCTGTGTCAAACCTAGAATCATTTTGGGACTTCAATTGGGACATAGCTTCATCCATGTCAGTCATAGTGACGTGAAAAACTTCGAGTATTTTCACCCCGATTCTCTCATCGAGAACAGGAAGTGATCCTTCCACTATATCAATAAATAGCCGAGCTGCTAAAACTTTTGATATAGAGCTGTCCTCTGCCGTAGTTACAGCATTTCGGAAACGGTGCAAAGCAGATACAATCAAGTGACTGAACCCATCACAGTATATTCCAAATACAGGCAGCACAAAGAGGCATCGAGCAATGAAGGTAGCAGGCCCTGGTTGGGGAGAATTATACAGAACCAGATGCACTTGGTGTTGAAGAGCTCTAAACTTTTTAGTTGCCTTACATGTACCTGCAAAAAGGAGATCATAATTTCATAATCAAAGCTGGATGTTATACGTTGTAACAAGTAACGGAGTAGTACGTGAGATTGCAGGAAAGAACTCGTTTGAAGAAATAGACAACCTAAATCCCGTCATCGACAATAGACAGCCTAAAGCCTAACGAAATTTCATTGAAACCACGGGGAACCATTTGCCAGTTCCAAATCACTCCAACTGCCAATCGATCACCTAACTCAATCATCTACAAACCCATTTCATTTTAGCTGACCATTCTTCATAACATCCAACCAAGCCAGTAAAGGAAAAGATTATCATCTTTAACAGAACATACTATTCAAGAAAACAACAGAACTTACCATGAACATAACACTCTTTCAAGAGATACAAGAAGACCACAGGAGAAATGTGAGTCAAATCAGAAAAGGCATGCACCGATACTGCCAGGGACCCATGAAGACCTTTGTCTCCATCGCTATCAGGCCGTGCTTCTTCTTTCTCCAATCCCATGAGTAGAAGAATCAACAATGAATCTGACCAAGAAAGAAACTCACTCTTTAAGCAAGGACACGACACATAAACCAAGAGAACTACACAATTATACTGAGGTAAGAAAAAAATCCAAAGTGATTAAAAAGGAACAAATAGAGTTTCAATCTCTTAGAGAGCTCGTATCAACACTTCATTCAACTAGTCACGAGCTTGAAAAATAAATCCTTATGCAGAATAGACTTCACATAAACATGTGAAACATCACATCTTTCAGTTATGGAAAAGAAAAGGATTGGAGCCAAGGAACAAATTTATCAACCTTCCTCTTCCAGAAAGAAAGTATGGAGCCATCTGCCTCCATTACTTAGCTATAACAAGACATTCCAGCATCAGAAACAGTAGCCTAATGGAGAAAGGGGGAAACGCCAAAACAAAAGTCTGGAATAGTACACAAAAATAATTAACAATTATAGAGAACCAACCTTTCACACACACCTCTCAATCTATACAGTGACCCGAGAACGTCAATATATCCAAACAGCAACCTACTTTCAACCAGAGCATATACCGTCGAAATCCCGTGGAAAGCAAAGAAACAAAAAAAATTACTACATCCAAATTCCACCAACAGAGCGAATAGAATACTAGACCTGTTTGGTCGCCGAGAAAACACAAACGAGAACGCCCAAACAGGGGAAAAAACGAGGAGGAGGCCAAAGCTCTCCGCAGCAACAATGTGAACCGTCCGTCAGAAAAACGACGAAGGGAGATAGAGACAGAGAGAGAATGAGAGAAAAAAACACCTTGGTTTTCCTGAGCAAATTTCTTCCGTTTTCTAGGGAGCCAAACAGTGCGAGCGGTAAATGAGGCGGGGGGGACGGTTACCGCGGTGAACCGCGGCAGTAAATATTCTTCTTCTTCTGATGCTTCTCCGTCTTCAACCACCGCGGCGGTGGTGGTACGTCGCTTCTGCCGCAGCTTCTGCGTGTCCAGCCTTCTCTCGTCTGCTGCTCTGCGAACGACAGCGAGCTTAATATTATTATTATATAGGTGCAGTGCAGAGACAGAGTAACGGCCATCGAAATCTTTCTTTCTCTCTCTGCTCTAACTCTTTTCCCTTTTGCCCTTTTGTATTATTTTATTTGCTTCTTTCTTTTTTCTTTGTTTTATTTTTTATTTGCGCGCTGGGGGATGATGAGCAATGGGATGACGGAGTTACGTTGCGGGCCCACCAGATATCTTTCCACAAATGGCTGCCTCTGCTCTTCCTTCTTGGGCCGGCCCTTTTCCCTTAACCTCTTATTTTTCTTTCATTTATTTTTATGTTGTATTTTTGTTTTCATAATTAGGAGATAAAATCCAAATTGTTGAATATTATTATAATTTATAACCAATTTGATTAATCAAACTCACTTTTCTTATTTAAAAAAGTATTCATTGATTAATTTCCAATGATAAAATATTATTTGCCAACTTTAGTTGAATAATAGTTGAAAAAAAAGTTTATTTGTTTTTCCTCTGAAACTAGTGTTGAAGAGTGTTTCGCGAGATCGGCCGATGGCCGCCGTGCAGGGCGCTCCAACTAATTGGGCTCAGCTATTCGGCGTCGGAGAGTCCAACCTCCTGCAGTATGTTGCCCCAGATCTTGTTAATGGATCCTTAGTCATTCCAAGAGCGGTGCTGGAGGATGGCGACACGCTCTGGTAGGGCAATTTCTTTCTTCGGCGCCAGAGATCGCGCAATTGAGGAGCTGGGCGCGTCGGTTCTGGTCAGGGATTGGATTTAAGAAATGTGTTTGATTGATCATAAGATCCTTGGCTCGCAGTTTACATGGTGGGACAAGCAATCAGCGAACCCCATAGCAAAGAAACTAGATCGTTTCCTTGTGAACGAGGATTGGTTTCTTGCCTTTCCTCAGAGTGTAGCAAAAACTCTGGCTCCGAGGGTCTCAGATCATTGTGGTTTGGTGCTGGATTCTACTCCTTTGCTAGGCTCACTTCCCAAGCCTTTCAAGTATTTCAAGTACTGGCAGAAGCATCCTCAATACCCATTGCTGTTGGCAGAAGCTTGGGGGCAATTAGTTAGGGGGTTATATTATCAGCAATTCTACAACAAGCTAAAGGTATTCAAGAACAAGCTAAAAAAGTTAAATCATTCGGAGTATTCTGATATTTCAGAGAGGACTAGAGCAACAGAACTTGCACTTGCAGAGCAGCAGCAGGTAGTTCTTCAAGATCCAACTGAAGAGAATGCACAAAAGGAGCTCGAGTTGGCTGAATTGTGTCATAATTTGCAATTGGCAGAAGAGAGCTTTTTCAGGCAAAAGTCCAGAATTAGAAATATATAGGAAGGTGATGCAAACACAGCTTATTTTCATGCCATGGTGAAAATTAGGAGCCATAAGCAGACCATTATGAAGCTGATTAGGGACGACAATACGGAAGTGACTGAGGTTAAGGAAATGGGTGATGAGGCTGTTAAGTTTTACAGAAAGCTTTTGAGGGAAGTTGACAGAGAAGTTAAAACCCTTCCAGTTACCTATTTCCAGCAGCAGCTAAGAAGAAGATTAGATGCAGAAGGTGTTCAAGTTTTGTTGACTCCAGTTACAAAGGAGGAGATCAGGGAGGTGTTTAAAAAGATGCCAAATGATAAAGCCCCTGGTCCGGACGGCTTTACTGCTGAGTTCTATAAATCAGATTGGTCTGTTGTTGGAGAGTTGGTGGAAGAGGTGGTTCTGGAATTTTTTCAAACATGAGTAATGCCTCAACAGGTAAACTCCACTATTCTCTCTTTAATACCTAAAGCAGTTGCTGATAAAATGAAAGATTTTAGGCCTATCTCCTGTTGCAATGTACTCTATAAAGGAATATCTAAAATTTTAGCAAATAGGTTAGCAGCAGTGCTTCCTCAGGTTATTAGTAAATCACAGTCAGCTTTCATAAAGGGGAGGTTAATTAGTGACAATATTCTGATGGCTAGTGAGTTAGTAAAAGATTATCATTTGAAGAATACTACATCGAGATGGGTGCTGAAAATCGATCTAATGAAGGCTTTTGACTCGGTGAATTGGTCTTTCCTGTTTAATATGCTTCTAGCCATGGGATTTCCAGAATCATATGTAAGACTTATAGAGGCCTGTGTTACCACTCCAAAGCTCAGTGTCTCCTTTAATGGAGGCCTGTGTAGTTATTTTTCTGCTGGGAAGGGGCTTAGGCAAGGAGATCCCCTCTCCCCATATCTGTTCACAGTGGCAATGGAGTACTTCTCATGTCTAATTCATAAAGCAGCTATTGATAATCAAGTTCCATATCATCCACGCTGTAAAGCACCAGAGATCACTCATCTGTGTTTTGCAGATGATCTCTTAGTGTTTACAAATGGATCCATTTGAGGGGTGGCTGGTATACAAAGGGTGCTTGCACAGTTCTATGTTGAATCTGGTCTTGTTGTAACCCTACTAAATGTTAATTGTTTTGTTGTGGCATCCTTGAAGAAGAGAAGCAATGGATATCCTCTCTTACTGGGTTTCCTCTGGGGAGTCTACCTGTTCGTTATCTTGGAGTGCCACTTATCTCAGGTAAATTCTCTTCTGCTGACTGTTTCGTGCTCGTTGATAAGATAACAAAGAGGATAAGGACTTGGCAAGCAAAGAAGCTTAGTTATGCGGGTAGAATGCAATTAGTGTCATCTGTTATTACTAGTATTATGCAATACTGGATGGCCTTGTTCTTACTGCCTCAAAGAATACTAAAAGATATTGAAAGAATATGTAACCAATTCTTGTGGGGTGTTAGAGGATCGAGTCTAAGAAAGAGATCATTGGTTGCTTGGGATTTGGTGGCACTGCCAAAGAATGAAGGAGGTTTGGGGATAAGGGATTTTAAAAAATGGAACCAAGCTTGCGTAGTTCGCCATATCTGGAATCTGCTAGCTGAATCTGACTCTCTATGGGTAGCATGGGTAAAGAAATATCGTTTAAAGCTTAAGTCTATATGGGATGTGGCAGTTCAGTCTGCAGGCACTTGGATCTGACGAAAAAATCTTAAAAGTAGAACTGGAGTCAGACCACATATAACTGGCAGTGGTGCAACACTTGCTTGGGATGGTAAAATTCTGCCAAAATATTCTGTTAAGCTTGTCTGGCAAACTATCAGGACCCTTCAGCCTGTAGTTGAATGACACAAAGTTGTTTGGGGGAGGCCATATAGCCCGAAGCACAATCTGTTGCTCTGGCTTGTTATTCTCAATCGGGTTGTCACCAAGGATAAACTGCAAAGTTGGAGGTTTGCTGATGAAGGTTTGTGTGTTCTATGTCCAGGCGGAGCAGAGTCAAGGGACCTTTATTCTCGGCCTATCCATACAGTAGGCATGTTTTATGTTCTGTTCTATTACGCTTCTGCAATATCCTTGTTTTCAGCTCATGACAGGAACATCTAACCTGGGCAATAAGGCAGTGGAACAATGGTACAGAGACGATAGGTGAAGGGCGATTGCGATGGTCTTTGTGTATCAGTTATGTGTGGAGAGAACGATGTTGCAGGACTCATGATGCTGTGATTTGCTCCCCTAGCACGCTGATTAGAAGAATTGAAGAGGAAGTTAAATGGTTACTTGCTGCCAAACCTAGCTGATGAAAATGATGCATAGATAGGGTTTTTTGTCTTGTCCTTTGAACTGTTGCCACTTCTTTTATGGTTTGTACTTGGAGAGGGGTTTGCAGTTTGCAACCCTAGTGTTTAATGCAATTTTTTTGATTACCCATAAAAAATGATAAAATATTTGGAATATCCATATAATAAATTATTGTTATGATAAAAAAAATTATGATTAATATAGGTGAATTTATGATACAACCTGAATTTTGAGTATATACTATTTTGGTATTTAATAAATGAATGTTAAAAATATAATCATGGATTAATTTGTTCTTTTTATTTAATAACTCTTCAGTAAACATTTACAAATGACTATGGTGCATGGTGCATAGTATGCACCTGATAATTGGAGGAGTATCATGCGCCATGGTTACTTTTGTAACTAAAGTTTAAAATTAAATAATATAGGTTTTTATTTAAAATAAAATAAAATAAATCTTATGCAATAAGTGAGGGAATTTTGGTCATTTTCTGCCTCCTTAAATGGTCAACAAACATAACTTTGACAGAAAGGTAATTTTTTGAAGTATTAATATTATAACGATTTGTTTTTGCAAAAAAAAAATAGTAGATGCATTTTTTTTTTAATTTACAATAATGTCGAGATATAAAATGATATTGACCATTTTCTAGCTGTAATTTTTTTTATCATATACTATTATAAGAAATAAATATAATAAAATTGATTTTGATTGAAGTAACCTAGACTACTAGGTTTTTTCATGGAGCTTTAAGAAACGGAGAGCTTGAAAACTTTTAAACAATTGATTATTATTATTATTCTGTATTCTTATACAATAGACAAAGTAAATCGTGTCATTCGAAAAGTTGATCATTCTTTCTTAATGTTACCTATCATATTCAAGTTAATCCTTCTTTAAAGTATCTACTGCTCATATACATCTCTCAAGAGGAATTATAGTAAAAATAATTGGCTAATATAGTTATTTGGATTTAGTAGCTTATTGGTGATGTTAAGTTTCTTTATTTCAAGTACCGTATTTTATATGACTTGTCTTTGTTACACAAATATTTGAACTCAGTTTTAAGCTACATGTGTTGAACCCTGTTTGGTATTTTATAACGGGATAAATTACATGTTTGATCACTCAAATTACATAAAATTTTCACGTTTGCCATCCAAATTACTTTTGATTTTTTATCAACAACTAACTTTGTGAATCGTTTCACCATTAGTCACCGGCCGTTACACTCCGTTAAATTTGTCCTACGTGGCAGTCAACTATAAAGTTTGACCATTAACTAGATGATATGAAAATTAAAAAAATTAAAAATAAATTTATTATTCCCATTGATCATTCCACCTACTTTGTCTCTATGATTGATAATAAAAGTTAATAAAAAATGGAAGAAATATAAAAACAATTAATTACAAGATGCGGAGATCTCGGGACTGGTTACGGTGCTAATTGTACAAAAGTTAGCACCGTCCTAACCAAAGGTTAGTAGTGATTTAGCTTAGATGTTGTATTGATTTTATAATAATTCATAGTGATTTCGTTGTTTTTAGTAGCGTTTTTTGCTAGTTATCACGGTGCTAAGAGAAGCCCCTAGTGCGATTGACGGTGAGAGACGGTGGAGATTCGATTCATCGTAGCTTTTATCTCCCGGTCATCCATTCCTCTTCTGTTCTCCGCTCCGTCAACGCCATTAAAAGTGCAGAGTTTAACAAGTTAAAATCTCCGTTGCAAAGAGAAGGAAATGGGCAGGGGATTTTCGATTTACACAGTGACGGGAAAAGGCAGAGGCCAGAGGGAGATCTTGGCGGTCGTGATGGAGCTTTGACTATGGCCATATACAATTAGAGAGGGAAGCCAAACTTCGCAGTGGGCCGGCTACTCTGTGTAAATTTAGAGCTTTTTGAAAATAGACCATATCCATTGATTTAATTTGTTGTCAATTTGTCTCTTTGCCCACATAATTGATGAATAACTCCCTCTCCAGAAAACTCCTCACCATCTCACCTCTCTGTCTCTTTCAATTCAAGATCTTAATATACCGCCGCCGATGACGCCAACATCCTTTCCGGCGAAAGAGGAATCGAACGCTGCAGATCATACGAGATGGACCTCCAGTTTTTTGGTTGAAGAGGATGCATGGTGAGAGGATTAAGTCGGAATCCAACGCCGGAACGCCGACATCCTTTCCCCGCCCATTTTTCTTCCCGGTACGGCGGCGCCGATGCTTAATGAGAGATCTCCGCTTGTAATTTACGTTTTTATATTTTTTTTCTTTATTAATTTTTATTAAATAATTAGTATGATAAATGATAGAGACAAAACAGGTGGAATGATGAGGTGAAATAATAAATTATTTTTTTTAATTTTCACATCAACTGGTTAACGGTCAAACTTTATAGTCGACTGCCACGTAGAACATATTTAATGGAGTGTAACGGCTGGTGACTAATGGTGAAATGATTCGTAAAGTTAGTGGCTGGTAAGAAAGAAAAGTAATTCGGATGGCAAAAGTGAAAACTTTATGTAATTTGAGTAGGGGTGGAAATCGATACGGTATCGGTAATCCAATACCAAATACCGAATTACACCCTAAAATCAATCACAATCCCAATCCCTAAAGAATTTCGGTATCCCAATCCCTAAATAATTTCGGTATCCCAATCGGTACCTCGGTATCCCAATCGGTATTATCGAATACATAATTAATTACCTTTCCAATTAATAATTAAATATATAAATTAGATTTTATTGTTTAATTTAGGGCAAAGAGACTAAGCAAATAGTCTTGAGTTTCCTAGAGCTAACATCTCAAATTCTTGTAATTGGTAATCTTTAATTTGACGAATTTGAGGTTGAGAGACGACTAATACTAGTGTGAAATAGTGATGTAATAATCTATGTATAATTAAATGACACTTTTGGTGGTTGATGGTCGCGTAGTAGTGAATGAGAGAATCTAGTTGAGAGGATAAAATACACACTAGCTTATATTTTGATATTGATCGGTATTTCGGTATATACCGATCCCAATCTCGTAATTCCTAATACCGAATAACAATTGAAATTCAATCCCAATCCCAATCCCAATCCCACAAAATAATACATGTATTCGGTAATACCAAATATAGACAAATTCAGTACGGTATTCGGTATATCCCAAATACCGGTACCAAACTTCCACCCCTAAATTTGAGTGACCAAACGTGTAATTGAGCTTTTTATAATGTATTTGTTTAGGTGTTTCTTCATCATATACATGTATAATAAGTTTCATTAGTCTCCATTCTATTCATGAATTGAGTTTCCGTAAATCTTAAAAATTATAGTGGTATATCTTGGGGTTAGTATATCTTAGGTTTTATTTTTCTTTTAACCGGGAAATTTGTTGCCCCGTCAAGGATATTATGGACTTTTCCCTATATTTTAGCTTGCAGTTGCATGTTCCTTGCGTGTACATAGCTCAAAATTTAATATTCACTGCAAATCAAAATGTCGTCTGCAGTGTAAGCAATAGCCAATAAGCATGCATTCTTGTTTGGAAATTTATTATTTGAGTATTTTGGTTCACGAAGTGATTTAAGTTAAATTATCTTAGCACCGCCTATCACAATCACAATTCACAAGTGGGGCCAAGTAGCTCACCGGCGGATCCAGGGGCCGTCCCGGCCACGCCCAGTCATCTTCTGGATCCACAGCTAGTATAGTACATGTAAATTTTATATTTAAAGTATTTTTTCGATGTATTTTTGGGTTTTGTTGGGTTACGGCCCAGCCCTAAGCCCTCTCCACCTCTTTTCAAATACGATCAAGTGCTCTACCCTATCCTAAGAAATGTCAATGAGTCGGGTTTTTGCTAAACTCAAACTCAATCCAATTAATATTCAATGTTGCATGAGTATCTATGGGTTCACGATAGCTTATAAGGATGGCAATTTTGCTCATATCCATGGTTATTTTACTATCCAACCCAATTGGGTTGGGTATGGAATCCAAATAGATAGTTGATGGGTAGTGTTTAACGGATTTGTACCCATACCCATTTATAGGGGTGAAAATCGGTACGGTATCGGTATCCCAATACCAAATACCGAAATCCCGAATACGGCATTACATCCTAAAATCAATCCCAATCCCTAAATAATTTCGGTACTCCAATCCCAATCTCTAAATAATTTCGGTATCCCAATCGGTACTTCGGTATCCCAATCGGTATTTTTGAATATAGAATTATTTAACTCTGGAATTAATAATAAAGTATATAAATTAGATTTTATTTATTAATTTAGGGCAAAGAGACTAAGCAAATAGCCTTGAGTTTTCTTAGAGCTATGATATGGATAAGAAGAGTGGAGGAGAGCCGTAGGGATGGCAACAAAACCCGAACCCACGGGTACCCACCCGACCCAACCCGGTCAACGCGGGTAAAACCCGTGTTGACGAGTTTTGGGCCGGGTTTGGGTTTAAACCTGCTACACTATTCACCGGGTCGGGTTGGGTTTGGGTTTAGGTAAACCCGCCCCATGGGTACCCACCCACAGACATATAATTACTTTCCCGGTATATTTAATATTCTGAATAATATATCTTCCTTAAACAATTAATATTCTTTATGTTTGTGGAGACATATATAATTTGTTGTTTCTAATTGTTTAGAATGAAGTTGATATTATGAAGTGGAGAGTGAAGAAACTTAGTTGACGAGTAAATAGCTTTCAATTAATCTTATTGTTTATAGATGTTTATCTTTAATTTTGAACAATTTGTATTGATCATTTGTGGTTTGCTTGTATGCTCTAGATTGGTGTTTTTTGTATGAATAATTTGTGTGAGAAAATTAATGTTAAACTTTTATTTTGAAAGAAACTTGTTATTGTAAATTTTTTACCACAAGAACCCACGGGTACCCACGAACCCGCGGATACCCAGCGGGTTGGGTTGGGTTTGAGTTTTTCAAACCCAGCGGGTTTTACCCCGGGTTTTTTTGGCGGATAAACCCTTGGGTTTGGGTTTGGGTTTGACAAAACCCGAACCAACCCGACCCATTGCCATCCTAAGGAGAGGTGACATCTCAAGTTCTTGCATTGGTAACCTTTAATTTGATGAATTGGAGGTTGAGAGACACTAATACTAGTATTGTTTTTTGGTGTTATGAAAGTAACAAGAGATTAGGCGAGAGACGAGAGTGAATTAAACTGAAAAGTCAAATTTGAGTTGGATGAGGACTTCTAAGTTGTGAAATAGTGATGGAATGATCTATGTATAATTTAATGGCACTCTTGGTGGTTGAGGGTCGTGTAGTAGTGAATTAGAGAGTCTAGTTGAGAGGATAAAAAATACACACTAGCTTATATTTCAGTATTGATCGGTATTTCGGTATATACCGATCCCAATCCCGTAATCCCTAATACTGAATAACAATTGAAATGCAATCCCAATCCCAAGAAATAATACGTGTATTCGGTAATACCAAATATAGACAAATTCGGTACGGTATTCGGTATATCCCAAATACCGGTACCAAACTTCCAGCCATACCCATTTAGTTGGGTTGGGTTGGATTTTTAACATATGGATTTGGGTTTGTACGAATGCCCAAATGCAAATTACAGTTTGGTACCTAAACTTAATAGATACGCATATTTAGTACCTAAATTTATTTTTTTTGCATATAAGTCCTCAAAATATATATGGAAAATTATATTTTAGTACCTAAAATTTTTTGGTCTTAAATTTTGGTAACTAAACTTTTCAAATTTTGCAAATAGGTCCAATTTTTGTATGTGTTGTTAAACCACCCTCAAGTAAATGGATATCCATATCCAACCCATACACATTTAGATTATGAAAGCAATATTGGACCTAACCCAAACCCATTTACAAACCTCCAAACCCATATATACCTCGCCCATACCCTATCCATAATGAATGGATCTACTTGGGTTTGGGCAAATTTACCCATGGGTGGATAAATTGCCATCCCTAGTTCACGATACATTATTTCTTCGAACACTAATATCGTAATGTTATCGATATTTTTCTTACAATTTTTTTCATAAAGACTACTAACATCATAAGTTATCCATATAATAAGAGTTTTTGACAATAAAGACTAATAACATCCATAAATAATTCTAAACGATGTCGTTTTAATTTATGGGAGCGAGTAGGCTGAAAAGCTGGTTAAATTTTGGCAAAAATCCAATGCCAACCCGCCAATTTCAGAAGCGGGTAAAACTCGCAATCGACCCAAACACCATCAACATTAGATTTTTTCCGCTTTAACCATGGGGTTGGGTACCTTGTGAGTTGGGGTTCAATTATCATACCTACTTGTCGCATGGTGTTTCCTAGATCAACACGAAATGGGACCCAAAACATCATAATTGAATGTGTATCCCTAATTTCCCATATGTCTCCATTAGGGTCCAGTGTTAATTATAAAATTGTATTAGAGGTTGTATTGAATAAGTTAGTGGTACTTTGTGCTGAAATCGTAATTTAATTGTTTAATACCGCAAAAAACCGACTACTAATCTAGACTCTGATAGAATATATTTCTGATCGGAAAGTTGGTACAATACGGTTTCACAAACACGACCTCGGATGTTCATGGATTCACACTAGAATCAAATTGAGTTATTTATGTATATCCATACTCATCTCTGAAGGGGCTAAACTCCATGAACCAAACGAGTCCATTATAACCTTTGAATAATTTTGCCAACTCCATACAATATGTATAGGGGAGAGAAAACTCACTTGCCACTACTCAAGTCTCAATCCATCCAACACTTCAATGATTATGAAACAGTGATCTCTCTATCTTTTGCGTTAGAAAGCAACTATTCAATGGAGCTAAGGAATCTCCAAAAACAGCTTTTATTAGTTTCCACGCTTTCAAATGCAGTGGGAACCAGTTAATGTGGAGATCACTAATTCACCAAATTGCTCAAAAATGGGATGAGTTGTTACGAATTCTTGAATCCATATGACATGACGTGTAATGATAGGAAAGTGAAATCATGAAATTATAGACTGTTGCTGCTCCTTCACCCTCATATGTTTTGTTTTTACGTGTGAGATCAGTTTGTGACCGATTATCTTGTTTTGCTATATTACTCGTTATTCTTGGGTGAGCACATTTTTCATTCACTTTGTAACTCACGAGACTAACGGATTTAAGAGACGCAATGGCACAATTTAAGAAAACAACAACAACACAATCTTGATCAATCATCATAAAGTTGCTCTAATTTGATATTCGATACACTGTTTAACTGATAGGCTTTGGTGGCGGGATTTCGTCAACTAGCAAAAATACAATGAAAACATATCTCACACAATTTGTGAGCCACAATACATGTTACAAGGTCGTGTTTAATAAGGTCAACAACGAAGAAATCGACACTGCATTCCCCTCCCTAACAAAGCCATTAGTTTCATGTAGTAAAATGAAAAGGAACAAAAACTACAATCACATCAATCGAAAACCAACCCACGTCCATATGTATCTCCATTAACTGCCAAATGAATCAGGTTTGCAGAACTCTTCAATGCAAACCCGAAACATATACCATTATCAAGTACGACATCACTGCCGCCAGCATTTGATGGATAGCGATGACGAGATCAGTTCATTTAACAATTCAGGCCAGTTGTTATAAGCAAATCACTCTGCATATGAGGTGCTGATAGAGTCTGCAAAAAGAAAAAAAAAAGTGACATCTGTGCAGAATCGCAGAAGGAAGCAACTATGGAAATCATGTATGGTTGTATTTGTAACACCCCGACCTTTGAATTTAGGTTCGACCAAAATATGTGAATGATTGGATTAACGGTTATGTACTAAGGATTTTTTTTTTTTTTTTTTTATCTGAGTGATATCAATGGAGGAAAATAGTTAAACTTACAATTCTACCCAGGACTCCTAAAAGACTCTAAAGAAGCCACCCCAAAAAAATCAAAAAATTCTACCTCTAAACGAGACAAAAGCAGTGCTTTATGCGCCACTCTATGGGCAGCACTGTTGGCGGATCTAGGTACCGCTCTAAACTCTATACAAACAGACAAAGAACTAAGGATCTGAAGACACTCTCGTAACACCGGACCACCAATCGAGTCTTCTATGACGCCTTGACGAACTTGTTTGACGACCACTTCGGAATCACCTTCGACTATCACGCGGGTAAAGGATCTTGAGGCTACGATGGAGATAGCATCTCTACAGGCTAGAAGCTCTGCCAGGTAAGGATTGACTATTTTTTGATGCTACAGCCCGAACGCCAACACCACATGCCCGTCTGACCCACGGATAACAAGCCCAGACGAACACCCGATGGCACAAACAACATCGTCAAAGTTGATCTTCAAAAAGACTTCTGGCGGAGGGACCCAAGAGGTGACAGGATGGTTTGCGAGTAGAGAACTGCGGGGTGGAGGAGGCAGGAGAAGATAGGAGACTTCGAGGACCTGGTTGTAGAACTGGCTGGCTAGGGAACGGACATGAGGTTGGTAAAATTCGAAGGTCACTTTATTTCTAGACTTCCAGATTCTCCAAAGTAAACGACGCATTGGAGAATGTGGAATGGGGCGGTCTTAGAGACCATGGCATGTCGCCACCATAGACTAAAGTTAACAGTCTGGGCGGTCTCAATAAAGTTGCTCAATCCCACTAAAGTCCACAATCTAATGGCTAGGGGCATCTGAAGAATAAATGTTCAATGCTTTCTAGATGTCTTGAGAAAGCAATTTACTTCAGGAAATTGAAGAGCCGCCATTGTTTGCAATGTCGTTTAACATAATACAAATACAATTTAAAATAATACAAACCATTCTTAGTGGAAACCCATATCCGCTAATCACCCACTCTTCAACTTTGTTGTGGTTTATTAACCCTAATTAATTTTCCTAACAAAAAATATTTGTCATACCATTTGGCAAAAACCCCAAAATTGAGTTTTAGAATTCACATTCTACTGCCGATGGGCCTCAAATTAAAATAAATTGAAGGAAATGTCATCAATTCTAATAATTTGAGCTAACGGCTCATTAAGTTAATTGTTGACTAAATACAAAAAAGAATCGGAATTAATTAATGGCGTTTTTAACCACAACCCGAAATAATGGAGTCCTTCAATATGACGATTAAATGCTCATAAAATCCCAAAGAGAATAATTGAGTTGACCCATATGTATGGGGAATTACTACCCCTAATAACATCAAATAAATGATTGTTTAAAAGCCAATAATGGAGCTTAACAGCTCATGTCATCTGAAACGGACGAAGCATCCAATAAATGGTGTTTAAATTCTCACCGAATGGAGATTTATTGCTGGTTCGGCCGAACAAAGCGAGTCGCCGGAGGTTCCTCGGCTTGCAACCACCAAAATGGATACATAGCAGAAAAGGTTTAACGTACAATCTCGCCGGTGTTTCCCGCCGGAATGGCCGTTTTCCACACGTATCTGTTCCAAAACGGAACGAAGCCGATGAACTTCATCGTACAATCCAGAGGGTGAATCAAAAATCACATTCCCCAAATTTCAACAGCCGATTGAACACAATCGTTACTCTCAGACTTGAGAGCTGATTTTAGTGGTTACTGAAACGTAACCTATCTCATTCGGATGTTCACATAAGAAATCAAACAAAATGTACACAACAAAGTGCCACATCTAAACTCTAAACTTTACAAAAAGCAGAGCAGGGAAAACGTAAAGGGAAACAGAGCAAAACAACGGTCACAAAGAATCCAAATCCAGGTCCATAATAAAAGCCTATCCGATCAAGGATCGGTATCACCGGCCACAGACCGTATCGACGAGAACCGTCGTTTACTCACCACATAGTTGGTGGATTCCTGTTCCCACATAATCAACATTATTCTCGGAATTTGGCGATTATCAGTTACCCGATTGTTGCTGTTCAAGACCCCTGAATCTGGAAAAAAGAAAAGCCGTCTGAAATTGGTTCTGGCTTGAAATAGACGGTTGAACAGAAGCTGAAGAAAAAGCTTCGAGCTATGGCGGAAAACGATTGGATATTGGATTGAAAAGTGGGGTGGATGGATTTTTGTTTTGACTTTTGAGAAAGAAGATTATCGACCTATCCCGATCTGCGACCACGAATTAAGAATAGTAATAATAATAATAATAACTATTATTATTATATAAAAAAATAAAGCAAGTGGGACGAGATGCCTAGCGGCCTTTATTCTCAATTCCTCCCCCACGCAAAAACCCTTCCCCAAAATAATCCCCCAACCCTCAGCATCAACCTCCCTGGGAGAAACCACCGCCGCCGCCCAAAATAAACCTAAGCACCACGCCGCCCAGCTTCTCCACGTCTCAATCCTCTGTCAGGTGCGCTGGCAGGCAACAACTCGGACAACAGAGGAAGGGAAGCAATAGAGCAATGGAATTGGCAAGCCGGCGGTGCGGTGGCGGCATCGGGAACCAATGGAACTCCGAGGTAAGGATCGATTTCCCTGTGGTTTGGTTTTTGGGAAAAAACATTACATGGATCAGACTGGTGTACGTCAGGCGTATATTATACGTCAGGTACTACTAGTGACATATCTCTATCTAGACCATGAATTAAATCGAGTTTGGGGTGTGATACTATACCCTAACCTCTAATGGATAAACCCCAGACACCAATTTTCTAAACCCCAACCCGAAGTTTGATTTAATGAAAAATAAAAATTGACCGTTGAGATCGACCGGAGCTCATCTAAGCACATCTAACGGTTAGATCACCTGATATATACTATACGCCTGACGTACACCAGTCATCACCATATATATATGCTAGCGGTCCATTCCTGGGGATGTTAATAAGGTTAAAATGGCTTCTATGGTTGGGTAGCTACGGCAGTAGTAATGAAACATGGAATGGTGATCCAAAGAGAGGTGGCGATAGGTGCGATCCACTTAAACGATGATTAAGGTTCATCGACTGATTTCTAAGGTAAGTGTAAAGAGGCTAAATTCTACGCCTTACGTATTTTCAAGCATTTACCTTACACATTTTAAGTATTTTTGTGAAGTGGTTGGTATGGTTGTTTAGGCGTATGGTTGATGATATGTGGCTTGTTTGAATTATGACTTGAAGTGAATATTTATTATTTACTTTGAAATTTTATGAGTATAAGTTATTGTTATTGGTAAAGTTCAAGAACAAGTTCTTTTTAAGAAGTAACTCACCTTCAAGAAGGTGAAGTCGTTTTAAGAGTTTTTAGTCACTAGCGCCAGTCTGTTGCCATTTGAGATAGAGCAGCAGTTATCCTCTTGAGACTTTTAAGATGAGCAGCAGTTATGCTCTTGAGATATTTTAAGATGAGCAGCAGTTATGCTCTTGAGAATCGAGGAAGAAGAGCCTTTCACGATAAGTTTAAGTTTAAGGAAAGCCTGGATGGCTTCTCATACGTATGAGTTGGCAACCAGACTAGCTAGTGAGGCATCCCCGTGTCAGTCAAGAATTTAAGTGGAGATTTGAGCTTTAAGATTACAGTTTTAAGAGTTAAGATTTTTAATAGTGGAAGTACAAAACAACTTCCACTAAGTTAAGTAAAGTGATCAAGTATTAATAAGATGTTAAACGTAAGGGCGTAGACTGACCCCATCTCACTCACCAGTTTGAAGAGCTAGAGGAGGAGCTAGAGGAGCACTTAGGGAGCAGCGAGTTCGAGGGCAGCCAGCTAGAGGAGAGCAGTATAAGCATCACACAGGATGCTTAGTCAAGGTTTTCAGTAACAACAACATTAGAGATTATTAGTTATTTACATTTATGATTATGAGTGTAGACTGGAGATCATTTTGAGATTTTAAGTATTGAGTTTGCCCACGAGTTAGGGCGTTGCTTTGAACTACTAGTGTGTATTTCCAGTATTTTATTTATGAAAATTTTTCCCGTGCAATTTAAGATTTGAGTATTTTATTTGTCTAGGGCAGTTTAGTAAAATGGAATATTGGTCTCAGTTTTTAAAGGCTTTTGTATTAAATGAAGGGAAAATGAGTCAAGGATCTTCTTTTTAAGAGTCTATAAAATCTCCAGTATACTCTAATCATATTACGATAAATAACTTTAGTCCTAATAAAAGGTGCGCAAATTGCAAAGGGATATCCCGAGGTATAAGTACGAAGATTCGAAGGAGTTGAAGGAGCACTACGAGGATTTTTTCTACTTAGCTACTAGCAAGTGATCTAATAGGTTAAGATATACAAATAAGAGAACTATGAATCTCCAAAAAAAGAGCTACAATCAGTAGATGTTAGTAGCTATAATGATAGGAGAATTTCAGGGTCCTTGACCCTAAGCAGTGGCGAGTCAAGAAACGAAGAGGTATCACGAGAAGTCACTCAACTAGTTTTAGTGGTCAACGCTATTACAACACAGTGACAAGGAGCATTGGAAAGCTTAGACTTCAAGAGAAGCTAGGGTAGTAAAAATGAAGTAAAGGAGGAAGTAAGTAGGTTAGAGAGGGTCTGAAAGGACGTCAAGAAGTCAATAGTTTAAGAAGGAGAGCAGGCATGGTCGTTTACATATGACAATGAAGGAACCCTTATAGATAAACTACGTCACTAGAGAAGAGGGTACATAACCCTGGGAAGTTAGGCCGATGAAAACCCTTTAGAAGGAACAAGACAAGCAACGAGATAAATGATGTAGATTACAAGTTACTAGCCTTTAGCCCGGCCCGTTGGCCGTAATTGTTTAAGGAAAATGGAGTAACAATATCTATAATGTTAATGAGTCATGTTTTATATTATCATAAGATTATTGCAATTTTGCAATTCAGTGAAGACGAACATGTAATGTGAATAAAAATTCACAAAAAGTTAAAAATAAAGTTATTAATTAATTAAGGGAAAAAGCATACCATTCACACACGTATTGTAAGGATGAGGGGGATACATTTGAAGATTAGCTAATAAAGACAAAAATACTTACATGAAATTTGAATAATAACAAATCTAATTTAGTTGTGTATTACGACAAATAACATGTAGGTCCAAAATATAAAAACTCAAGACATTGTCTCATTGTTCATGACATGATACTCAATTAAACAAAGGCAAAAATAATTTCACCAACACAAGTTCACAATAACCAAATGCATTGTTCCAGGGACCGATTGTGACCATGACTTCAAATGTCTGTCCTCCAAGCATGTTCAGAAGGGCCATATAGTCAGCATTGACAACATCTGCATGACTGAATACAGACCCAACAATCGTTCGTAACTGTGATGATGGGAATACGATGTCAACACCGATGAAATCGTCCTCAATTGTGAGGTGGACGAAATGGATTCTGGATGCAGGGGACCAGGACGTCGTCAAATCCGTCACACGTCCGGATAACAGAAAAGAGTTGCCCTGATGTAAACACAGAAACGAATATGGTCAAAGCAAATCGAGAAAATGGAGGATGCCACAAAAGGCGTACGATTAAAAAGAAATTTAGTCGTTTTGTTACCTGATTTGCGACATCCACTTGGAACATAATGAGATCGATGGTGTCGGCACGCTCACAAATTTCAACAGCATCATCGTATTGCAGATTAGCAATAAAACCATGGGGAAGCCTATATATTGGACTGTAAGTTTTGGCACTAAGTAGTGAAAGAATCGAAATTACATAATGTAGTATTCGTTGGATGCATGAGCAGTACTTACTGATTGAATTGAGGTAGACCCGCCATATTGAATGCAATTCGCACTGTGATTGGAGCCGAAGTGTTTTGTTTGGGAAGTAGTAAACGAAAATTGTAACAGGTATCTCCATTATATAAAGAGGAGAAAGTGTTTCCAAACTTGAATGTGATTCCATTGGCCGCATGTAGTGGTGTAAGTGTGTGGGGAAAGTGGGTTAAATGGGTTAGTGGGAGGAACATTGCATTTTTGCAGTTAATGGTTGAATTAAAAACGTGGGTGGTATACAATTTGGTAGTGGATCCAATTTTTTTTTTTTTATATATAAACACGGATGTGGGGATGTTTTATATGGGTGCAGCGGCCAATAGGTTTAGCTTTGTAATGGCCTGTAGATCGAGGCCCATGTGGTTTGTGGGCTTTCTTTTTTGAATATTACTGTAGAGAAAGGCCCATTGCTTTCATTTTGTTGTCCCATCTCCATCACAAAGCCTAACAAATCCTGGATCAAGCCTGGGTATGAGTGAAAGCAGCTGCGGCTCAAGTATCCGGCGGTTTCCGAGATCGGACTCGACCGACAGGATTTGAGGAGGGAATTTTTAGGTGAACCAAAATTCGGTGGGGGGACAGAGCTAAAATCTTTTGACTAATAAAAATCATTAGGCAAAAATCAGTTCACCTAATTCGCGATCTTAATGCCCGAGATCCCCCACCAAAGTGGTACAGCGCGAATTTTCAGCAGGTCGCCCCTAATTCGCAAACTCTATTTTCTTGGATGGTGAATTTGTTTAGTATAAAGCACGAACTCAATTTAACCCATAACTGCAATTGACTTTTAATAACTCAATTATCTAAAGCTGAGGTGGCATGCATGATATTGATTAGAGACAAATGGTGCAGCTTCGCAGGTCTAACTTTATCAAAATAATAGGCATATACAACAGTCCAATTTCGTTCAAATCTATTTACTATCAATATATTCGCATGAAAATGAAATGGTAAAAAAACCATTCGAGTTAATTTGTAAGCCATATATAAACTTGATCGAATCTCCAAAAATAATTTCGAAATAATTTCAATTTAGGTAAATCACATGAATTTATATGGTGAAAATACAAAAATTAATTTAGATCGTTAATTATCAAAACAGTGGTAACCTAAATGCATGTAATCACTTATTGACTTGTTATAATGGTTATGTACAATACAAATCCAATACATAAAGGTTACAGAATGATAGTTATTTCTTACTTATATTTTAAAATCAAGAGCATTACGAAGGGTTTCGTAGGGACTTATCACGTTGCATAAAAGGATCACCCATTACGTAAGGCTTTCGTAATGACCTATTACAACTGTTATGTAATATAAGCATACATTCTGTAATAAATACATATTGTATTGTACGCAATGCTAAATGCAAAACCTGTTATATAAAAACTCGAGGTAATAGAATAACCATTAATTAAGAAAGTGGATGCATAGTACTGGTATTGAGTATGTAGGGATGACCAATAAGTACAAAAGTCCAAAAGATAAAAAACAATGAAAAACTCGATACTACAATGAAAAACTCAATAAGTTCACCATCTCGGTCACATCTCCAACACAAAGATAGACTTGTTCCTAAGGATGGGTTAATATAGAATATTGTAAGTGAAAAACATAAGTAAATTATGATATTGATAGAAATCATAGGTATTAAAAGTATGGTTAGTGTTAGAAGAGTTTATTACCATGTTGTTGATGTCCAGTTGCACTTCAAGAAGATCTATTGCATAACAGCTGTCGCTAAATTCTCTGGCTTGGGGATATGTGAGATGGTTATAAAATAATTCTTGTTAACATTGCTGTCGAATAAAAGAAAGAATAGAAAGTGAATGTGTAAGAAAGGACAATTGGAATGTTGAAATGGTTAAATCATTAGATAATTGAACTTACTGGTCTAAGAGGCGGTGAATCTGAGGACAATGAAGGTCAACATATATCTTTGTAGCTGGGGACGCAGTAAACACATACTCTCCTATCAAATAATGTACCAAATGTTCAAATTTGCATAACACAAATTGAAATAATAAACTTATTAAAATGAAGTAGGAAATTATGATCTCAAAGCATGGAAAGGGAAAAGGAAGCAACATTTAGTATTTTTAAAAGAATAAATGGGCCGTAGCATTTTGGGAGAAATTTATGATGGCGAGTACGACAATTTTCTAAATTTACAAACCAAAATTCGATTCAAGTGGGGCATCAAAATACATATATTGGCCAAAAAACTTAATACGAACTGTTTTAATGATGAATTGAATAATTTGTACCTTCATCATGCTGGATAAAGAGTGAGGTGATTGACAAAACTTGTCCAAACACACCAGCAGCGGGAAGCAATTTCTCAAATTCATTGATCATGTTATCCCAAAAGAAGATAGTGAAAACACAACCCCTAGTTGTTAAGTGAAAGTAAGAATTAAAACATGTACAGACCAATATGCACAATATTATTGAACCAAAAGAAAACGTACTCTAACAATTGAAGGCATATCTTTTTGCTTCTGAGTGGCAGTCCTGGAACACGCTACTACCCTACCGGCCAAATCTACAGAGACCTCAAAAAATTTTAGCCAATAACTATGTAATGAAAAGAAATTGATGTTAATTGGTTAAAGGTATATAATAAATACCAGGAAGAAGATGCCGATTGCGAAATGCCATTCGAAAGTTGTTAAGTGACAAAAAACGGAAGCTCAACTCTGGGATATCATAAGCTTCATCATTCAATATTTGAACACTGGTATTGGCTATAAAACATAGTCGCAGATCACTGGGGACAACACGGTGACTGCAAAGATGATTCTCCACAACAAAACGGGAGAGGATATAAATCCAACCTTCACGAAAACATCGAAGGAAATGCGAAACACGGGGTTGACGAACTATTGCCTCGATATCAACACCCTATAAAAGAATAAGAATGCATCAAAGAATCCTTTAAATAAATAAAAAAAGCATAAACATTAAACGCAATATCGTAGAACTTACATCCTTGTCAATGAAAAGCATATTCGCATGTGAAATGGAATCTCCTAATGGTGTGAGCGACGCCCATATACGTAAGAGACGAACCCGAAGTGTAGAAGAATTATCATGGAGCTTAAGGTCTCTTACAGAAGCGAAAGCCATTACATTCAAGTTTGTTGAGTGAGACCTCGCAATTGTGGTTTTAATGTGTCATGAAGGCTATATATATTGCGAACAGAACGTGGAGTGGAATACGTGGAAAAAGAAAGTGGGATGTTGTTTGGAAGATGACCGTGGTAGAGGTGGTGAAATATACATGAATGGGCAGTTATATGTTTAAATGGTCATAGGTAAGTGGCCGAATCAAAGAGACTACAGCCCATAATAAATAATCCATGGGCTCGGCTTATTGGGGTGGCCATCGGACGCATTAATCTGCTGAGTTTTTTTTTTTTTATAAAAATCAATATGCTGATTAAATGGGTGCGGGTATTCTACATCAGTTTGGATCACTTTTTTTTTATTTTTTAATTATGGATTCCCGCGGGTACCCGTTATCCGTCCCGTACGATTAATGTGTACCCGTTACGCTGTATGGGTTTGGGACATGGGATGAAGTTTACTCTCCAAATGAGATTGGATACCGTTTCAAACGGCACGGGTACCCAATCCCGTCCCGTTGCCCACCCCTAGAAGTGATTGGTTCCAGATCCCATCCCTACTAAACTCTGACGTACTCTACCTCAGCTGAAGTCTTCTATTGATAGGCTTTTTATTGGGGTTTAAAATATAAGTGATTTGTTCCAGGACTCATCCCTCCTTATTGTTCACGTAATGTACATAACTATTCTATGCATAGTATTTCATCTCCTGGAGGATGGAAGCTTGAGAAGGTAGCATAGGCAATCCTAATTCAGCTTCTCTGTTCCTTTACACACATTTATTATTTGAAATATCATTTACATGATTGAACTGTGGTTTGTACAGAACACATGTGGAGTTGGATTTGGCACTTATCAGGATCACAAAATTATGTTTCTGTGTGTGGTTAGTATGTCATAATTACATGAAAACCATGTGGTTCCTCAAAATCCCTCACATACCAGTATCCCCAAAGCTTTCTACGTGTAATCATCCTGCCGACACTATAATACACGCTATAAGAGAGTGCACCCATACCATTCCCTACCTGGTTGCAGTATGGCATTAATGGTAATATAAGGATGATATATATCGTTTCATATGAAATAGTATACGAAAAACCCAATTGAGAAAGTAGCTCTTTAACTAAATCTGTGGTTGCTGACTCACTCCTACTGTCACTCTAGAAAATGGCCAAGTGTAACCACTTCCTAAAGCGTAGTATAGCGGGTTTGGGTTTCAATGTCAACCCGGGTCCTAGATGTGATGACTACTCAGTGAATTCGTATTATCTAGCAATGAAACTTTAGTGAAGGTCTAAACTAACAAGCAAGCAAAGCAACTAAACGGTTGTTTTCATGTTAAGAGAGGTCACCCGGATATGGTTCCCCCTAGACTGCAGTTAAGCCGGATTGTAATTACCAAGTTCAATTTCTATGATAGTTATACTGCAGAAGGTTCTTAAACAGTCTGAAGTCTCGACTAAAGGTCTTCAGACCCTCTCAATCTGAGTCTCTAGCGGGCGACTAACCTCCACCGGAGTAAACAGATTGAGGCCCTAACGAACCAAACCTCCACTACCGAATTGCCTTCGGTACAGAATAGCGAATTGGCTCCTCGACTAAAGTCACCAATTCGCTACCTTCCATTAAGGATGCTCTATCAACCTAGGCAGATATTCTCATTCTAGGTTAAAGCAGAAACAACAGGAATTTGATCAAGATTCATGCCATTCAATCATTCAAACCTCAATTGAATATAATCAAATCATAGAAACAATACTTGGGTTCATGCAATCAATCCCAACATACAGAACTAGGGTTTCCCACACCCAGATGAATGGGAGAACTACTCCATGGAGAAAGAAGCAAAAGCAGAATCAGATGCGGAAATCATACTGTGAAGATGGATTTCTGCTCCTGGACGTTGAATCAGCACTTCTCCAAGCTCAAGCCAAGCTCCAATGGTGATGAAGATCAAGCTAGGGCACTTGGAGACTCTTGTTCGTCGCTTTCTCTCTCTAGGAATCGCTCTGTCTCTCTAAAACTCGAATCCCCTTCTGTTTTGGCTGAAATCTGCTTAAAAGGGCATCACTGGGCAAAACACTGTCGAGGGCACGACCGTGCTTTGCCTCAGCCCGCCCGTGCTTTGGCTAGGGTTAATTACACTGCCAGCAGTTGGGGAAAACACGGCCGTGCTTTTGGGAGAACACGGCCGTGCTTTGGGAGAACACGGCCGTGCTTTGTGTCTGCCCTGCCCGTGTAATCAGCTCATGTCTGCCAAACTCAATTAGCTCTCGGCAGTAAAAGCACGGCCACAGAACACGGCCGTGTTCTGAAGGCCTCCTGCCCGTGTTTTGGCTCCAGCTCGACGAAATGACTTCCGAATGGCCCGAAACTCACGCTTAGCCTTTCCTTTGACGCCTGGGACCTGAAATATGACAAAATAGCACAACCCGGCGTAAAATAGGCCAAGAATACATGACCATGCTCCACAAATGGATAAGAAATAGGGGTATAAAATCCTGCAATTACATCGTTATCAGTTGCACAGTCATACATGTTAACTTGAAGGACATCTGTAATACGACGAAGGAATCAAATTTGGAGAAAAAGAGTCCAAATCTAAAACGTAGCGTCATATGACAATAATAATTGTCTCCACCTAATTAAGCACCCAACCATCATAAATTTCTATGTTAAGACTTGCTTCTCCTACCTTGTCCCTATGTAGAAGGAAATTGGAAAATAAAAAATTCTATGTCTGTTCCATGGTTGACATTGTCCATAATTATTGGATGGAAGAAAATAACAGGAAACTAAAAGTTGGCAAGTTTGGACGATGGTAGGACAGTGTTGAACCAACAGTAACTCCTCGTCTGAGGTAACTATCGCATCATGCTTTCGTTTGGAATGAGTAGTAGGTGGTCCCTTAGCCATACAATCTCTGTTAGGTTGGACATCACTTGGACAGGTCTGAGATTGCAGTTGTGTTGGTGATCTTAGGGGGGGGGGGGGGAGTCACTGGTGTTCATAGAGAGACAGGAGGAATGAACCAGTAACGCACAAAACTAAGAAATTTGGGAAGGATATAGGATAAGTATAACAAATAAATCATATATAATCATCTTAAGTAATTGTTTATAATAGACGTACCTCATTTTCCATCGAAATAGATGGATCAGTTGTCAAAGTTTTTCTAGACTCTAAAATATTCATTACAG
Source organism: Linum tenue (assembly GCA_946122785.1). Taxonomy (NCBI): domain Eukaryota; kingdom Viridiplantae; phylum Streptophyta; class Magnoliopsida; order Malpighiales; family Linaceae; genus Linum; species Linum tenue. The sequence goes on along the minus strand of CAMGYJ010000010.1, from coordinate 34,223,114 downwards.
TAAGCCTACTGGAAGGGTTCGAATAGTCATAGTCACTAATTCGTATATGCAGCTTTAACTGTTGACCTTCCAACTCAAGTAATGTTGGATGAGGCGTAGTAACATCATCTTGCATGTCAGTGAAAAGTTGTTGGGCAGAACTGTCAAAGTGGGTGGACGCCGTGTGATCCAACAACACCAGTTCAGTTGAAGCAGTGGTGTCGAAAACAACTATGACTATTCGAAACCTACCAGGAACGTGAAAATACAACATCAAATACTACATAAAAACTTTTGACTCAAACTTTGTGCAAGTTGGTTGACTAAGGGTCTGTGTGCAACTAATTTCCGTAACAACCAAGGTATAACAATGCCATATGTTTGTTCAAAAGTTACTTCTACGGCAAAGGGTTTGAAAATAATAAGGATATAACTGATATTCTAAAAATACAAATAAATGAAGCTATTGGAAGCCTCTTGTGGGAGAATTTGAGTTTGTTAATATGTCCAAAAGAAAGACATCGAACTCCTAGTGCCTTGTTGGCAATTGTTTACAAAACCTTATAGTTCTGTATCTCCTAAACAAACACATCTTATACTATCTAGAGAAGAATGCACTTCATTATAAGGCATTTTTATTAAGATCACATACCGTTTCACAGCTTCTTTGGAAGTTGTTTTGCATTTTCCTTAGAAGAATCCATCTTCATCTTCTTGAACCAACTTGCGGCATTTTGGAAATGCACAGCCATTGTAAAACCAGTTGTCTTTCACCTTAGAAACGGTGCAATCCAATTCGAAAGTTTGCTGTGCAACATTCACGGGTAGTGGAGACAAATTTGATCAATTAAATGAATGGAAATAGGTCAAGGAATTGCTTAAGTTTGGATATGGGTTGTGTACTGACCTGGTCTTTCTTGACAGATTTGAGTTGACACAATTCTTCAATGGTAACAGTAGGGACAGCCTGAACTGACTCAAGATCAAGGAGTTGTGGTGCATCGTTCCGAGGAAGACTAACATAAAATTTATTGATATTTAGGTCATAGAAAATATAATACACTTACGAACATAAGTAATTTTGAATTTATGTTTGCAATACTGTTTTTGTAAAGCAGCAACTTCTGGAATTTCAAGATTGTCATACAATCTAGTAGCACTCGATGATGATAAGTAGAATTCCTCTGCAAAGCATTTAGTTTAGAAAGTGAACATGTTGTAAATTATCAAGGCAGACTTGAATGATGGACAATTTAGTGTTGAGAAGAACACCGGAGAATGGTTGTAGTGTATGAAAATAAACAAAAAAGGAATCAAAATTACGCCTTACTATTCCACGTTCTCACAAAGAGAGATGTAACCACGACAACAACAGTCGACTTTTCTGTCGGCCTAACAATACTATTCAGCTGAGCCATTACTCTTCCTCACAAGGAAACTTTGATGATGTGGCCACTGCATTTCACAAACTATGGGTATTCAGGTTGTGATGTAAAAAATAGCAGCATCATTTAGAAACATAAAAAACTGCGGGAGGAATTGATTGGGATAGGAAACTTTACTCTGACAACTTGATCATCATATCCCTGCGTGGATCCCTGTTTGAAGATGATTTTGGAATTTCAGTAGGTAAACATTTCACCAAGTGACCAGCAACGTCTGCAGCAAAGCGAATCAAGAAATTCATTTACACTATTAATGGCAAAACGGACAAACCGAATTCAACCAGTTAGTACTCACCCATGAGATCCTGAATGCGATCATTAAGGTCAGGAAGATCCGATGTTTCCAGAAATCTAAATTTGTAAGCAGGGATTCCGGGAATGTCCTCAATTGGACGGACATTAGTATCGTCAGTGAAGTCAATCATCAGCCGATTACCAACTGGACGGTAGTTCTTTTGTGTCAGCTTCACAGAAAAATTGGCAAACTCATAGAACCTTTGCTCTTGGACTCGATCTTCAAATTCCTTCATCTTATCTTTTGGGACACGCACCCAGATATCATTTCCCTACAAAGGCATAACAAAATCTCAATCACAGACGAACTGGAAAAGAACCAAGCATAAATGGGATTAGAGCAGAACATTACCTCCGCATCTATAATAACGAATTCCAAACAGATGACAAAATCTTTTTTAGAATTGTAAGGAATCCATTTCCTCGAGACACGAACACGGAGCTTGGGGTCTTTTTGATCAGTAGAAAGCTGAGCAATAGTGAGAGAAGGCATTTTGGTTTGGCTGGTGGGGGAAAGACAAAAGAGTGGGTGGGTGATTATATTGGGAGGAGGAGAAGAAAAAGGGAGGGAGTCTGACGAATCTACATGTTAACCGTTTTCTTTGAACTTAAAGATCCCCACGTCGTCATTTCTACTTGGTAAGTGGTTGTGGCGTTGATAAAAGGGAGTAACCGTCAGAGACATCGCCGACGGTGTAGAAGGGTGGGGAAAATGCTCCCTACAAAAACGGCGGAATGGAAAGGATAGGAAAATGGACGGTTGCTGCTCAAGAGGGTTTCCTGCTCGTTTGGGCTTTAGTTTCTTATAAAATTAGGCTTCCCCTAATTAACAATTCCAGGCAGGCGGCCCAATTTATATAGTCTTCTTGAAAAGGGCCCAATTGTAACGGGGTTTGTCTAATACAACCATTAGATTTGTAACCGGGCCCATTCTTTTATTGAAATCCCTTTCGCACCACTGCTCTAATGTCCATCCATCTTTTGTTGGCTGTTCACAATGGGATGTCCGGAATTGAACGTCCGGCTCTTCACAAATTGATTAAGTATCTTACTACATGAAAGCGAAAGCAAAACCTGGGTAGAGAAAGACATGGAGCTGGAAGAAATAGATATCAACATGCTACAATTAGGAAGAAAGGGTAAGCAAAACAAACCCAGCGTGATTGAAAACCACCACATATTAAACAATTCCAGCTCCATGAAATGAGGTGATAATTTTTTGGGGAAAACATCATCCTTAATTAATCCAAATTAGCAGTCTATGCCAGCCTGATTAATCGTCTGCTGCTGCTTAGTATACTATTTTGAAAACCATTTTGAGGTTGTAGAGAAAAAATTAGCAGTAGGACATTTTGCGATAAAATTGTAGTTAAACCATGTGTAAATCATGTGATACATCTACAATCACCGTAATGGCTTCCTCTCAACTTTTCCGAGATGACCGTCAGTGTGATTTAACAATTTAGAATTTTTTTGCCAATAGCTTAGGATCGGATTGGAACAAATTACAATCTTTATTTTAACGACATGAACTATGATTTTAGCAGAAAGCAGTGTAATGCAACCTTATGTATGGTTTTACAATTTTCGAGTTTTGTGAACATAAATCAAGACTCGGGCCAGGCCAAAAGGTCAAACTTGCTTTAACCACGTTTAAAGTATGTTGTTTTGACAACACACACAACTGTCCGAGTGAACTATGATTGTACCTTACTGATGATTCAGTTGAAAAACTCTTAACGGAATCTAAATCAGTATGTGATAGGTAGATGTATGAAAAAATTTAACCACAGTTGAACTATGAGTTTACCACAGTCTCCCGTAATGTTAACTTTTTTGGTACGACCTTCAGTATGGTTTTACAATTTTGATTTTTTATGTACATAGATTGAGTGTCGGATTGGACCAATTTGTGAAGCCTAATTTCACCATAATTTTGCTTGATTTTTTTTTTTGCAAAAAATACCCTAAAGCTAACTATCTGGAAAACCATCGGCATATTTTTACATTTTTTTGGGCTTTTTATGAACATACACCGAGTGTTAGGTTGGAGCAATGTATGAAGCCTGATTTTAACCATGGTTGAGCTAAAATTTTGAAACAAAATACTCTAACACTAACTTTCCCTATATGATATTAGATACGTTTTGACACTTTTTTTTTCTTAACTTAAATTCATCCTTGAGCTGGACAAATGTTTTATGCTTGATTTAGCCATGGGTCAACTTAGAGTTTAGCAAAAAATAACCTCATGGCAATTCTATGGCATGGCCTTTCATCTGGTTTGACAATTTTTAATTTTTTGTGAGCATAAATCTAAGCTCGGACTCGAGCAATTTGTGAAATCTGATTTAACAACGATTGAACTACGTTTTTACTAAAATGTCGGTCCAATAGAAAATAAATAAATAATGTATTTTAACAACCATCTGTACAACAGCAGAAAGCCAATCCAAATAAATAAGTGATTCTCCATTATAAACAAAGCTGCGGAAATCAGTTACAGCTAATCGCTTGCACACTGGGTGCTTTAAAACCAAACCATAAAACTAAAAGGCTAAGCTCCAACAATCTGATCATCACAAATAACAGTAAAAATGTACAGTGGAAGTAGTAAATAGAGCTGAAGGAAGAGAAATGCCTAGCCAACCACTTCCTATTAAATGTTTGAGTGTGGTTGATATTTAGAAACACAATCCATGAATCCATTAAAGCACTCCATCCTTAAAATGCAGCAGGGAACATCTTCAGCAAAACCAAATCACAGTGACGGACCATGTGGTTCCACGCTCCAACTTCAATGACAAATTGGTAATACTTCGTATGAATGCAGTTGAGAATGGCGATGATGTTAGTATCCCAATCGATATCTGTCTCTGCAACCACATCACCAACAATGCGTCTAAGGTTGACAGAGGGAAACACAACTTCCAGGTCCTCAGTTACATCATTGATGGTGAAATGCACAACACTGACCATAGAGTGCGCTGACGTTGAAATTCCAATTGCTTTTAGTTTTCCCGTCATGATGTATATCTTCCCCTAAAACAGACACATGTGTTATTGATGACCAAAATGAAGCAAATGTTGAATTGGGTAATGCCGGTGTTTTAAAAAATTTGGTGTTTAGTTGAGTTTTAGTGACTTACCGTACTATACAGACTGAACTTTATCATATTAAGCTGTGGAACCGTGGTGTGCTCAGATATGACGATAGCTTCCTCGTATAGCAATGGTCCAACAATATAGTTAGATCCAAATTGGGGTCCATCTGAAGTGATACTAAAGTAAACAGAAGTACAACTATCAATAGATACCACACACATTACAAGAAAACGAATAACCTCCTAACATCCATTTAACAATAAAACCACAAACACATGAGTAAATAAAATTATAGTCATAAGAACTGTTATTAATTTACAAAACATGATGACCATAATTGAAGTGATACTGCTTATCTTATTAACATTTAACTTCAAACAACGTTTTACTGTCCCAAATGAGTAAACAAAAATTTAATTCATTGTGCTAATTGGATAATAAAATTCTGTTTTGTAAACGACTCCGTATTCTGAACTTAGTCATTATCAAAAGAAACAAAGGGCAGCATCTACTCCATCACAAAAAATGTTACAATTCTCAAGGACATGATAATCAAATGCATACGAATTAGCTACTCAATGGACGGAAACTATGCAAATATTCATTTGTTCTCACATGACCACAAAAAAGGTTAGTATCTTTCTAGTAAGAAAAAGCCAGAAAATTTTCGCACCTTCGTTTTGCTCGATGAATAGTGATGTGAAGACCGCGATCTGCCCCAAAGCTCCGGCGTCAGAAACAACTTATTCAAAACTTGGTATTGCCGAGTCCGACAAAAAAACATAAGCTATCTCTCCCCAAAAGAAAATAAACAGAAGTTGGTAAGATAGAAATAACCGTTTTTTCAGAATGAGCATAAACAAAAGAACCATTTTACAGACTCTGGCAGTAGGAGCGTGATCCGCTTCTTCCGAACCGGTAAACCTGGGTAGAACCTGAACAAGTTCACATCCAAATATTGTTCCAACCAAATCTACAAAAGCCAATCCAAAGAATCGTGCATTAAGATGTAGGGTGTTACCAAAATGCATTTATTTGAAGAAGCAATTGTTTTAAAGCTCATACCCGGCAGATAAGTTTGATTCTGAAATGCATAAGGGATGTCCCTGACAGCAAGGAAACAGAAACTAAATTTCTCAATATCACCTGTGTCCTCCATGACATACAACAGGGTATCCGAACGAAATGACAAACGAAAATCCGCTTCTGCCACTCGATGAATAGAGTTGTTCTCTTCAATGTAAAACGACATTACTCCATAAACACGACCCTCATGAAGACTTGACAGAAATCGATTTAAATGTGGTCGCCGAATGATGGCTTCAACCAGCTGACCCTGCATAGTCAAGGAAAATGAATTAATGTTTGTACAACCGTTACTGAGAAAGAGGTCAGAATGAATAATACACAGACATGGTTGTTAATGAATAAGAGATTCACTTGTTGAAGTGAATCCCCGGTATGATACAGCTTCCCCCATACCCTCAGCAGCCGCATCCGCAACACCTAGGTGTCGTTTTGAACATGAAGAACAAGAAGAGGATTGACAGACATGATTGCGATATTGGATTGGTACAGTGAGGATCAGAGTTGGAACGGAGGAAGCAGTTTTCATTCGGCTATATAAATGAACTTAACATTAACTAATTCTATTTTAAATTGAGAGGGGGATGTAGGTATCTAAACCGCGCGAGAATTGGGGGAAGTGGGGGTACTGGCTCCAAATGTGAACAGTTACTTCTTTAAATTATTTGTTTACAATAAATCCACTTCTGCAATTAGTTAAAAAACATCAACCAAAATGGTTTAAAATATGCTGCTATACCCAGGAACAATTTACATGACCAGTGGACAACGGTGTCAATTTCTTCCACCATTATCAAATTTCTAATTTACATAAAAATACAATTCCCTTACAACTAACTGCGAGTGAGAGAAACTTTTGGAATTAGTGAAACCAAGTACCTTCAACAACCGACTTGAAGAAACGGCTCGAAGAGGCAGCAAAGCGCTCGGGCTTCAGGTACCGAGCTGATTTCTTGTAGGGATATAAAGCTTCCTCAATACTCCAGATGAACTGAATCAGAAATTGACCCGGCAGCAACATGCCATTAATTTGCAGCTGCTTCTCCGATGGGTTAGCGTAGATATGTGTGAGATGGAGTTGGTGCTGATTGGAGGCTGGTCGAAACTTGCTGCAAGTGATTCCGACCATCGCAGTCTCTAGTAGGATACAATAGGATTTAGACTGGGAAACTTGGCCACTGCACGACCCTGAGAAGGAGGGTGAGATTTTGCGATGTAAAAGTGCCGCCGCTGGTTTGTGAGGTTACAAACACGCCTGGATCTAGGTTTGTGAAGTGTGGGCGGGCTGGAAAAAGATTTGGCCCAATACTACGCGGATCAAAATTTGCCCAGGCCTTTCAAATGACCATATAAAATTAAAGGGTTTTTTGCTGAATAATTAGGTGGGCTTGAGTTTAGTAATGAAAACCCCAAACCTATAAGTCAAGGTGAAGGGGTTTGATTTTTTGAGCTGACTTTGTTAGTTTTTATTAAAAATCTTACCATTCCTTTCATTTTCAGGATTCGAATTGCAAAAGAAAGAATGCAACTCTTAGTATTTAACAGAGAATGAAAGGGTAAAATAGGAACTTCAAGATAAATAACTTTAGTAATAAAAAAAGAAAGATAAATTAAAATCATTTATTAGTGAAAACGACATCCTATTCAAGAATTAGAATATTGTAAATATTGAAAATTTTCATCACTGGTATGACTCTAAAACAATACGGACACCCATACGATAAAACATTTACCATCGGTTATTGACCATAACACATTTCTAAACATCCTATCATTTTTACTAAAGAATCCATCAAAATAAAAATTGGAAAGATGGATGGATCTAATAGAGGAGAAAAGTAGGATCAATGGTGGATTCATCGAGATTGGGGATGTCCCGGGACATTTCTAAAATTTGGGAATACGATTATTCAACTCATGATAGTAGTTTACATATCGATAAAAAAAATATTTAAATGGTAGCCGGACTACAATAAAATTTACAAAACTGATTATCCAACTCCAAGTAGTAGTTTGCATATGATTAAATACAAATATTTAAATGTTACTATAAGTGATTTGAACTTGGGCCGTTGCTACTATAAGTAGACATATTTTTCATTAGACTACAACTTATTTACTATTATATTTTAAATCAAAATATAGTAGTAAAAAGCTATTTCGTATCTACAATTATTTTCAATAGCTAACGATTCAATCCAATCAAGGACTCCTCTAGTCCCCTTGTTCTAGTAGGATTTATCGAGAGTTGTTAGATAACGATTGTATTTTATAATTTTTCCAAAATACTATCACTTCATGTGCTTTGTTGTATTTCGTATAAATAAAATAATTTTTTATTTACTTATTTTTTAATTATTAATTTACTTTAATTTAATTTTTAAGAAAGGACACCCCTATCCAAAATTTTTGGATCCACCACTGAGTAGTAGTATATAGTACTTCGTAACAGAATTGCAAATTTCACCAAAGAGTTATAAAGGAAAGTAGAGGCAAGGGCCGCAAACAAAAAGTTACAAATAAAAATTGAGTTGTTACAGATAGATAAATATGTTGCTTGCCATCTACTTATTCCAAGTGCATGGTTGGCCTTGCCTTCATGTTTTGTAATGCATCTCCATCATTGATAAAGGATATTGCCTTGGGAACGTCCTGCTTGCACAAACCGATTTGGAAAAATGTTAAGGTTAGTAGGAAAAATATAAAATTTTCATATGTTAGAAAATAAATATGAACTTTGTGAAATAAGGTTAATAGATGTAGTTTGTAAATAATGTGACATACCTTGAACATTGCAGTACCAAGGTTCAGTCAAAGATCTCTGTGAAGACTATGTTTTACATCGTTTTCAAAGGCCGACCCTCTGAATCAGAACTCAAAATCTTAAGACCACTTTTTGATGTAACAGGGGACATTGCAACATAAAGTTGACCGTGAGAAAACACCTGCTTTTGCAAGCAAAGTCCTACATGGTTCAATGTCTGGCCTTGGCTCTTATTAATAGTCATTGCAAATGATAATGCAATTGGAAACTGTCTTCGTACCAGTGTGAAGTTCAAGCTCTTGTAATGAGTAGAAAACTGTATCCCCAATATGTGTGCCAGTTAGAATTTTTACCTCAATAAACCATTTGCCCAACCGCTTGACAACCATTCTAGTTCCATTGCAAAGCCCTGTGCTTTGATCCATATTTCGAAGGAGAATAACGGGGCAGCCAACCTTCAATTTTAACTCATATTCAGGAAAATTGCAAATCTTGAGAGAATTAAAAAATTCCACTGTATAGTCACCCTCAACGACATGTGTATCCTTAGCATCAATCTCAATTGAATCAGAGCTGAAATAGGTAACCTCCTCTCCAGGAAACATACCTAACACATAATTGTTAACCATTGCAACAATGTCATGGTGTGGTGCTAGGATAGCCCGCTCAACCAAATAAGTGTCATCATTGTGTCTTTGTCACCAAATCAAGATAGACTATAGCCACAATATCAGAAATAGGATCCGACTTTCGTTCCACACATATTTCAGCTGGAATAGAGATAATTGATTCACCAAAAATATTACTATGTCTTCCTTCACCAATCTCCAAAAGCCAATTGCTAAATGATTCAATCTCAAGACTTGAACCGACCATATCATTACCTTGGGGTAAACGCATATTCTGGGTTAACTTCAAAACAATCATTGACCGCCACAAATATGACCGTTTAATAGACGCATTTACAATATCAGTCCTCGTACCTTTGGCAATGATTGGCAGCGTTTGACAAAAATCACCTCCAAAAACCACAGTCATACCCCCAAACACTATGTTCTCAGAATCAACATTTTTGGTATTTAGTATATCCCTTAATGTCTTGTCTAAAGCCTCTATACTATGCTTATGGGCCATGGGTGCTTCATCCCATATAATTAGAGAAGTAGATTTAATCAAATCTGCTAAGTCTGAACCTTGTTCAATGTGGCATGTTGACTTCGAATCACAACTTATAGGGATGCAGAATCTTGAATGTGCTGTCCTACCTCCCACCATTAGCAAAGCAGCAATACCAGGTGATGCCACACACAACACAATTTTTCCTTCCTATCTCAATTTCATACAAATTGCTCGCCACAAAAATGTTTTCCCGGTACCTCCATAACCGTCTACAAAGAAACATTTACCTCCACCCGTATTCACAGAGTGCAGGATCTTGTCAAAAGCCAAACTCTGTTCAACATTCAGCTTCGCATACACATCATCCGGTACACAATCAAAGTCATTGGAGGTACGACACATCTCTTATGCAACTAACCTATTCATATCAACTAATGCCATACACTGATTAGGAATTGGCAATCCTGGAAAATCAGCGAGAGTCTTTGAATACTTATGCAATAACTCATCAATCGAAAGTAGACACAGCTCTTTAATTTTATCCTCATCCAAGTTCAATTGTGGAAGGTTGAGTTGTTTTCTCCTGGAGTACAATATATCATCGCTAAGTACTATCCAATTCTTATCGCAGAAAGATTGGACATCGGCCACTTGACAATGAATAAGAATACTAACAAAGAGTTTCCGAAGTTTATATCCTGTTGCCCAAAAGGAAACTTCTTTCAAGCAATCATCCCATTCTGAATCAGCAGCAACCAAACCACGTGCATAACATGCTTTCTGAAATGTCGGATGGATAACACCATTCACAGTTCTAATATCCTCATAACTGGAAGCACCCTTTACGACATGCAACAACATACGCAGATAGTACCTGTCTTGTGCAGATGGGTAGCAGTAATACAATCGTGCAATGCACATCCCTTTCTTCCGCTTCTGCCACTTTTTATCGTTCTGTTTCCATACATAATATTGTGGAAGCTCTGCAAAGGTATATTTGTGAGCTTCACTTGACTTAGCATTAAGATCCATCCAAGCCAACAACATTGTTTTTCCATTGGAGTCAAGAACATCTCGCACACGGGATTTCGGATTAGAGTATACTATATTTTCTCCAGGCAAATGATAAGACATGCGTAACACTAAGGGAGACTGATTGTAAATATCAAACCTAAAGATTCGCCAACAAGCTTCACCAGACGTTATATACCGAGCATCCATGAAGGCTTTAATTACATCAATTTTGATAACTTTCTTTGGAGCAGAGCCACTGTCAATAGTAGATGTTTGTTCTTGTGCAGCCAATATTGCCAATGCACGGTCCTCAGGTTTGTTGATATACTTAAACAAATATTTCACCGCCCTGAAAATACAAAACCATATAGTATGACATTTATACATTACATGTGGATAGACAATACTAAAAATTATAGTAATAAACACCTAACTCCCAAGTTATATCGTTGGAACATGTGTAACAAAGATAGACATGGACATATTTGTGCAATCCTGATTAAGTGTCATATCATATATGACTGTATAAATATATTGTAAGCAAAAAAATTGTATCAATTAGAAAAGGTAGTAGAAATATACGAAATAATCACCAACCTTGCTTTGTTGCAAAATTCAACGTTGATATGAGCTCCAAACCGTATTAGCAAGTATCGATTATACGGAACAACCCATCGATTGTCAAGTTCCACACCTCCACAGTTAAATGTCCTACCATTATTGCGCCGACGGTATTTGGCAAAACCGTTATCATCGATTATAGTCTGACTGCAAAATTGCTTTGGGTAATGTTTAGTACATTTACCATTCTTCATGCATGAATTGTTGGGACGTAAGGCACCGCATGGTCCATGCATCATAGAAGTGGTGACTATTGTATACAATTCAGGATCCATATCAGGATTTGGGATTTCAGCACATATTATAGAATCAATGTCAGAAGGTCGATGAGGCTTATTCTCAGCCGCAAGAAATAGGAGTAGGTGTGCGTGAGGGAGTCCACGTTTTTGCCATTCAATTGCCAAAACATCTGTTAAAATTTACCAACAATAATTAGAAAAATTAATCACATTGTTAATGAAGAAAGAGTAGAACATATAAGATATTATAAGCAGGATACATACATGCACATATTTTCCCTAAAATTTCTTTATCCTTGATCTCCGTCATGAATTCATCCAGTTTAATCTTGAAAACTCTTGCTATAACATCGGCACGATTAGGATCCTGGCCAGTGAAGTCCCTAATCAAATCAACCATAAGCTGAATCTCAGGCCACTTGGCATTGTAGGTGAAGGTGATAAACAAATCTGGAAATCCAATCCATTTGCAAATGGCCATAGCATCTTGGAAATTTTCATATTTGTATCTTGGACTTCCAGTGTGGGTAGCAGCTAGAATAACCGGCTTTCCAGATAACTTCAGATCACTATCACCACGCAAATAAGATTCTACCAACCCTTGGTAATGGTGGCCTCTCAACTTGGACTGATTGTTACGCATCCAATCCAAACGTTCAGCCTCAATTAGAGCATATGCATTAACGGCATATTGTTGAAACAATTTTGCAGACAGCAACAAAGAATTTGATTCACCACATCTTGTTTGAAGACGATAGCTATAATACTCACATTGTGTTACCATTTTCTCCAAACCACTTTTCCCATATGTATTCTGAGCATAACTAATACTTGGGTGCCACCCATCTTCTCCATATGGAAATAAAATTGGATATTGCAAAGCCATTAGACTGGGATGGTACATGCTTATTCTTTCCATCTGAGATGTACAATGCTGAACTATTATATCAGGGGAGAATGTTTCATCCCCAGTTTCATCTACAATCAACGCTGCAATCTCATTTGCAGAGGGCAAATCATATTCCCTACTATTAGCCTCTCGCTTGGCCAATAATTTAACCTACAGTTCATCAACACCATATTGGCCTATCTTATCTCTTGCTGAACGAAAAGTACGTACCAGAACATTAGACGCATCAAACATTTGTTGAAGACCTTGAACAATAGATGCCCGTAAGGGATTCCTATCAGGATCAGATGAGTAAAAGTCCAAGCGATTCTGCACTTCATTATCCGAGTCATGAATATATAATTGTGCAAATTTTGGACTAACGCCTTCTGGAGGAACCAAACTGCCAATTCGATGATAAATTTGCCCTCCAATAGAATACACATAGACACCTTTCCCATCATTAATGGAGTGATTCACTTTTCCGCCGATGGAAATAAAACATAATACAACATTATAACCTCGATTGTTTGCACGAAAATGACGGCTCTCAGCAGTATCACCTTGCAATAAATTCTTGAGAAAATGAGGAGGATCTCTACGATTAGGAAGCTTCACCTTACCATGCTTACAACATATTGGAAATGAAGGAAACAAATCATTCCGTGTGGCCAACGTGCTCTCATAACGCCAAAATACAGCACCACAATGTTGACATCTACGTGAGGGAGCTCCAATATTGAAAAACTCAATTATTGAAATACCTATAACAGTATAAATATTTAGTCAAAATCGTAACTTATGGCATCATGAGAATATCATGATGATACATATTAGAAAAGGTCCATATACGAAATAAAAATTGATAAAGTCTACTCCACATAAATTAGTCTGAGAACCAGGCTATATAAGATAATAACAATTATACAAAAACATCCCCTAAAATGGGAGTACATAATTAATTACACTCCCTCGTATAATTTAAACATGATCTACCTACAGAAAAACTAATTAATAGACATTCATTTTCAAAACAGTAAGAAAAAAAAAAAAAACTAATGTAAGAAATATTGAGATCCAAAATGCTAATGCACACACAGACTAAAATGGAAACCACTACGATGATACATTGTGCTACAACAATTACAATGACCAAACAAATTTTATATGTTTGCACTTTGATAATGCCAAATATACATTGAACCTTAAATAAATACATAATGAAAAAGATAAAACAATTGGTAGTCATATTATATTTATCTACAACATATGAAAAAAAATGTGCAATTCACAGAAAATACATAAAAATAACATAAACAAACACAGAGATTTGCCCATATACAACACATATTGTGATTGGACCGATTTTTTAAGACGGCTTGACGTCGACGCTTCTCTGCCAAACGAATACGCCGGTACAGTCTATTCCGTTTAGTCAATAGATTAACAAACTCATTCTCCAACCGCGAAGGACCTAAGACATTAGAAATACACTGAAAATTAGTCGAATATAATTGCATTTTAGATTATAAAGTAACAACAAACACCGACCACTAAATTGCTGCATATGTTTATCCCGGACATTGAATGACCTACGACTTCTTTTCCCTTTTAAAATGACATGTCTCCGCTGCCGTGCCAATTGTGACAGGGATCTGGACAGGGCATTCAGTTCACCTTTCAACTCATCTTGTTCTACATATTACAATTAACAACAAATTTTACATTATACATTTAATGATAAAACATAAATCATTAATGGAGTATGTATTCATCCATACCCTTTTCGAACATTGCTTCTTCCTCGGCAGATAGGAGAAAGCGCTGCCCCTCATCTTCTGGATCGTAAAATAATGCCCGACATTTCCCTGAGATAGATAAAATTTAGTGAACTATTGTATTTATATTGCAACACTAACTACAGTCTCATAGATGCCACTATACATACACGGATGCGACGAATCCAGGACCCGTTTATTGAGTGATGCAGTCACATGCATACTTCTAACCCTTGTACCTGAAGAATAAGAAAAACACAAATAATTGATTTGACGAGGAAGAAATTTTTTGGTCCTTTGTGAGCGTACAACCATTACGAGACTCACGTTTAAATACAGTATTCGGATCAGATGAGAGATGAACAGATGACTCGCCACACTCAAATGTACTTGTATCCATAATGGAAGAAAATATAGCTGGGTGTGTATAACTACGTCAATAGAGGACCAGAAACAACAATTGAAGGTCCAAATTCACCCACCTGTTGTTCCAAACAACAAACACAAAAAATCAGTTACTTCATCTAAATATAATAAATTACTTCATATAAATATAATCAGATGCATTGAAATAGTCCCCTTGGTATGAGAAGAGGATTCCAGAGCATTGTTACCCAGACGAAATATTAGTGCAGACACCAGAGAGAGCACTTGAACTAAACATGGAACCCCGAATTCATGCTAACCTTCTGAGGCTTGACATAAACCATTCGGAAAAATCTGAGAAAAATAATTTAAGCTTCATAACAAACCTGCAAATAGTAGTAAAGAAGAAGCAATTGATGATGCCCGCCACCTAATCAATCAAGGGGCAAAAATAATCCGTCCAGCAACTTGGTCGAGATCCCGTTGTCCATTTGAGGTGATTCTCCTTCCACTGAGAACAAAACAATCAATGCCTACCGTCATTAGCAAGCCAGTCAAGAACAAAACATAGATTATGAAACTTTGCTACGATATCAAGAACAGGAAACCCAATACATGTTTCACAGCAGGAAGGAATTACCTTTATGAGTGTCATACCTCTACCCACAACTATTTCTGCAATCGGAGGCAGGAAGTTCGGATCACCACAACCGGTGGGATTGCTTCATGACCGCCCCGCAAGAATAGTTGTTGCTCCTGCAATTGAAGAAGCAATACCCCAGCTGTTTGTGTTCTTTCTACGATCGAGGGAGTAGGTTTGAGGTGAGGATGATTGAACGTGGTGTTCGTAGGTCGTACAGTTTGAAGATTCCTTGTACGTGAGGGGAGTTGCGAGGGGCGGAGATAACCACCTGTGAGGCGAGACAGAGTGGTGGCAGGTGGGAAGCTTTGCACGACGTGGGGTAGTTGTGTGTTACTGGGCCGAATTAGTTTTTGGGCCCGTTCAAGTTGAAGCAGGGTGCAAACCCGGTTTTTCTTTGGAACTGTCCTGTATGACCGCGCAGAAGAGGTAGAGAAAAAAATCCACCTTTCCCAAACTACCCCTCCTACAAACGCTCTCCATCCAGGAAATTTGAAATGGGGCCTGCTGTTTTTCTATTCGACTTTTATTTATTGTATAGATGGTTTCAGCACGACCACCATTGGACGAGACATGGAGGAAAATGCCACCAAAGTCTAAAGCATGCCTGGTAGAAGACAATGGGGAGTCAATACATAAGAAAAGACATGGAATGTGAGATGGAATAACAGTTAGCTAGTAAATGGCAGTACGGATAAAGAACCACTTCTCAGCAGTGTGTGAGTTGGATATCAAGATAACACCGAGTTAGAAAGAGGAGATTAGAGACCCTACAAACTACCTAGATCACGAAAGGTCAAGAGGATGTTGAGACCGTTGAAAGGGGAATTCAAGAGTTCATGATGATCTGTTATGGGATTGTCCTATCCTAAATGGAGGGAGCACCTAGCCGCCTAGAATACATGAGGGGTGACAGAAGGAGGAACCTCTCTAAAAAGTTGGAACTAGTGGGCTAAGAACCGATGTCTCGAAACTAGCTATAGGAGTAAGTCATTAAGCCAACCGAGTATAGACAAGTAAGTGGAACGTTCAATAAATGTTCTAGTGAATGACAGAGAATTCGAGGAAGCACATGGAAGTTCCGATGAAGGATTGAGAATATGTGTAGGTAACTCGGGTTCAAGAAAATGCATAGTGGAGTACGACGAGGAAAAGCATTACCACGAAGGAGGAAATCATTAAGTTACCTTACCCAAGGTGCCCCACTCTGAGTGGGAGCGGCATAGTAGGATGTCATCCATAGGAAGCGGCTAGTTAAGGATAAGTAAGACACGTTCAGTTAAGCCACTAAGAACCCATACTATGAGATTAAGGCCATATGCAGGCATCAATCGAGAGAAATGACGTGAATGAGGTATGTTAAAGCCTACCCAGGGAAATCCTCTATTGGAAGCTTTGACCCAAACAATAACGAGAAGATACTCAACGGATTTTGGTGACCAAATATAGTGCAAAGCAAAAACGGAAGGAGAACACCATAGGACGTTACAGAAACAAAATGGTGGTCGTCGACCAGGCAATGTATGCGTCAAGGAAGATAGCTAGGACGGACCGAAGCATGAATATAACAAACAACAAGAAAGCATTAGATTGATTACCAGTAGCGAACAATCAATCCATAGGAAGTCCATCAACAAATTTTGGCCAATTCTAAGGTGGAATCGTGGTCGTTAAGAATAGTCAAAGGGAGAACTTTATAAGTCAAGGACTCCAGATACATTAGTAAGAAGAGAATATGAGAACCTAGATGACTACATCGAGAATAAGGGACATCATCTAGAACTAGCGAGTAACATCGAGAAGAAGAGTCACGAGTAGCGAAGTAAGAGGGATACGAGTTTAGGGAACCAGTTAAGATACCCCAAAATGAAACCAAGATCGCCTGTGCGGGTGAATGGTGGCAATCTCTCGGGTGAAAATTTCTTGGACGGGGAAACCGTATGAGAAATTTCATTTGGGGTCTAAGAGTGACAAAATGGATAGTACGATAACATCAAATTCAAGTGCCGATAAAGAAGTGCTAAGTTAGGCGCCGGGAGTGATCAAGTATGCAAAATGGAAGGTCATGATTCACGAAAGAAGTCATTAAGTTGATTGCAAGCTAGAGAAAGATGCAAAGGATGCTTTTAATGCATTCAGAAAGTAGAAGCAGCATTATGAGGTTTCGTTAAGCAAGAAGTAACGAAGAGATGACCATTCAGTTTATGGTTAAAGGATAAGATGAAGTATCGAGGAAGAAAGTAAGAGATGCAAAGCTATGAGATACAAGGACTTCGGTGACCGATGTGGTCAACCATGGACGAGAATTACGTTAGAAGAGTTTTGTAGTTAACAAGAAGGAGGGGTTAAGCAGCCATCAACAATCTTGGGGTTCGAAGTGGCATTACCTTCTTATGTACCAAATGATGGAGATAGTGGATGCCCTAGGTACGTTCAAAGTACATAACCGATGTGAAGGAGGTAGGAAGCAGGAGATAACAGAGTATTACCGAGCAAGTTGAATGCTCACCCAGGATGTTACGTCATGGAGTTCGAGGAGGGTGAATCATTAATCGTGAAAAAGAGAGCATTATAGGTCTAAATACTGGGAAATTATGAGACGATGTTGCTTAAGGAATCATAAGAGGAGACCTTGAGAAACCGTAGCAATTACAAGATGCTTTGAGTAAAGTACCACAAAGTAGTAGAAATCCATGAGAAATGGGTGAACTACCAGTCTGCTAGGATCACATCTTATTGGAGGGAAGGATTTATAGCTCAATGTCGTACAAGTAAAGGAAGTATAAATCCCTGTAGTAGAAGGATTACCTCAGGCGAAATGTTGAGTAATCATGAAGAATAAATTTCGAGGTCAAAATTTTTCGTAATGAGGGAGGAAATGTGATATCTCGATTTTGATTTAGGTTCAACAACAACTACTAGGTGAATTGGATCAACATATCAAGCCAAATCGACTTTTTGTTTCATCACTTTTGGGTCAAGTTGTGAAATAAAAAGTGTTGAGAGTAACTCAAGGTTACACGATTGCTACAAGCTAAGGAAAAATATTACGATCAAGGGTTACCAACGAAGTTGTATGGTAAGAATAAATGATCGGGGGAAGGAAGGATGAGTTCCGAGAAAATATATATATATGGTGGCTACTTCGGTGCACTCAGTGCTCCCAACTCTAAAAGCGTCCATGATACATCAAATTTTGAACTTTAATTAGTACTCTCAATATAATATGATGATATGACATAGAACAATAACAAATCAATCGATTACCCTAACCCTTTAACCTTCAATTTTGAATTCCAACCCAAAATCCCAAATTGTAAACTTAAACCCTAACCCTAAATCCCTAAATCTTAAATCCTTCAAATTAAAGTAAATTTTGAATGAATTTTTTTCAAATTCATGTGCTTCTTGTTCATAATATCATAAGCAACAATTGATACCGTTTTGACATGAATCGCATGGTCAGAATGACAATTATGAGGCGGGTGCACTAAGTGCACCCGAAAAAGTGGGTGCACCGAATACGCCACCATATATATATATGCTAGCGGTCCATTCCTGGGGATGTTAATAAGGTTAAAATGGCTTCTATGGTTAGTTAGGTAGCTACGACAGTAGTAATGAAACATGAAATGATGATCCAAAGAGAGGTGGCGACAGGTGCGATCCACTTAAACGATGATTAAGGTTCATCGACTGATTTCTAAGGTGAGTGTAAAGGGGGTAAATTCTACGTGTTACGTATTTTCAAGCATTTACCTTACGCATTTTAAATATTTTTGTGAAGTGGTTGGTATGGTTGTTTAGGCGAATGGTTGATGATATGTGCCTTGTTTGAATTATGACTTGAAGTGAATGTTTATTATTTACTTTGAAATTTTATGAGTATAAGTTATTGTTAAAGTTCAAGAACAAGTTCTTTTTAAGAAGGAACTCACATTCAAGAAGGTGAAGTCGTTTTAAGAGTTTTTAGTCACTAGCGCCAGTCCGTTGCCATTTGAGATAGAGCAGCAGTTATGCTCTTGAGACTTTTAAGATGAGCAGCAGTTATGCTCTTGAGATATTTTAAGATGAGCAGCAATTATGCTCTTGAGAATCGTGGAAGAAGAGCCTTCCACGATAAGTTTAAGTTTAAGGAAAGCCTGGATGGCTTCTCATATGTATGAGTTGGCAACCGGACTAGCTAGTGAGAGATCCCCGTATCAGTCAAGAGTTTAAGTGGAGATTTGAGCTTTAAGAATACAGTTTTAAGAGTTAAAATTTTTAATAGTGGAAGTACAAAACAACTTCCACTAAGTTAAGTAAAGTGATCAAGTATTAATAAGATGTTAAACGTAAGGGCGTAGACTGAACCCATCTCACTCACCAGTTTGAAGAGCTAGAGGAGCAGTTAGGGAGCAATGAGTTCGAGGGCAGCCAGCTAGAGGAGAGCAATATAAGCGTCACGGAGGATGCTTAGTCAAGGTTTTCAGTAACAACAACATTAGAGATTATTAGTTATTTACATTTATGATTATTAGTATGGACTGGAGATCATTTTGAGATTTTAAGGATTGAGTTTGCCCATGAGTTAGGGCGTTGCTTTGAACTACGAGTGTGTATTTACAGTATTTTATTTATGAAAATTTTTCCCGCTGCAATTTAAGATTTGAGTATTTTATTTGTCAAGGGAATTTTAGTAAAAGTACTATCCAGCCGGGTTAGGGTGTCACAGTATCATGCTGCAAGTAAAACTAGAAAGGGACTTATTCAATAAATGAGAAAATTGGTATGGTGCTAGCTTTCACATGTTCAACCATGGCTCTTTGTGCCTACCTATCGAGATGGTGCCTCTCGCAAGCAAAGCGAGCTCGGGGTCGAGGCATCTTAAACAAGCAATCCTAAAGCGACCACTGGGGCAGATTCTATTTATAATTTACTGTACATTAGGGTGGTAAATAGACTCAAATATGAGGTGCGGCCATTTGATGCAATGCATTGTCCGCTCCAACAAATGAAGTACCGGCTCACCTGAAATTAAAAGAACAGGAAAAAACTGCAATACGATCTAACTGATTGCCGTACTTTCTTTCCCCGTAATAGATTGTTGTACTTTACATACAAAGGAATGCTACAGTTTATGCCAATCATCACAAGAATGATCCAATCATTTTCATGGCATCACCAAATTGATAAGTTGGTTAGTCTAGAGATCATCCAACACAAAAGAGAGTAGAGGAAAAACAACAGCACACAGCTAGTGAGAGCAGGGACAATCATTGGGCCAGACCTTCAATACAATCATGGTTTTCCTTCGATAAATATCAAATGGACAAAGATAATTGATTGGCTTTACATATCCTTTTATCTTTACAACATCCATGAATCATGATGTTACAAACCATTAGGCTCACATCCCAGGCTAGGCCATCAAATCAAATAGCCTCTTAGCTCTGCCAAATTCACCACACTAACAATATCCATCTAGCTGCATGTGACAATATTTGGGGGCACTTTACCTTGAATCATCACTTTAATGAAAGTTTTAGCCTCCAATATCATCCCATCTTTGCAAAAGTCATCGATCAGGATGAACCAATAGCTTCATCAGGCATAATTCTCCCAACGTCTAGGAAGATCTTGGCATCAGCTGAGAATCCTTAATTCCTTAGATACTATCTCTTGAATGAGTTCCTCTGCATCGAGTGGATCTTTGTGTCGAAGATATTAGCGGACGATCAAACTTATAAGAGTGATAATTTTGGTAGCAACCACTCACCTCAATCATTTTGAACAGACCATATGCTTCATCTACGAAGCCATGTCTACATAGCCCACTGATTACTATGTTGTACGTGACAATATTAGGCTGTACACACCAATCTTTGCAGAGCCTAGAAAACATTGCCCTTCCTTCCTCAACATTGCCAGCTTTCCACACGCTATCGAAAAGAGTCGTCAACCCACTAATGCTTTCAATTCATTGGAACAAAGCCAGTGCCTCGTTGAGATGATCTCGCTCGTACAAGTGCTTAAGCAAAATATACTATTATAAGTCACAACATCTGGAACCTGACCCTGATCACGCATTTTCTTCACAAATTCCTGTGCTTCACTTCAGTATGCCTTCCCACTGTGCAGAATCCATTCACAAAAGTATTAAATGTAACACTTTTTTGGTGTCAAATCCTTCTCAAGCATATCAAAGAATAACTCTTTGGCTTCACAGATCCTTTTATCTCTATAGTATCCAAAAATTATGATGTTGTAGCTACAGACATTAGGCTTGCATCCCATACTAGACATCAAAGCAGATAACCTCTTAGCTTCCCCTAATTCACTAAAGTTGACAATACCCATCTAGGAATGAGTTGTTTTGGTTATATTTGGCCGCACTTGTCTCTCTGAATAGTCTTACCAATCACAGCTTTAGCCTCCAAAATCGTTCCAACTTTGAAAAGCTCATCAACCAATATGCTGAGAGTGAACAAATCAGGCATGATGTAATAACTTTCTATCATCTCATTCAACATCATCAAAGCACTTTTCGTCTGACTTGCGATACACAAGCCATGAATCAAATAATTGTTGGTGAAAACATTTGGCGGGACTTTCTTATCCTTAAGATCACAGAAGACATCTAGCGCTCTAGAAGTTGAGCCATCCTTGCACAGAGCACCCATGATAGTGTTATAGGTAGTAACATTATGCCAACAACCCAAACCTTCCACTCATCAAGCAAACTAAGAACTTCATCAGTTTGGCCATCTTACAGGACCCATTTATGATCGAATTATAATAGACCACATTAGGCTTGTGCCCTAAAGCCCATTTACGATCAAATTATAATTAACAGCATCAGCAAATCACACACCTTTAGAGAGCCCACCAATCAAGGTACTGAAAAAGCAATCACATTTTCTCAAAATCGAGAACCCAACATCGACACGACCCAATCTTCAGAAGCAATGAATCAACATGTTGAGTATGTAATTGTTGAACGGCATGCCAGCCAAATCCATTAGTTTGGATACCGAGACCGCAACCTCAGGGCATTCATTTTCACAATTAACGACAATAACTGACCGTATTTCACAACCTGGGTTTCATGCGGAGCAACCGATTGAATGAGAGTATAGGCATCTTCAACGCTAATGAAATGAGCAGAAGACCGAAAAACTGCCTTACCGACGTTTCTATGCAGCTTGAATCGAGAGGCTTCGTGACGAAAGATGCAGTTACAGATGTGCTCATTGTCATTGCCATGATGAGAGAAAGGAACGCTAGAATCGGGTATTGGAGATGGAAATGGAAATCTGAGGGGAAAATTTTAAGTGTGAGTCGCTCGAATTATCGGGTGCTTTGTTTCCCGGCGGGAAGACGTTGGATGGAAGAGAAGCCTACGCAGCTCCTACATAAGTGAAAATCACTTATGGGCTCGTTTGATTTATTTGAGTAGACTAATGGGCCATGGGCTCGCTTGATTCGGAAAAAGATTTTTCTTGAAGGAGTACGTAATTTTTTACCATGCATGATTTGTTAATTGTTATGCATCCTAATTCTTGTACATCACAAGTGCGTAACCTTTATTTTCTGTAGGAGTGGACAACGGGACGGGACTGGGTACCTGTACTCGCTTGATTCGGAAAAAGATTGTTTTTAAGGAGTAGTAATTTTTGACCATGCATGATTTGTTAATTGTTATGCATCCTAATTTTTGTACATCACAAGTGCATAACATTTAATTTCTGTAGGAGTGGACAATGCGACGGGACTGGGTACCCGTCCTGTTTGAAACGGGTACCCATTCCCATTTGGAGAGAACTCCATTCCATTTTTCAAACCCGTACAGGATAACCGGTACCTATATATTACCCATAGGGGACGAATAGCGAATACCGCGGGTACCCATATGTAATCACAAATTATAAAATCAAGAATACATGTGGTGTACCACGAGGATTGACTGGGAGCAGGGTGGGGCTGTAAATGTGCAAGAAAGTGGGAAGACTAATGTGATAGACCGTTAATTACACATGTTTTTACCCCTGTTCTTACACCGTTTGAGGTGTTGATTCTCGTGTTTTAGGCCGATTTCACGCTAGGTTGTGCTTGGTTGTGATATTTCAGGTCCTAGTACGTGAATGGAGGCTTGGGAGCGAGTTTGGGGTCGATTGGACGAAGATCGGACGCGTGGCGAGGTGCGAAGGAAGCTGCACGGGCATTCCTGGCCATCACACGGCCGTGCAACTATCATTTGTGGCCGTGTGATTTTCGCCGAGAGCAAACACGGGCAGAGCAGGAAATCCACACGGCCGTGCGACCCTGGCCGTGTGGGAAGCCTGAAGTGCAACTAATCCATACACCGCGTTTTGACTCACACGGGCAACTGGGTGAGACACACGGCCGTGTGGCCTGCCCGTGTGAGTCGGGAAATCTTGGTTTTTCAGCCAATTTCGAGCCAAAAGGGAGAGAATAGGATTTTCAGAGCAAAAACAGAGCCCTAGAGAGAGAAAGTGTGAAGAACACATCCTAGAAGCTATCTTGGAGCTGGGTTTCGTCAAATCGAGCTTGGAGATCGTCATAGGAGTGGAAATCATCATCCCAGAGCAGATTTTCCTCATCTTTATGAGTATGACTACTCTGATTACTGTTTTCTTCTCTCTCTCTCTATGGAGTAGAACCCTTCTCTCACTTGGGTATGAAGAACCCTAGTTCCTTGTGTTAGGGATTTGATTGTAATGACTTGGGATGATTATACTGTTTGGTTTTAATCGAATGATGCATGTTTATTGAATTGATTGAAGTCTGATCAGCTTTTCTCGATTTTTGCTGCAACCTAAGATAGATAGAATCTGATTAGGTTGTTAGAGCCTCTTCATTCGATAGTAGGAGATTGGTTATACGAGAGTTAGCCAGTTTACTGCTTTGTACTGGAATTCAATTCCAGTAGTGGAGTTCTGTGCTCATAGCCTCAGCTTTCTATCCCGGTGAAGACTAGTCGTCTGCCGGGTAGCTAGACTGAGAGGGCTTGGTCAGCTTAAGAGATTCCAAGCTACTGTCGGATCTTCCGCAGTCTAATCAATAGTGAATCAACCCAGGGTAATTACAATTGAACCTAACTAAGGAGCTAGGGGGTCTCATTCCTGAGTGACTCTTACCTGCTTTTGAAAATCGAACCATTTCCTGCTTTCTTACTGCTTTTGCTTTAAACATAAATCACTCGACTTACTTGGCTATGTAATAAATAATCACGGAGTAAGCAGTAGATCTAGACCCCGGGTTGATAATAGAACTTGCCTGTTACTGCATTCCTGGACTGCGATTACACTTGGTCGCAGTTTGGTGTTGTGTTTTGGCGTGTCAAGTTTTTGGCGCCGTTGCCGGGGAACCCTCTAGGTTATTGGGGAAATGTCAGAATTTGTTACTCTAGCTTTTTCTTTATTGCATTTTTCTCTTCCACCTGTGTGCCTTCACGGGTTGCTTCTGCTGATTGTGTGCAGGTAGTGCATGACCCGTAGCCAGTCGGGAGATCTACTACCATTAGACCAGGAGCTTGAACGAACCTGCAGGAACTTCAAGCGGGCTCTAAAGGCGCGACTGGCTGCGGAGGAGGAGCTATCACAGTTGCAGATCGAAGAAGAAGAAGAAGAGATGGCTGATCCACAGGACCATGATGTGATCAAACCAGATGAGCAGACCATGGGATCCTACTGGACCGCTAGAGCTGCGGACATGAGGTCACCCATTCAACACCCTCATGTCCCAGCTAACAATTTTGAGGTGAGCACCTCAGTAATCACCATGCTGCGCGGTTCAGTGGTGTTCCGTGGTAAGGAGGGGGAGTGCCCCCGATCACATCTTAGGCGATTCCACGAGCTCATCGATGGAATCAAGATCAATGGGGTACCAGCAGATGCCATCCAGCTGAGGTACTTCCCATTTACTCTGGAGGGGCAAGCCAAGGAGTGGCTAGACACTCGACCTCCGGGATCTATCACCACGTTCGCCAACCTGGCGGACAAGTTCCTCACCCGCTACCATCCTCCATCCAAGGCAGCTGACCTGTAGAAGCAAATTACCCATTTTGCTCAGGATGAGGATGAGACCATCAGGGTTGCATGGGAGAGGTACAACAGTCTCTTCCTGAGGTGTCCAAATCATGGCTTCAATGATGTCTTCAAGGTGGGCACCTTCTATCACGCCCTCTTCCCGGAGGACAAGCAGCTGATTGACTCAGTTTGTGGCGGGAACATGCTGACCAAAACACCGCCATAGCTGAATAAACTCTTTGAGGAGATGGCGAAGAACAGGTACGATTGGAGAACTGCCAGGAGATCGAGACGAGCACCAGGACGGGGTGTGCATGCTGTGGGCACCCAGTCATCTGATTTGGTGCAGGTGGTATCGAAGCTGGTTTCAGCTATCGATCGCTCTTGTTTGATCGCAGGTACAGGACAGCCGCAGGCGATGCTCTGCCACTGGTGCGAGAGCACCCATCACACGGTGGAAGACTGCTAGGCGATGAAGGAATCAACCACACCCTAGGAGCAGGTGAACTTCATCAATAACGTCAGGCGCAATGACCCCTACAGTAACACTTACAATGAGGGGTGGCGCCAGCATCCTAACTTATCCTGGGGTGGGGCAAATTCCAGACCACCAGTCCCCCAGGGACCACCGGGCTTCCAGAGGCCGCCATATCAGCCTAGACAGGGGCAATTCCAGCAGCAACAACAGTCTCTCTATCAGCCCATGCAGGGGCATGCTGCTCAATCACAGCCGCGACCTTTCCAACAGCCAGGTGCAGCCCCTGCTGCCCCAGTGCAGAATGATCAGATGGCTGAATTGCGGGACTTGGTGGGTTCTCTCGCCAGTTCTAGTGCTCAGAAATTCAACACTATTGAGCAGTTCATGGAAAAGGCCTCGGGTAAATTCCTGGCTCTTGAAGCTGGCCAGAGGAACACACAGGCTGTCTTGCAGGATATCCAAACCCAGCTGGGGAGCGTGGCTCAGGCAGTGGCACAAAGGGCTCCTGGTACTCTACCCTGTCAGACCATTCCTCATCCGCAGAACCCGAATGAGCACTGCAATGCCATCACAACCAGGAGTGGCAAGATGACTGTTGATCCACCTGTTCGGGAACAAGAGAGAGAGACCCCTGTCTTAGCATCTCCAGCGGTTGAAAAAGAAGCAGAGAAGGAGGTTGAGGTGCCTGCACCTAAGCCGCAACCGGTAGTGAAGGAGTATATCCCGAAACTCCCATTCCCTACTCGGCTGCACAGAGATAGGCTGGAGGCAGAGTTCGAAAACTTCATGTCCATGCTTAGGAAGCTGAATGTCCAAGTGCCCTTCCTGGAGGCACTATCGCAAATGCCTAAGTATGCGAAGTTTCTGAAAGAGCTTCTCTCAAAGAAGCAGAAGCTGAGTGAGCTGGCCACTGTGGAGCTCAGCGAGGAGTGCTCGGCTATTCTGCAGAACAAGCTTCCGCAGAAGCAGAAGGACCCAGGTAGTTTTACTATCCCGTGCTCTATAGATAAATTGCATGTAGAGAGGTCCTTGACAGATTTAGGTGCTAGTATCAATGTTATGCCGTATAAATTGTTCAAGAAACTAGGCCTAGGTGAACCCCGTGCTACTAGGATGACCCTTCAATTAGCTGACCGATCTGTAGTGCATCCTAGGGGCATAGTGGAAGACCTTCTGGTTAGGGTTGGCAAATTCAATTATCCTGTGGATTTTGTTGTCTTGGACATCAGTGAGGACACAGAAGTGCCCCTTATACTGGGAAGGCCTTTCATGGCCACCGCCAAGGCTCTAATAGATGTGCATGATGGGACCTTAGTTTTGAGGGATGGCGAGGAGAGAATAACGTTTTCAATTGCTAATACTCTACCTGCTTCGTCACCTCTGCATGCTGTATCTCACTAGGAGCACGAGTCTGTCGTGTATCCTTCTGTGTTGCCTATTTTGCAGGATCCGCCTCCCACACCTTCGCCGCCACTCCTGACCACTCCGTCATCAAAAGATCAGATCAAAGAGGAGTGGCGGTCGAAACTGCAGGCAGCTAATCCTGCTCGAAAGAGATCCGGAGACCACTACGAGCTGGTCCCGCCCCCACCTTGGCCATCCGAGTATTCACTCGCTTGCATCTTGCCGGATGGCCAAGTCGAGTTGGCGAATGCTGGTGGCCATATTCGTCGTGTGCATGGCCACCATTTGAAGCTGTACCTCAAGAGCGATGTGGATCCGCTCTTGAAGGCACCTGATCCTACACTACTCTAAGCATCCATACTGGCATCCAGCTAAAAGACGGTAAAGAAGCGCTTGTGGGGAGGCAACCCCACCGAGGTTTGCATTTTCTTACTTTTTTCTTTTTGTTTTTTGTGTTTTTTGAGTCTTGAGAGTTGTTCCAGAGTCGAATGTCGTTTTTTGGTGAAAACAGGTTGAATTCGGGGCTCCAGCAGCTCACACGGCCAGGCCATATGCTCGCACGGTCGTGTGGTTTTTATCCCCTGGCCGTGTGAGCTCTCGGCAAATTCCACACGGCCAAAAGTGCAACTGGCACGGCCGTGTGGATTGGCCTGGCCTGGCCTGGCCGTGTGGCCGACACAGGCAACACATCTGCTCGCACGGCCGTGTGGATTTTATTCCTTGGCCGTGCAAGCTCTCGGCAAATTCCACACGGCCAAATGTGCAATTCGCACGGCCGTGTGGAATTCCTTGGCCTAGCCGTGTCGGCCAACACGGGCAAAAGTGCACCTTGCACGGCCGTGTGGCCCTGCCCGTGTAGCCGAGCCACGACCTATATATTCGGCCAACACGGCCGAGTGGTCAGAAATTTCAAAACCTTCGCCGGAATCCTCTGAAATTCGCCGGAAAACCGCGACAAAACCACCCCCTTTCGATTTTTTGGCCATTTTGTGTCATTTTTTCACCAAACCAACAACAAACCCATCCTTCCCACACCAAAAGCGGCCTATCCCTCCACTTTGAGGAGATTTCACTGACGTTTTGTCGCCGGAGGCGATTTCCGGCGAGACTCCGGCGAGGCTCCGACGAGCACTTCCGGGCACTTTTTCGGCTTTTCGTCGCTTCCATCGCCTTCCCCTTATCATCCCCTACACCTCTACTTGAGTCTCCAGGTTTGATTTTCCCCTTAACTATGTTAATTGTGGAGAATTGGGTGTTAGGGTGCATGTTTAGAGAACCTCATTGAATCTTGTGATTTTTGTGCAATTGATTGAGGGGAATGCATGGAGTGTGTTTGAATTGTGTTGGGCAATGTCCCCCTTGATTGTTTGAGCCCTTGTGTGCAAGAATTTTGCCAATTTCATGCTTAACTTAATAGTGCACACAAGGTGTTCGATGAAATGCCTGTTTTTCATGCCATGTTGTGGCCACCGGTTGGGGCCCTTAATGATGTGCTTTGAGGGTGTATTTGCTATGGATGTGAACCTTAAGTTGCCTAATTTATCGTGAATGTGCACCCCCACTCAGATTATGCTTGATTTATCGAGTTTTTGACCCCCGAACTATGGATGAAACCATGGTTAGGCTATTTTCTGTTCTTAAGTGTGGGGGTGTGATTGACCTTTTCTTTGGATATTTTGGTTCCACTTTGGGTTGTCTTTTGCAGGACAATGTCGAAACCTGACCTCAGGCACCCGTTCATCCGGGATCTGAAGAGGGGCCCCGACGAGGATCGCTTCAAGCAGGTCCTGGCATGCCCGTTTGGGCAGCACCATTGCTGGTCCAAACGGGAGTTTCAGAAATTGAACTGCTACGAGCAACTCTCCGCCGCCGTCACCAACCGCGCATGGCGCCGTCTGCTCTCAATCTGCGAGAAGGTTTACTACGAGCCCGTGCTGGAGTTCTACACGACCTTCAGGCACACACCCACGGACGATTGGAGAGACGGTGCAGCCGTCAGATTCAGGCTAGGCGGTGCCCCCCGGTCCATGAGCTACCACGAGCTGGCCGAGGCTCTCGACCTCGACCTAGACGACGGCGGGTACATCACCGAGGTCAACGACCCGCCGGAGGTGGACTTCAGGAGGCTGTACACCCGCCTAGCTCGGCCAGGCCAGACACGTCCCTTCTCGGCTGGAAGGACGAAGGCATCTACCCTGCTGCTCGACAACCGCCTTCTCCACCACCTGTTGGCGAAGTCTTACACCCCAGCGTCAGACAGTGCCAGCACCATCACCAAGAGGGCCATGTACTTCATCGCTTCGATCCGCCAGCACGACCATCCTCTCCACTTGGGTTCGGTGGTGGCCAGGACCTTCGAAAAGACTGCTTCGGAACTGAAGAGCCTCCACTGCGCCCCCCTCATCACCCGCCTGGCCACCTACTTCGGGCTTTCACTGCAGGGGTGCACACAGCAGGGGGACACCCTCGTCTTTGACAGGCAGACGATCAGTCACATGCACCTGCTGCGAGAGAACCGCGGCGTTCTATGGATCGAGGGGTTTCCGGAGCCTCAGATCCCCGCGGAGAACCAGCCGGAGGTCCAGCCAGAGGGCCAGGAGGATGAGGCTGCTGATTATGTGGAGCCCGAGGAGGTGGATGCTGATGCTGCCCCCCGCCCCACCACCTTCGAGTACGGAGGTGGCAGCTCCGCTTTCCCGGGCCAGGATTACTTCACCTCCCAGTTCGAGCAGCTGCGGATCCAGAACCAGCAGATCCTCGACCATCAGATGCAGTTCCAGCAGCAGTACGCGGCTCAACAGGCCGAGTACCACCAGAGGATGGCTGCTTACGATGAGAGATTGGACCAGATCCAGACCCAGCAGGGAGTGACTCTCGCACACATCGAGCGGGAGAAGCACCGTTCACGGCGCATGCAGGAGGTCCAGCAGCATTTACTGCAGCTGCTACTTGACGAGCAGCCCGTCTGGAGGACTGCCTGGGAGGACTCTCCACTTCCACCTCCCCCAGCGGATGGTGATGATGGTGCTGATGGTGATGACGCCTTCATGGACGAGATCGACTTGGATAATCTTGGCGACGAGTAGGCTGTACTCGTTACCCATTTCAGTGTGTTTTGTTTTTCGTTTTAGACTTTTGTGTGTTTGCTCCATGTGTGAGGAGCTTGAACTTAGTGTCGTTTGTTTTTGTTTTTGGTTTTCTTTTGTGGTTTGTTTATGTTGTAGCCGTCTGGGCTAACACTTATCCCTAACGCACAGTGTGCTAGTGTGTTCTTGGTGTTCGATTCGTGCAGAACTGTCCATCTTCCCGTTTGTTTCTCGCTGACTGGTCCACTTCCAGTCCCCCAGCAGTGTTTCAATCCGGTAACATCGTTCCCCTTATCTCTCCCTCTACTCCATTGAGGGCAATGTCGTGCTTAAGTGTGGGGGGGGTGCTTTGTATCGGTTGGAATATATATCTGTGTGCTTGGAGCCTAGTCCGCTGTCCGAATCTTACGATTTGAGGGCTCCAAGTACTGCTGTTTGATCATATTGGCACTGTGTTTTGATTGATGAATTGAATGGTTTTCGGATTGATGCATGAAAGCTTGATTGTGACTAGGACAACCTATGATGAGGACTGAGATGTGCTGTAGAATTATGTAGGGGTTCAGTTTTTCAACTGTTTGCTTACCAACTGTGACTTGGATTGATCACTTGTTCTTGACAGTCGTTTATGCATCTAGTTTAGGGTATCAGAATGTGAGATAGAGCATATAGGTAGCCATGTGAGATTTGAGCCTGCTCGTTTCTTTCTTGTGCGATAGATCCCTCTTCCATGATGTGTAGCATTCACGTTGTCACTAGCTAAGATGATGGGGGCATAGGATTAACCCAAGACCAAAATTGACTGTCCTGATGTGTCATATCCCCTAGTCAGCCCGTTTGAGCCGTGTGTTATCCTTTCTTTTGGTCTATAATGAAAAATCACCCTTTTTGCATCTTTTAGAAGGTTCCACAGAGTGGTTTTTACATATTCTCTGCTGTTTCTGCTAAATTTGATGTGAGGGTTGGAGGAGTGCTTAAAAGTTCGGCAGATGTTTGAAATATGTGCAGAAGTGGTGGCTCTCTTAAGAAATGAAAAGAAAAATGAAAGAAAAACAAAGAAAAATTGAAAGCAAAAGAGAGCCACTACCAAAAATCTGAATAATGCCCATTAAGTAGTGTTTCTTAGCAGTCTGGCTTGGAAATGCTGACATTTATACCTCCTTCGCTCTTGTGCTTTTGAGATATTGAGTAATGCAGAATAACAGAAAGGGAATACCGGTTTGTTTGACTGTGATCGTGTGGGTTTGGAAATGTGGAACCTTGTGCTATGAATAATTCCACCACTTAAAAGGCCTTTTCCCCATGTCAAAGACCCTAGCCAGTCATTTGAACCTGTGTCTAAGACCTCCTGATTAGTTAGTGGTGACACCCCATATGTGAACTCTAGCATTTAGAGGCTGCCATCATGGTGAAGAGATGTTAGGGATTGAGAGAAATAGCATGCGCATTTTTCGCATTAAATTGTCCTAACCCCACTGGTCGAGAGTGAGTGATTCATTTTCATATTCTTTATACTCTTGTACCCCGGTGAGGACCTAGATTGCTCAGTCTCTATTCTGATGTCTTGAGTTGGATGCATGAGTTGACTGTTTTGAGTGAGTGGTTGAGTCAAGTCTAGGTTGGTTGGTGAATAGAAGGGAGACTCTTCCTTTGCTCGATTTTGCTGCACTCGAATGTCCTTTGTGGTGGTTGTCCAGGTTGCAGTTGAAGTTGTTCATGTGTTGATGCTTGAAAACCAGTACGATTCACGTGTTCTGTGCCTTTATGACTTGTCCCCAAGCAAACCAAGTCAGACACAAGGTAAGCTATTTCAGGTCCTAGTACGTGAATGGAGGCTTGGGAGCGAGTTTGGGGTCGATTGAACGAAGATCGGACGCGTGGCGAGGTGCGAAGGAAGCAGCACAGGCATTCCTGGCCATCACACGGCCGTGCAACTATCATTTGTGGCCGTGTGATTTTCGCCGAGAGCAAACACGGGCAGAGCACGAAATCCAAACGGCCGTGCGACCCTGGCCGTGTGGGAAGCCTGAAGTGCAACTAATCCATACGCCGCGTTTTGACTCACACGGGCAACTGGGTGAGACACACGGCCGTGTGGCCTGCCCGTGTGAGTCGGGAAATCTTGGTTTTTCAGCCAATTTCAAGCCAAAAGGGAGAGAATCGGATTTTCAGAGCAAAAACAGAGCCCTAGAAAGAGAAAGTGCGAAGAACACATCCTAGAAGCTATCTTGGAGCTGGGTTTCGTCAAATCGAGCTTGGAGATCGTTATAGGAGTGGAAATCATCATCCCAGAGCAGATTTTCCTCATCTTTATGAGTATGACTACTCTGATTACTGTTTTCTTCTCTCTCTATGGAGTAGAACCCTTCTCTCACTTGGGTATGAAGAACCCTAGTTCCTTGTGTTAGGGATTTGATTGTAATGACTTGGGATGATTATACTGTTTGGTTTTAATCGAATGATGCATGTTTATTGAATTGATTGAAGTCTGATCAGCTTTTCTCGATTTCTGCTGCAACCTGAGATAGATAGAATCTGATTAGGTTGTTAGAGCCTCTTCATTCGATAGTAGGAGATTGGTTATACGAGAGTTAGCCAGTTTACTGCTTTGTACTGGAATTCAATTCCAGTAGTGGAGTTCTGTGCTCATAGCCTCAGCTTTCTATCCAGGTGAAGACTAGTCGTCTGCCGGGTAGCTAGACTGAGAGGGCTTGGTCAGCTTAAGAGATTCCAAGCTACTGTCGGATCTTCCGCAGTCTAATCAACAGTGGATCAACCCAGGGTAATTACAATTGAACCTTACTAAGGAGCTAGGGGGACTCCTTCCTGAGTGACTCTTACTTGCTTTTGAAAACCGAACCATTTCCTGCTTTCTTACTGCTTTTGCTTTAAACACAAATCACTCGACTTAGTTGGCTAGATAATAAATAATCACGGAGTAAGCAGTAGATCTAGACCCCGGGTTGATAATAGAACTTGCCTGTTACTGCATTCCTGGACTGCGATTACACTTGGTCGCAGTTTGGTGTTGTGTTTTGGCGTGTCATAATGACATGAGAATAAGTCTGTCGTGGGAGAATGATGAGAAGCCATTAGTTCTGCTATGTTCAACCAAGTGTAAGATCATCTTTGTATACTGGCTTAGATCCTGTTGTTCAAAGCTATAATGTCTACTCATTACCTACCGTGAATAATATTTGTAACAAGAGATTAGGTTCAGTTATATTTGTATTTTTACGTAGCTGAAAGTGATCTAATTATTGGAAAAATGAAACGAATCAAGAAATGCAAGGTTACTAATTCATAAATCATAAGTAGCTACGAAGCCAATTAAAGCATGGCATGGCAAGTCAATTAGGAGCTAAAATACGTATTATTGCTACGATGTTTATATTCTAAAACTAAAAATATATTATTAGCCATAGAAGATACTAGTTGTTACTGTTTAATTGAATCAAGTTATGATGAGCCAAAACATGATGAGAGCATCGTGGCTTAGGTAACCCAATTCGTGAAATTAAGGCCCACGAACCCGCTCCAAACCGTGTAAACGCGGATCTCAATCAATTCGCACTAAATTCGAGAATTTAATCTCATTGGAGCGCGATTTAAGGAAATCAAAACGCGAATCAGAGTTCTTCCCTGGTAATTTCGATCATCTCATATATCTTCAGTTAGGTTTTCTATGGATTCCTTTCATCCACCTATAGATGCGATGAAGAAGTGATCGAGGAAGGAGGAACACGATTCCCCGCAGCCGCGATGATTCAAGCTTCCTTCAATTCATTGTACCTTGGAGTTATCGAGGGTCTGATCATGATGATGGATGAAAAATTCCCAGAGCTGGGTTTGAAAAGGGAGAACTGCATGTGAATGAATTGGGCGAATTCGATCCTCTACTTCGTCAGGTTGAAGACTATCCGAAGAGAGAGACATTTATTGATTTTCAATGTAGGTGTATTATGAGTAAGTTGTAAAATATTTCTCATATTTCATTTAATAAATTGAAAATTATAATAATTTATTAATTAAAATAATACAATATTGACGATTTATTCACGCTTTCAGTATTGAATTCTTTAAAAATTAACGCTCTCGCACCCGCTCCACGCTCTGGTTACCTAAATCTTGGCTATTTACGGATAACTGTCACATTTATTTTAATCATGGCAAAGATTTCCGCGGTCCAGTATTCTCCCTATAGTTGACTTGAGGCCTTCCCATTTCGCCTTTAGTACCACCATATTAGAGTCGTAAACCTTTTTATACGGTAATTAGTTGAAGCCCTAACTCGGCTATCCTTTTCAGGTGCATATGCCTCTATCTCGCATGGTGCGAAGATCGCACCAATAAAAAAGAGTCACAGTAGCGACCAACCTGAAAACCATATACAACAAAAAATCATCGGAAAGCACTTGCAACCTCCATGTTACCATAATCGAATTGTCATTGATGAAAAGCCATTAAACCCAACCATTAAACTTTGGGGGGTTTTATCTATACATACAATAAACCAAAAACATACCTTCGATTTATAAGTCGGGCATGACCAAAATTGACGATTTGGATTTCATGGGGTACTGGAAGTTCACATTATGGCTTCACTTCCACATTTGTAGAAAACGACTCCATTCACGAGGCCAGATTGAGAAGCTTGCATTGTTTCTATATCCTGGTAATGGAGCAGCAATGGAGGAGGGAGAAGATGGTCAGAGCTGGGCACGGAAGGCGCCGCCAGGTAAGAATCGCCGACGAGAATCACTAGGAGGGAGAGGGCTCTACAGCAAAGAGCTCCCCACCTTCTGTTCCTGAGCAGATAGAGTTGTTGGGGGATTGGGTATCTATTAATTATTAAATATAAGGAGGGCATTGTAGTATTTTTGCAATTTGTGTTCACAAACACCACAGAAAAAATAACCCATTATTTGGACCATCCAAACGACACAATTTAACTTTCAATTTCCCCAAATAACACACAAATATCACATTCATGATTTGTGAGTTATTTCACTTTATAAATACCACACAAAAATTTAACCCATCCAAACGACCCCTATGTGTTCCTCGAATCTTTGTTATCCGACTATCTTAAATCGGTCTCAAACCGTCTTATAAACAATTCATACGCTTAAGATAATAATAATCTTTGTCATACTACGCTAAATCACTAAGAAATTTGATTTATTACAAATTTCATCATAAACTATCTAATGTAATAATACAAATAAATTTAGTTTATTAAGAAGTCACCAACTCACAAAATAGAAACACAAAACAATACACAACTGACTGAAAAACATTGGAAACATTATCATTCACATTATGATGGGATCTTGAATTTCCGCCTGATGCATCTTGATAGCTTGATTATAGGCGATGTTTCTCACGAATACTCCCCTAGGCTTTTGTTCAAAGATAAAGGAAAGTCACAATCACCCAAGACAAAGCAAAAATAAACACAAGAAAAATATTCTCGTTACACAAACAGCGAGTATGACAACTATACTTGAATCATAGAAAGGAATGACATGTGTTGGATGTGAAGTGTAGTGCCAGACTTAATTACTCATTGATCTGTATGAAGGTGAAGAGCTTACCAAGTGATTTGGCAGTTCAATAGGAGGCTATGGGCGATGCTCATCCACAGGTTACAGCCCTAGTACAAACAAAACAGTCGTATAAAAAAGAAAATTAGCTTGTATAGTAAGGGCATGCAATGCAAGTGAAGAAAGAGAAACGTGGTTCTGATAGTATGATGGGTTGAAGCTAGCGATGGGAAGAGCTGGGGTAATCTAATAGCTTAGTACTAATAAGATGGCGGTGCCGACAGATGGCAACAAAAGTTGCAAAGATAAGCAGCTGACATCACAAGACTCTATAGATGCACGGACCCACAAAGCTTGAGAATGATGAAATGTTCCTTGTTGGTGCTGTCGTAATGGAGCTTCGTGTGCCACCAATTTGGAAGCGGGGTGAAAATACAACAAAGCATGTTTGGAGCAGAGGACAATTGCAGGTTCCTTTTGGCTCCTGAGTCATTGCATTTGCAGGCCCAGTAAAAAAATCCAGTTAAAAACATAAATAAACGGCACTGAAACAGCAAGCAAAACAATAAATAGATAGGAAACAGACACACACCTTTGGGATTCCTTTTGAAGTAGTTGCATGATAAAACTCTTGAATCCTAACACAAAAACAGAATCAGAGAACTTAATTTCCTTCACTTTGAAAGCAAAACCCAAATGGAGAAGGATCTAACCAAATAAAAGAACTGAAACCTTTTTTTTTTTCCAGTTGGCTTACTGCGGCGTGCAGAAAGCAACCTCTGTCATTTCAGCTCACAACTACTAATGTAATTTAGAATGTAATATGACGCTAGCTAAATTATATTTTCGTGTGAAATTTCTTAGAAACAATAAAATATGCATAGTACC
Organism: Linum tenue; assembly: GCA_946122785.1. Classification (NCBI taxonomy): domain Eukaryota; kingdom Viridiplantae; phylum Streptophyta; class Magnoliopsida; order Malpighiales; family Linaceae; genus Linum; species Linum tenue. The sequence goes on along the minus strand of CAMGYJ010000010.1, from coordinate 34,186,342 downwards.
TCTACTTGAAATTGCGTTCTCAACCGGAACCTTCTGTACAGCAGGGACGTTCGTAGTCGTTGCCTTGGAAGACTTGCACTCCTTAGTATATTTGTCATTACCTTTATAGAATTGGAGCCACAACTCTTTTAAAGAAGCCTGTAGCTTGACATTTCGTTTGGTTAGGGGTGGGCATTGGTGCGGTCAAACCGCCCCAAACCGCACCGAACCGCGTTCGCGGTCAAGCCAAACCGCACCGTAAGACTTGCGGTCTTATTGCGGTCTGAATTTTTAGCGGTTCGCGGTTCGCGGTCGGGTTAATCCGAAACCGCGCGGTTGCGGTTCAAAACCGCAAACCGCTAAACCTTCATGGCTATTATGGACGAGTCTGTCGGCGGTGAGACGGAAACAATCTGAGGCCAAACTCTCCCTGTTCTCCTCACCCGCGGACAATCTGGGATGCAAATAACGCTAGCTTGCTGAGAACTCCAAGTTTCAGTTCAACTAGACAATCAAATTTCATGGATACATCGTTGGTGAAGCATAATGGAAAGAAGAAAAGATGTGAACTTTGAAATCGATTCCACGGGAGAAGGCGAGGGAGATCAACTAGACAAGTACACGCATATCAATGGTATCTGTAATGGATTACTTTAGTTGCAAATAGAATTCCTTCGGGTAGTAGTTATCAGCAGATTGGGTGCTCTGTTTCGATGGCAGTAGAAACAGAGTCGATCTAGTTCAAGTCATTACTCTCGGTAAGCATAGTGGGTGATTGATTGACTGATGAGCTTGTTTTGTTTTAGTGGGTCTGAGGAGAAGACAAATATGTTTCTTGTTCTGAAACTAGTACCAGAAACTAAAGGCAGAACCTAGGAGCAAATACAAGCAGCCATGAGCCATTAATGGTTAGATAAAAGTTGGAAATGGAACTTCTTTTCGTGTGTATCTCTAATGAGTTGAGCTCTGTTGACGGGAGGTACAAGAGAAATAAACATAATTATGTGGGGAGGTACAACGAAAATAAGTTCCACAAACAACAGTAGCGTACATTAATTATGCGGTTCATATATGCGGCTGCGGTCCAAACCGCACCAACCCGTTAATTATGCGGATTGGTTAGATCGCACCAATTAGTTTGCGGTCTTATATGCGGTGCGGTCCGATTTCATAACGGTATGGTGCGGTGTGGTGCGGACCGCACCATTGCCCACCCCTACGTTTGGTCTTGGCATCCTGAAGACCAACCTACAGGTCGTGGCAACACAAAATGTGAAAATGCAACCAACATCAGATACAAAACACAGAAACACAAACAGCGAACTAACAAATGCTCATGTCGTTATAGCAACCAGCCATAACTGTTAGGAGAAGACAGTAAAGAAAATCTTAACTCATTTCCAAGCACACGTACATGAAAGTCAAATGTCCAGGGTGTAAGATGATTTGTTGATGTTGACATATTTGAGGCTGGTATAAATTTGTCGTGTAGAGAGAAAAAGTGAAGAACAAAAATGAAACACTGGTAAGCAAACTCACTTGTAAGGCAGACTACTGCCAACTAGGGCTGGCAATCGGTTTTCCGGTTAGCGGCTAACCGGTCGGTTTCAACCGAACCGACCGGTTTTCGGCTAACCGAAAAAACCGAACCTAAAGAGCACGGTCGGTTGGCGGTAGAGGAAATCAGTGGGCCGGTTAGCCGACTAACCGGGGTCAGAAACCGGCGGTTAACCGGCTAACCGACCCCCTGCCCTTTCCTTAAACGACGCCGCCCCTTGCCCCCACTAACCCTAAGGCAACGCAACTCAAGCCTCCACCCTCGCCCTCCAACTGCCACTCGCACGCAGCCTCCTCCCCCAAATCAGTCGACAATCGCCGATCCCCCTCCTCGCCTTCTCCTTTCTCGCCGACTAGAAAAAGAGCCAACTCCAAACCAAAGCTCAAATATGAAAATTCCTCTGTTTTTCCCTCTGTTTTCTCCCCTGTTTCCTAACTCCAAAGCAACGCTAAAATCTGAAAATTCCTCTGTTTTCTCCCCTGTTTCCTAACTCTAAAGCAAAGCTCAAATCTGAAAATTCCTCTGTTTTCTCCCTTGTTTCCAACATCCAGATCAAGGACGGCAAGTACATCTTCCTCTATGGCGGAGACGACGTAGAATGGGTCCGGAAATTCACCAACACAGCCCGGGCCGTCGCAGTAGCCTCACGAATTCCCTTAGAGATGGCCTACGTGGGGAAGAGCACGAAGAAAGAGCTCGTCCGCCGCGTTCTCGCTACCATCACGGTCGAGAAGCTGAGCTACTTCTGGCAGGACCCGACCATGATCTGGTTCTTCTAGACGCGCCTCGAGAGCATGCTGTTCAGCAAGATCCAGCAGGGCAAGCTCGACGACCACGACCCGATGATGCTGGAGATCAAGAAGCTGCTGAGCTACGACAAGGAAGGAGGGTGGGCAGTTTTGAGCAAAGGGTCGAACATCATATCGAATGGACATGGCAACACGGTGCTGTCCCATTTCATCCGGGCCGCTTCCTCTTACTTCTCCTCCACATATGCAACAACAACCAAAAGAAAAAAACACCCCCGAGTCAGTGAGCGAGTCGAATGGCAACTCAGCGAGCTTAAATCAAATCCCTAGGTAGAAGTAGTTCCAGAACTTCCAGTACCTTTGCCGCTGAGGAAATCGGCGCCGTCGTCGAAGAAATCGAGGTCGTCGGGGAGGAAGAAGTCGGATTGGGGATCCTGGTAGCGCTCCTGGAGCCAGTAGTCGCGGAACCAGGTGGAGGATTGGATGAGCGACCACCACTGATCGGAGAAATCCTCCACCGCCTGGTAAGCCATCGGGACGAACAGCGGGGCGTTCGGATTCAAGGAGGACGACGAACATCCATTCCTGGGAAGAAGAATCGAGAAAACGGAGGGGAAGAAGAATCGAGAAAATCGAGAAAACGGAGGGGAAGAAGAATCGAGAAAATGGAGGGGTTAGGTTAGGAGTGAGTGGTTCAGATTTCTCGTTGCTTTTAATTTTTTTTTTTTTAGAAAATGTAGTTTCCGGTTGGCCGGCTAACCGAGTCGAAACCGGAAACCGGACGGTCGGTTTGCGAATAACCGAGGTGTACAGACGGTCGGTTGGTGGCAGCTCTGGTCGAGGTCTCGGTTTGACCGATAACCGACAATTCGGTTTTCGGTTAAACCGAAACCGACCGAGTGACAGCCCTACTGCCAACCAAGCATCGTTATGGAATTGGTCTTGAGCATCACCGCTCATTGTCGTTGTGAATTCTAGCGATGGCTTGCTTTCTTGCTCTGGTCTCATTAGCGAGTTGTATTTTCAAGCATGATTCGCCTACGTACAGTACAAATGATGCAATCAGAGAGAGTATGGAATCAAAGCCATAATAAAGGAAAATAGAATTGTATAACATCGCATTCGCAATAAGAACAGACATAACAGCAGAAGTTATCTGAAAGTACATTCCCATTGCACTATCAAAACCAACCTTTGGGGTGGCAAAACACAGACACAGCTCACCTATCTATTCATCCCACGCAACACGACCTCTATCCATTCCAATATAAGCATCTCATTCTCATGGGTGTATTTCCGTGAAACGACAGCTACAAAGTCGATTGATAAGGGTCAAACGTATAAGAGAATTACAAAAGGTAACTACAACCATTTCTCTAGCAGACTCAACCGCATCATAAGGGCATCCCATGATGGGAATTGAACACAAATATTCAACGATATCTATTAGGTGCACATAATTAGTAATACTGCAGAGAATTTTTACAATAATTTTGATAATCTATAATTGAAATTAAGGGGGGAAATGTTGCAACTCATGAAGACAGTAGTACCGGTGAAAAGATAGTAAGTAACACAACCTCAAATATCTTTTGTAGCAGCAGCTACATAAAGGAAACAGTGGTGGTGAATGAGCATGACAACAATTAAAAGTTAAATATAAGTAGGTAAGCAAGCAAGCTTAGATTTTATCATCCTATCCGTGGAAGAAAAAGATGCAGGCTCTATAAGGTTGACACTTAAACGTAAAAAGTTACATCCATATGTACCAAATATGTATTACAGGCAAAAGCATACTCAGCTATAATAAAAAGAGCAAGTATGTACTCCTGCAAATATGCAATGGCCAAAATCGCATAACAGACAATTCCTACAATGATTCTGAAACTAACAAACAATGATGAACGAAACAGGCTGTGAAACTAACTAATCCTTAGCCTGAAATTACTCCGTAACCTAACCTGAAGCAAGAAATAATAGCAGTTCATAGGTATCTTCTCACTGTGAATTGGTTCAACTCGTTCCTATCACTGCCTCTCCATCTCAATTTTAACAAAATATAAATTATTAGAATTATTAATTGCCAAGTTTATAACAAATCCTAGCACTGTTCCTTATGAAATATTCGCGGTCACTGTTCATGGAAGGATTTTGGAGATTTGTTGTGCGCAAATTTAGGTGAGACCGAGTTCTCCACTTTGGGCGGGGCATATCTTAATGTTAGTTCATTTTTTAATTTCTTAAAATACATGGGTTTGCATAAATCGGTCACATCTGACCTATTCCTTTCTCTTTTCAGTACGAAGACTCGTCTCCCCTTTTTTCCCTTTTTTGCTTTTTATCATACCCTTCAGACCTAATCAATCGAGAAGGACGACTGGCGGCTGCTAAGATTAGGGGCGGCAGACCGGTTTTCGGTTAGCAGTTAACCAGACGATTTCGATCGAACCAACCGGTTTTCAGCTAACCGAAAACCGTCCCATTTTGGCAGCGGTCGGTTGGCGGTGGTGAGGGAACGTGGCTCGTTTAGCCGACAGATCGAGGTTGGAAATCGGCGGTTAGCCGACTAACCGAGCTCTACCCAGCCTAACCTAAACGACCCGCCCTCACACTCAAAACGACCCCTCCCCTAACCGGCTAACCCTAACCTAATTCCCCAAAACGCAAAACTCTAACGACCCACTTCTCTTCCATCTCTCGTCTCCATCCTCTGATTCCTCTCGATCGCGCCGCACTTCCTCCCCCGGTTTCCATCTCCCGTCCCCCATGTTCCGATACTCTCATCCTCCTGAAGTCGACGAAGCTGCCATCCCCACCACCGCATCCATAGGCGCCGACGACGCCGTCACCGCCACCACCGGCGGCAGCGATTAAACCTCTCACTCGATCCGGGACCGCCTCCGCTTCAAGCGCAATCCTAACCAAGCCACCTCCCCGACCGCCAGCACTTCTGGCCGAGGCACCAAATCTAGAGAAGATCGCGCTCCTTCGTCGCGAAGCAGATGGCATCACCACCACGGGACTGGAGGGCGCCGGAAGAGCTAGTTCGCCTTCCGCGGGGTTTGTTTATTCTACTTCGTCATAGTTTTCTCGGTCTTAGCGTTCGCCATCGCGTCAGTGCTGTTGCAGAGCTCCGTGACCTCGGTGATGCTTAGCACTGGCTGGAGCGAGCATAGGATAGGAGATCGGTGGGGGAAGAGCTGAGGTTGGGGACGACGTTGAAATTCGTGCCCGGGATAAGATCGCGACCGCTGGTGGAGGGGCAGGGGCTCGATCAAATCAGAATGCCCCGGTTAAAGCGCACCTAAACCGAAACAGACCGGTCGGTTTGCAGCTAACCGGGACTGCTGGGACGGTCGGTCGACGGTGGCTATTGGTCATGTTCTCGGTTTTCGGTTAAACCGAAACCGACCGGTTGCCACCCCTAGCTAAGATGTTCGGCTGCCCATTCTCTTTCGGGGGTTTGTGAGAAGCAGAATAGAGAAGAACGATGGTCATTGGATTCTCCTTTCTTCCCCATCCCTTTTCCACCCAAATTTATTCCGCGTTCTCCGGTTGGTAGCATGGATATTGATTTGCCGAGGCGAAAGTGAACCATGAGACTGATTGCAGGGCTCCGAGTCGATCTTGGAAGTGCCACCTTTGCCGGCTTTTGATGAATCCCACGAGTCAACGACCAATTTCTTCTCTGAAAATCCACTAAACTCGCAATGGATCTATAGAGCCGAACTTCTGTTGTGGAAAATTTAGAACAGCGAAAGACCAGGGTGAGATGGAATTCTTTCGATTTCTTTTACTCTCTCTGCTCTACCTCATCCCAATTCCTTCCAACGTGATCTACACTCTGATTTCCCATTGCCAGGGATCCAGGAGTCTCAAGCGATGCTGGCTGAATATCATTAGAGAAAAAAGTTATCCTAGAATGCCAACCATGTATGGCCTCTGGATTTTAATGGTGCTTGCTAATAGAGGAATAGAACGTTGAGAGGCAGAGGAGAAGGAAGGGAAATTTGGGTTGGTGACATCTGTTTCCATTCCAAGTGCAAATCATTGTGTGTAAGTGAAGGGAACACTAATAATCTATAATATAAAAAAACCAAACACCAATGTCATTTTGTTTCATGGCTATTTTGCTTTGAGTAGTAATTTTCCTCATCTACTAATCCATCTACTAATCTTATGTTATTTTGATACATGGAAGAAAATTAGTTTCTTAAACAATGAATCAAAATCACGCTTTAAAATTTATGTTTTTACGCTTCTAGGTCACCAACGCTTTTACATAAAAACTTAATTTTATAATTAATGTAGAACACGCTTTTAACCTTAAAAACTTACAATTTTACGTTTCTAAATCACCAAAATATTTCTACATAAAAATGTGTTTTACTACATTGTTCTTAAATTCATTTTGGAGCATGATCTTAACATGGCTGTTCCGCATCAACATTGGTTCATCAGTTATAATTGGTATTCATAAATGTTGTCGGATTTGCATAAAGAAACCGGGATGGGATTAGGTGCTAACCCTTATAGGGGGTTAGCACCGTGATAACTAGCAAAAAACGCTACTAAAAACAACGAAGTCACTACGGATTATTATAAAATCAATACAACATCTAAGCTAAATCACTACTAACCCTTGGTTAGGACGGTGCTAACTCTTGTACAATTAGCACCGTAACCAGTACCAAAGAAACCATTTCATTCTCATTCACGTGCAACTATCAAGCTTTCTATGTACAAATGTTTGACCATCTAAGTTTGATTGTTTCATCTTTTTAATTGGAAGATTATTTCACCAGATTAGTTGTTGTTTCATAGTATTTAGTATGAATAGTTTTATTTTCTTCTATCCCATTTTTTCTGTCTTCTAAAAATATATGTGGATTGGTTTGTGATGATTCTACCACTGAAGATTTTGGAATTGTCTTCAACGGAAAGGAAGCTCCAAGTGTAAAATACTATCCTTGCAAGTTATAACTTTGTTTTTTGGTTAACTAAACGATCTGCTACGAATTCAGTGTTCATGTTGTATACCGCAAGTGTTGTAGTTTTTGATAATATCATTAAATCTATTTGAATGTATAGAAGAACAGCCAAGAGATGCAATTTAAATCTAATCGTTGTAGTTTTGTTTGGATATATGATCTCATTTTAGTGTAAAATGAGACTTACCTTTCTTTATTACAAAATTCATAATCAACTCTAATTGTTTGATGCATCTTTCAGTAACCCGCCGCAGAGCGCGGGCTAATCGTCTAGTATATATAATGTAAGATAACATCCTTACCTAGAAGGTGAGTTGTTTCCAAGGCTCTCTAAGTATTAAGAGAGAAATGGTAACAGCAGTGCTTAAGAATGATCGACCCCTCCTTGGAGTTTTCTCTTCCATTCCCAAATATTATTTGGTTTCCCCTCAATTCAAGTTATGGAAACTGAGGGTTAGTTTTTGCTGCTTCCCAGGAAAGGCTTGTGACGGCGGTAGCTTCATGGTGCTTAAGTGGCTTACCCTGAACTCAGAATCTTAGTTTGCAACTAACACACAGACCCTCGAGGCCTGAAACACAACCAGAACTCAATTTTATGAGCTTTAATGTCTCTATACTCCTATCCTTTTCTCTTGTCCCACCAAAAGCTACCTCACCTGAAAAATAGAAGAACAGGATCGGTATAAGAAATTGAAAAGAGAAGGCTTGAAAAACCAGCGACATAAGCAGAAAGAGGAACCTGGGATTCAGCCAGCGAAATCAAGTGGGACTGGGAGCCAGGGGAAGCCTCGGCCGCTATGTTCCGAGCAGCTATTGGGACCGTTCTAGATGTTGTTTGCCCCTTTCCTTTCCTTCATCTATTCTTGGAAAGCTCGTTTCTCCTCAAATCCCCCTGACTTCGCCACTTGCCTACCTCTCAAATATTTGAGGTTATTCGCCCTCCGCTACGGGTGCGGATAGTATAACAACACTTAAAGTGTTGTTATACTAACAACAAGGGCATACTAGTAAAAGAACAATGAATATAACAAATTAAAAAAATCTAAATACTCTAAGCGTGTTTTATTTATCTCTCTTCCCATCAACATCGACCAAATCTGTACCTCTGAATAATTTTTTCTTCTTCTCCGGCGTCAATCCTCTGCCATCGCGATCGCCATCGCACCAGTCAACTCCCTCATAACCACAACCACACCGCCTCCGACGAGTTTAGTACGACGGCGATGGATACGGAGAGCGACACGGTGGCGCTGGTGTGCTACCCGCAGAAGGTCGCTTTCATCCGCCGTCTTCTAGATTTGGATTCCGTCATCCGATCAGAAATCGTAGAGGCCATAACCACGTCATCTCAGATCTGAAGTCGTGATGTGTGGCGGCGGCGATTCGAGGCAGCTTTTCCGCCGGCTGTTTCTCTGCATATCCCCTCTCCTTTCTGACGCCGACGCCGATCTTTTCAACCTCAACTATCGGTAGGCTCCTCCGCGCCGCTTCTTCCCCGCCACCGCCGTCTGGAAATGAACTCTGCCATTTTCTCCCCCGTTGATGGCCTCCACCGTTGTAGATCTCATGACGATTTACACCGCCTTTGGAGTGTATGATGATTCTGGAGCAGTCAACTCGGCGGACCCAAGGTCAAGAGCAGGGGAGGAGAGGTGTTGGTAACAAAATCGGGAACGTTGTAAACCCCTGCTTCAATTGATGTCTCGGCGGGCGGTGAGGTTGTGGTCGAGGAGCCGAAGGAGGTGATGCGGGGGCTGGCCGGAATCAATTTCCTTTGTGGTGGATTCGCGGCGGAAGGCCTTCACTAGGGTTCTAATGGTGATTCCTGCTGCTCGAGCTACTGCTTGTGCTGTTGTGGTGAATTTCATTATCCAGTCCATGTCATCACCTCCGTACAAGCAAATGAATTAGAGAGACAAGAATCACCATTAGTTCATCACCTCCGTAGAGCTACTGCTTGTGCTGTTGTGGTGGATTCCTACTGTTGTGAAAACATAATTAATTAAGAGAGAACTATGTAATTATGTATACGAATCTGGTACGTATACACATTACTAATTATTGTTACTAATTCCATTGATTTAGTAAGAATGTTGGATAGAATAACAAACCTCACAAAGCATACCACAATTATTTCGAAAGTATACCAGAAACCTCCTAATGCAGACCATAAATTGTCTAAAACATACCAGAAACACGGTAAAACAAACCAGAAATATTTCTAAAGCACACCAGAAACCCCCTAATACAAACCACAAACACGGTAAAGCAAACCAAAAACGTCCTAATGCAGACCACAAATATATTAAAACAAACCAGAAATCTCGCAAAGCAAACCACAAAAGTTTCGAAAGCACACCAGAAACTTCTTAATGCAAACCAGAAACCTCCTAATGCATACCACAAATCTCCTAAAACAAACCACAAACCTCACAAAGCAAACCACAACATTTGCGAAAGCACACCAAAAACCTCCTAATGCAAACCACAAACATAGTAAATCAAACCACAATAAAGCAAACCATAAACGTCCTAATGCAAACCACAAATCTCCTAAAACAAACCAGAAACCCCTCAATACAAACCACAAAGTTTTTGAAAACAAACCAGAAACTTCTCAATGCAAACCACAAACACAATAAAACAAACCATAAAAGGCATAAAAAAATATGAGAAACCAAACCATAAATCTCACAATGCAGACCATAACATCCGGTGGTCGTTGACCGTTGACCGGTCAACGAAGACCGTTGACCGAACTCCGGTGACCGTCAGTGAGCAGATTCCGACGCCGATAGGCATATTCCGGCCCCGGTGACTAGATTCCGACGCCGGTAAGCATATTCCGACGCTGGTAAGCATATTCCGACTCCGGTAAGCATATTCCGGCGACAAAAAGCATATTCCGGTGACCGGCAACCATTTTCCGGCGACCGGTGGCAGAATTCCGACGACCAAATTTTTGGGCAGAAAATAAAAAAATATATTTTTTATTTTTTTATTTTTTTATTATTTTTTATTTTTTATTTAAATAGATTTTTCATAATGACAATTATACCCCTGCTTTGATTTTACACTAGGTCAACTCATGTAATAAAAAGTCATCACAATCCTAGCTTCCTATTGGTTGGGGACTAGTGTTGTTACAATAACAACACAATGGGTGTTGTTACAATAACCGGTCCCTAGGCATCGGCATGTTAGGGGGATCAGCGGGGACGGTTGCCGCTGTGGTTTTGGGTGGATGGTGTTGGCCCGGCTACATGTGGTGGAGCAAGAGCCAGCAATTGGCTGTGGTAATTATAAAAAAAAAAAAATTCAACAAATATTAAAGCACCCAAAAATGCAGTTGGGGAGGTGAGTTAGCAGATGGGAATTCAATTCCCTTCCCCTCTTCCCTGGCTATAAAATGCAAGGCATTTGCCTCATTTCAATCATCCCTCACCATTCCATCCTTGTCCATTTCCTTTGCTCTGCTTCTGTTCGTATTTCTTTTGTGGTTTTTGGTAGTGAAACGTTTTCACTACCACGGGTAGATAGGAGATTTCCTTGTGAGTGAAATAGTGAGCTTGTTTGAGAAACACCGTGTGTTCTATTTCTTGTATCGAGAAAATCTCTGTAACCTACCATTGTTATAGTAAAGAAATACTCCGCAGCTGTTGTTCCCGTGGACTGGCCCAAAATCAGGGTATACCACGTAAATCCTCGGTGTCATTTATTATTATCTATGCTTGTTGTTATTTTGAGAATAGTCGTAGTATATTGCATTATTAAATTACCGAAGTAAATTGATCTAAGTAAGTTGGTTACCGTAATTCTGGAGGCTCTGCCACCAGGTCCAACTTACCTGTGAACTTTTTACAAGCGTGTGATTTCTTAGTGCAATATATTTACCCACTATTCTCACCCGCTGCGCCCAACAAGTGGAATCAGAGCCACGTCCAAATGGAGGCAAAAACAAGCAAGATGATAAGTCTGAATGGCTCCAACTATCACATATGGAGAAACAAGATGAAGGATCTCCTACTCGTGACGGAGTTGCATTTGCCGGTGTTTAGCCCAACTAAACCAGATGGCAAAACTGAAGAGGAATGGGAGTTCAAGCATGAGCAAGTATGTGGCTACATTCGACAGTTCGTCGACGATAATGTATACAACCACATTAGCGGAGAAACTCATGCCAGAACTCTGTGGAACAAGCTGGAGGCACTCTATGCATCAAAGACCGGCAACAACAAATTATTTTATCTGACCAAGTTGGTCCGGTATGGGCATAAAGATGGAAGATGAGGTGGTCGCTCTCCTCGTTCTGGCTTCCCTTCCAGAATCTTGGGAGACGCTAAAAATTTCACTTACCAACTCTGCGAAAGATGGAATTATCAACATGGAGATCGTTAAAAGCGGAGTTCTGAATGAAGAGATGCGGAAAAGATCACAAGGTGCATCCTCATCATCTTCCCAGTCAGACCTTTTGGCGATGGATTCTAGAAACAGGAGAAGAAGTGAAGCGAGAGGATCGAAGCAAAGAGGCAAGAGTCGAGGGAAGTTCAACAAGTTTGCCAACATCCATTGTCATCACTGCAAGGAGAAGGGGCACATCAGAAGATTTTGCCCAAAGTTCAAAAACGAGAGTAGGAAGGGCAAACGAGATGAGAACAGTGATGATGATGGTGAAAACTCTGTTGATGAGTTCAATATTGTCTACGAGGAAGATGTTGTCAACCTGACAACCCAGGAGACAAGCTGGGTGGTTGATAGTGGTGCTACCATCCACGTGACATCCAAGAGAGAATTTTTCTCATCTTACACACCAGGTGACTTCGGTGTGGTAAGAATGGGAAATGGTAATCTTTCCAAAGTTATCGGAAAAGGAGAAGTATGCTTGGAGATGATGAATGGTACGAAGCTACTGCTGAAGGATCTCAGGCATGTTCCAGAAATGCGCCTGAATCTCATCTCTGTAGACAAGTTGGATGAGGAAGGTTACTGCAACACCTTCCACAATGGCCAGTGGAAACTCACCAGAGGCTCCTTGGTGTTGGCCAATGGCAAGAAGTTGTCAAAGTTGTATGTGACGGAAGCCAAGATCTCCCCAGAGATTGTTAACTCAGCGGAGAATGGTGACACAATTGAATTGTGGCACAAACGGCTCGGTCACATGAGTGAGAACTCCATGGCGAAGTTAGCCTAGAAGAAGGTCATAGTTGGGTTGGATCATGTTCATCTAAAGAAGTGTCGATTGCCTTGCAGGAAAGCAAAACCGAGTTGCTTTCAAAAGTTCCATCCCTTCAAGAGCAAAGAACGTGTTGGATCTAGTTCACTCAGATCTCTGTGAACCCGATGTCAACGTCAAATCACTTGGAGGTGCCAGATATTTCGTGACATTCATTGATGACCATTCACGGAAGACTTGGGTGTATACCTTGAAGACCAAGGATCAGGCCCTAGACGTTTTCAAACAATTCCTGGCCCTGGTGGAGAGGGAAACTGGCAAGAAGTTGAAGTGCATCCGGACTGACAATGGTGGAGAGTACAGAGGTCCGTTTGCTACCTTCTGCAAGGAACATGGAATTCGGCAGCAATTCACACCACCAAAGACGCCGCAATTGAATGGGCTAGCTGAGAGGATGAACAGGGCCCTGCTAGAGAGAGTCAGGTGCTTGTTATCACACTCGAAGCTACCACAATCTTTCTGGGGGGGAGGCACTGCTTGCAGCAGTTTATATGTGGAACAGATCACCCAATGTGCCAGTGAACTATGACGCCCCAGAGAAGGTGTGGACAGGAAAAGAAGTTTCCTACAAACATTTGCGGGTGTTTGGTTGCAAGGCCTTTGTCCATATTCCAAAGGATGAAAGGTCAAAGTTGGATTCAAAGAAGCGACCGTGCATATTCATTGGCTATGGTCAAAATGAGTTTGGCTATAGATTCTTTGATCCAATCCAGAAGAAGCTTATCAGAAGTCGTGATGCTGTGTTCATCGAGAATGAGACCATCGAGGATGTTGTTGCTAGGAAAGAAATTCCTAGTACTGATGCTAGTAAGCCAAACCTTGAGCTAGTGCCTCCAACACCAGCGCCTACAGAAGTTGGAGAAGAAGCACAACATGATCAGCCTGAGATAGTTGAACCAAATGCCCATGTGGAGGTTCAACCAGAAGATGCTGATGACGATGGTCAACCACTAGCCATAGAAGGTTCTCCTGTTCGAACAACAAGATCTAGTATAATTTCACGACCGTCTACCAGATATCCCGAGACTGAATACGTCTCACTTACTAACGGCGGAGAACCAGAAAGCTTCACAGAAGCTATGAATGATGAACACAAGCAAAGGTGGATAGAAGCCATGCAAGACGAGATGGATTCCTTGAATGAGAACAACACATTTGAGCTGGTGAAGTTGCCAAAAGGCAAGAGAGCTTTGAAGAACAAGTGGGTGTTCAAGATCAAACATGATGAACACAACCGTCAGCCACGCTTCAAAGCCAGACTAGTTGTGAAAGGCTTCAGTCAAAGGAAATGCATTGACTTTGACGAGATATTTTCACCTGTGGTGAAAATGACATCCATTCGTACTGTGTTGGGACTAGCAGCATGTCTTAACCTGGAGGTTGAGCAAATGGATGTGAAGACTGCCTTCCTTCATGGTGATTTGGAGGAAGAGATTTACATGGAGCAACCAGAAGGCTTCAAGAAGAAGAACAAGGAGGGCTATGTGTGCAGGCTCAGAAAGAGCTTGTATGGCTTAAAGCAGGCACCAAGGCAGTGGTACAAGAAGTTTGGGTCTGTTATGGGGGAGCAAGGCTACAAGAAGACTACTTCAGACCACTGCGTGTTCGTGAAGAAATTTCCTGATGGAGATTTCATCATACTTTTGCTCTATGTGGATGATATGCTAATTGCTGGGCAGAACGTCTCAAAGATCAATGATTTGAAGAAAGAGTTGAGCAAGTCTTTTGCCATGAAAGACTTGGGACCAGCAAAGCAGATTCTTGGCGTGAGGATCATTCAGGATCGAGGTGCCAAGAAGATATGGTTGTCATAAGAAAAGTACATTGAGAAAGTACTTCAACGTTTCAACATGGATAATGCTAAGGCGGTCAGCTGTCCTCTTGCTAACCACTTTACATTGACATCCAAACAAAGCCCGTCCACTGAGAAGCAAATGGCGGAGATGGATAAAATTTCATATGCTTCAGCAGTGGGAAGTTTGATGTACGCCATGGTGTGTAGAAGGCCAGATATTGCTCATGCTGTTGGAGTTGTCAGTCGGTTTCTTTCCAAACCAGGAAAGGAACATTGGGAATCTTTTAAGTGGATCCTCAGATACCTTCGAGGTAGCTCCAAAATGAGTCTATGTTTTGGAGATGGTGAACCTGTCCTTGTTGGCTATACAGATGCTGACATGGCAGGTGATGTTGATTCGAGGAGGTCCACTTCTGGGTACCTGATTACCTTATCAGGGGGAGCAATATCGTGGCAGTCAAGGCTACAAAAGTGTGTAACTCTTTCCACAACAGAAGCTGAGTATATAGAAGTAACAGAAGCATGCAAGGAGATTATATGGATGAAGAATTTCATGAATGAACTTGGGTTCCTACAGGAACAACCACAGATGTTCTGTGACAGTCAAAGTGCTATTCATCTTGCGAAGAATGCATCATTTCATGCTCGATCAAAACATATTGATGTTCGATATCACTGGATACGAGATGTGCTTGAAATGAAGCAGTTACAACTAGAGAAGATCCATACTGATGAAAATAGATCTGACATGTGTACCAAGACTCTTCCAAGAGAAAAGTTTGAGTTCCGTCGATCAGCTGCAGGGATGATGAAGTCGCCCATGTAGTCAGGCGGGGGAGAATTGTTGGCCCGGATACATGTGGTGGAGCAAGAGCCAGCAATTGGCGGTGGTAATTATAAAAAAAAATTCAACAAATATTAAAGCACCCAAAAATGTAGTTGGGGAGGTGAGTTAGCAGATGGGAATTCAATTCCCTTCCCCTCTTCCCTGGCTATAAAATGCAGAGGCATTTGCCTCATTTCAATCATCCCTCACCATTCCATCCTTGTCCATTTCCTTTGCTCTGCTTCTGTTCGTATTTCTTTTGTGGTTTTTGGTACTGAAACGTTTTCACTACCAGGGTAGATAGGAGATCTCCTTGTGAGTGAAATAGTGTGGTTGTTTGGGAAACACCGTGTGTTCTATTTCTTGTATCGAGAAAATATTTGTAACCTACCATTGTTATAGTAAAGAAATACTCCGGAGCTGTTGTTCCCGTGGACTGGCCCAAAATCAGGGCATACCACGTAAATCCTCGGTGTCATTTATTATTATGTATGCTTGTTGTTATTTTGAGAATAGTCGTAGTATATTGCATTATTAAATTACCGAAGTAAATTGATCTAAGTAAGTTGGTTACCGTAATTCTGGAGGCTCTGCCACCAGGTCCAACTTACCTGCGAACTTTTTACAAGCGTGTGATTTCTTAGTGCAATATATTTACCCGCTATTTTCACCCGCTGTGCCCAACAGATGGGAGGACGGGGTAGTGGCAATTCCGCCGAGAGAGAATTAGGGATTTTGGGTTTGTTGAGAGTGATGGAAGATGCGTGAGTGAAAGAAGGGAGTTGGGCTTTGTTGGGGGAGATGGTATGGATGGGTTTCGGGCAATGGTCGATCGCGAGGGGAAAGCAAGAATGGCAGTGGCAGGTTTGGCTTGCAGAACGGAGTAGCAGGGAGGGGGAAATTTGAGAGGGTCTCGAGCCGGAGATGACAGGACGAAGGAAAGGTTTGCGTGTGCAGGGAGACAAAGCAGATAGAAGACCCCAATGAAAAGCTGGGCAACCAATTATCTCTCAGACAAAGGAGATATCCAGGGAATAACCAGTGGCGAGTGGGATAAAAGGTGGGTTTTTGTGTTTCTGTGAGGAATAGAAGCTAGACACGTGAGCCACTGAAGAAGAAACAAGCGAAAGAAACCCAGTCGCAGATGAGAGAGTAGGGGCCACTAATGAACAGTAGTGGTAACCAAGGCTTTTATATATCAAAGTGGCTACGAAGCCAATTAAAGCATGACAAGTCATTTAGGAGCTAAACTACGTATTATTGCTACGATGTTTATATTCTAAAACTAAAAATATATTATTAGCCATAGAAGATACTAGTTGTTACTGACTTACTGTTTAATTGAATCAAGTTATGATGAGCCAAAACATGATGAGTATCGTGGCTTAGGTAACCCAATTCGTGTAATTAAGGCCACAAACCCACTCCAAACTGTGTAAACGCGGATCTCAATCAATTCGCACTAAATTCGAGAATTTAATCTCATTGGAGCGCGATTTAAGGAAATCAAAACGCGAATCAGAGTTCTTCCCTGGTAATTTCGATCATCTCATATGTCTTCAGTTAGGTTTTCTATGGATTCCCTTCATTGGAGCGCGATGAAGAAGTGATCGGGGAAGGAGCAACACGATTCCCCGCAGCCGCAATGGTTCAAGCTTCCTTCAATTCACTGTACCTCGGAGTTATCGAGGGTCTGATCATGATGATGGATGAAAAATTCCCAGAGCTGGGTTTGAAAAGGGAGAACTGCATGTGAATGAATTGGGCGAATTCGATCCTCTACTTCGTCAGGTACTAACTCGAAGCCCCACCGGAGAACTTGATGGACAGGACGATTACTTCCGATGAGACTACTACAAAATTCTTCCCTCTATGTAGTCGTGACGAAGGAACTGAAGTGGTCGAGTAAGGTTGTTAAGGGGAGGTGAAACAATGAAGGAGGCTATGGAGTTACAGCCTTACAAAACGGAAATTAAATAGGAAATCGAGGAGCTGACGATTATCAGGGAGAGATGGATCGACGGCGACAGCTGCGGTCGAAGGAGAATTGGGAGTGGAGAACACGAGAGTGAGGGCGGAGGAAGACTATCCGAAGAGATAGACATTTATTGATTTTCAATGTAGGTGGATTATGAGTAAGTTGTAAAATATTTCTCATATTTCATTTAATAAATTGAAACTTATAATAATTTATTAATTAAAATAATACAATATTGACGCTCTATTCACGCTTTCAGAATTGAATTCTTTGAAAATTAACGCTCTCGCCCCCCGCTCCACGCTCTGGTTACCTAAATCGTGGCTATTTACGTATAACTGTCACATTTATTTTAATCATGGCAAAGATTTCCGCGGTCCAGTATTCTCCCTATAGCTGACTTGAGGCCTTCCCATTTCTCCTTCAGTACCACCATATTAGAGTCGTAAACCTTTTTATTAATTCTTAAATGGTAATTAGTTGAATTAATTAGCTATCATCTAACTAAACCGGCGGGAAGTACGGGTACCCGTAATACCCAAACGGTTACCCATTGTAGAACTTGTTGATCCCAAGTCTCATCCCATAATAAAATTACGGGTATTTTGATTACCCGTACCCTAAAAAAGGGACGGGTATGGATATAACCAAATAGCCGTTTCCCGTTGTCCACCCCTAAATTTCTGAATTTGACTTATCTAGTTATCCTATCATCTTGGGTTGAGGGGAATCAATCGAACTCATAATTAAGCAAAGTGAAAATATTTCTGATTCTCATTATAATTTTCAAACTGTCAACAATGTTGTATTTCAATTAATTAAGTATTGTACTCATTTCAGAAAAAATTGAGATCTAAATCCATCCTTTTTACCCAGGCTTCTATGTGTATGGTAAAAAAAACTATGGGGTCGTTTGGATGGGGTATTCAAACGAGTTATTTCGGCTAACTCATCAATTTAGTTGTTGATGTTGATTTTCTTTTAATCACTCCAACCTCCACGACAAGGTTGCATTCCCCACTAGCACAATCGGACTCGTGTCTGGACACAAGAACATTGTTGTTTAAGCAGCCTAGTGTTATCCTCCTTCAGTTCGGCTAGTTGAAGCTTTAACTCGGCTATCCTTTTCATGTGCATATGCTCTCTATCTCGCATGGTGCGAAGATCGCACCAATAAAAAAGTCACAGTAGCGACTAACTTGAAAACCATACAGCAAAAAATCATCGGAAAGCACTTGCAACCTCCATGTTACCATAATCGAATTGTCATTGATGAAGAGCCATTAAACCCAACCGTTAAACTTTGGGGGTTTTATCTATACATACAATAAACAAAAAACATACCTTCGATTTATAAGTCGGGCATGACCAAAATTGATGATAGTAATCATCGTTGTCATACTACGTTAAATCACTCAGAAATTTGATTTGTTACAAATTTCATCATAAACTATCTAATGTAATAATACAAATAAATTTAGCTTATTAAGAAGTCACCAACTCACAAAATAGAAACACAAAACAATATACAACAGACTGAATCTTTAGTAGCAAACAAAGCACTCCGTTTGTAGGACTTGTGGGTTGCAAGTTTCTCTGCACCATGACGGAGGAAAAATCCAAAATCAAGCAGAGAAGACAAAGAGAGGAAGGAAAGAAGAGGGCGAGAAATAGCAGCATGCAAAAGGAAGGAAGGAATGAAACTACTGGTTTTGGAAACTAGTGAATCGTCACCTTCCTCCACTCTCCACTGCGGCATTGGCCAATTCGCCACCCGCCTAAAAAAATTCCCCTTCTCCTTTTCGATTCTCCCTATGTTTCTCCCCCTCCCCCCCAACAATCTTACGCAACTGTCTCGCTGATGGATTCAATTCATTTGTCATTCCCTCATCTATCCCTCTCTTTCATTTTTCACTCTCTCTTCCATCTCCCCAATTGCTCGCCATTGCTGCTGCTTCTTCTTCTTCGTCCTCACTTTGGCCTCAGGGTTTCTAGTCCTGGGACATGGTTCACCGAATTCTGAGAGGTGGGTTTTGCGATTCCGATCGAGATGGAAACTGGGTCTCTGTTGTTTTTTATGGAACTCGGTCTCTGTTTTTCCCCCCTTCTCTGACACCGTACAGTGTTTTGTGATGATTTTATAATGACCAATCCGCCATCTCTGAGTAAGTTTCGTGAGCCGCGCGGTACACCTTCTTCCTCATCTCCGATGACTTCTTCCGCATTGTTCTTCTTCGTCAGCGTTCTGGTCATCCTCGTTCTTCTGTTAATCCTCATCACCGTCTTCTGGAAGTTCATGAAATTGAACGAGGTGACCACCAAGTTTGCAAAGAAAGACAATTCACTGCAACCTCAAGGTAATAATAACAAACCTTTAGCAAATCCGCTTTTCATAAATTTGTTTAAGTTCCGAAGTAATCGTCACTCTTTGAATTAAGTGGCCGGAAATCTGATATAAGATGATGCACCCGATCAATAGCTCAATCTCTGCTAACATGCAGACGGGTCCGGTTAATATCTTGAATGAGCCTTCCATCAACACATGTTGATATCATCGTTACAAGTTCAATATGGATATTACAATATTTTTGAAAAATTGATAACACAATGATCGAATAATTTACATCGTGTTTGGATTAGTGGTGTTTATTCATACTATTTAGGGTACGATCTGGTAGACAAGACCCTATAAGCTCAATTTCCTACAAATACGATGAATAATCAAACATAGTGATAATTTAGCATATAGTATCATACATGTTTATTCGAGAAATTGTTAATGTTTTCCACATAATCATACAATCATTAGCTCACAGCTTCACACCAATAGACGGGATGTTCGTCATAGTAATTGGACCCCAATAGTTGCCTCGCTACAGAGGAGACTTGGCTTGAATTTCTGTATTTTAGTGTCGTACATTTGAATCGATCTTTTATTTTGAAAGTAATCACCTAATAATACGACTAGACTAATTGGTATTGGATCCATACATGACGATTTTTGCCAACTATGTAGGAGTGGCATCTGAGGTTTTGAGTGGGACTCTGAGAACGATTAGCTACTTCAATTTTCAGGCGTTGAAGAAGGCAACCAAGAACTTTCATGCCGATTACCTCCTAGGGAGAGGGGCATTTGGCCCAGTTTATTGGGTAATTTTACGAAACAACCATTTTGATGATAGAACTAAATGTTTATTTTGTTACACTTTCTGTTGAATGTGTCAAATGAGCCGAGATCGAGTTGATTATTAATAGTGGTCCCGTGGTCCGAAATAAGTTCATCGACAAGATTAAAACTTGATAATCGAGTTAGGTTTGGGCGATATACGTCATGTAGGGTTATGGCTTATGGTTATGTAATATGTATGAGTTTGGTCAGTGTGATCCGAGTTTATGATTTCGATCAGGTTTGTGGATCTGTAAAAACATTCCACTTATTTTGTTTTCCCCCCTCCATTACCAAAGTTGAACATTTTTCCATTATCACAGTTGAACATTTTTGGATTAAACCTATTTCAGGGTAAGTTGAGAGACGGTTGGACGGTGGCCGTGAAAAGGCTATCTTTAGAGAAATCTCTCCAAGGAGAATCAGAGTTTCTGGCTGAAGTGAGAATGATCACCAGCATTCAGCATAAGAATTTGGTACGACTTCTCGGATGTTGTTCCGATGGAGAACAACGACTGCTTGTCTATGAGTACATGAAGAACAGGAGCTTGGACCTCATAGTTTATGGTAAGTAACAATTACCAGGCTATCTATTCTCTTGTTGGTCGAAAGTTTCAAGCTTCCATGGGGCAACAAAATTCTTATTATTGTCGTCTTGCCTTAATTCCATATGCATGATATACATAGAGAATGGGGATAAGATTTGGTGACTAAGGAGGGGTCCTTAGTCGCTTGCCTAAGTCGATCTCAGCCCTTCAACCTCATCAAAATCCAATGGTTCTAATTAATTCAATTAAATGAAGGGCAATGTAGTAATTTCATTATTATTTTATTTTTTAATTAAAAAACAGTTCAGACCTCTCCCTTCTTGCGCGATCTCCCCGCCGGTCCATGGAATTTTGGCGGCGGCGTGGGTTTTTTGGTGGCCCTGGCGGTGGCTAGGGGTTCTCCCCTCCGTTGGTTTTTTTTGGTGGGTGGTTGAGAGAGAGAGAGAGAGACTTCCGGTGCCAGCGGTAGAGATTTTCCGATGATGGAGGTTTTGGCGGCAGCGCCAGTTTTGTGATGTTTGTGAGATTATTTTGTAATGTTTGCAAGTCTATTTTGTATTGATTTTGTTTATATGTTTTTATCATTATAGTTTGTAATGTTTATATGACTATTTTGTATATATTGTAATTTATAATGTTTGTGTGTCTAGTTTGTATACTTTATGTTATAATTTGTACATGTAACATACCATTTCGGCTACAATCGTATTACTGTCGCTAGAAAATTTCACGGTTTAAAATCGAGTGTTTTGACAGTATTTCGGTAAAAATTGAATTATCGATCGATCGGATAAGTATACCTATTATATATATATATTCCGGTCCATTTAAATTGCACCGGTAACTTTCCCTTCCCATTTCATCTCCGTTTTCACTTTTTCATTTCCTGAACCGAGAGGAAAGCTCCACCAGAGGGCAGAGAACGCACAGGGGACGCGGAGGAGAATTTTTCAAAGCTCAATTCTTGAGCATAAGAACTTGAAATTAACACAAGCACAACACCGAGATTTACGTGGTTTCCCTGAGAATCAGGACTAGTCCACGGGAGAGGTAGAACTCTCCAGAGTCAATGTTATTCAGCTTAGGTTTTCTGTACATGGGAGATACATATATATATGTTTGGCATAGGGTATAAAACCGAACCCTAGTAGCTTATTTAGATAACTCTTGCTATTAAAGTAAATTACCAAAAGCTACCTAAACAAACTAAGTCGTCACTTCAACACTACAGTGGTCCAAAAATCTCATAAGTAATGCCTAATTCATCTATACATCGTGATTTATCGATTTAGAGCTTTAAAACGAGTTTTTGGTTCAGGAATTTCTTGAATTCCCGATAAGTCAAATTAGGGTTTCGGAGTATCCGGAAGCCGGATTGAGCCCAGATTTCCTATACGAGCTTCCTGCAGCGAGGTAATTAATCCTCTGGTTCTAATCCATGAATTTCGGCTATTATTTAGGTCGGAGCCGGAATCGCTGAATTTAGCTCCGGCCAGGGTTTGATGTATTTTTATCGAGAATTTGACGAGGAGCCTAGAACTAACATTGACGGGGATACTGCAGGGGATATTAGGACGGTCTCGGATTTTAATTCGGGGTTCGTTGGTAAAATTGACGTTTTAATACAGGAAGCTTAGATCGCTGTTTGAACGGCCAGAACTGGTGAGCGATTAGCACGGCATACCAGGTTTGTCGTATCACGATAATTATATTGATGCTTAGAATTGACCTAGGTGAATTAGAATGGCATGATTAGGGGTGTATGGACTTTTATGCTATATGATGAACTATGGATTGTTGTATGATATTATTGACTTGCCCTAGCCGATATGGACCTTGTTTATGTTGATGATTGCATACATGTTGCCATTTGTGGCTTAACCGTTGATATGACTTCATGGTTGTTCGATCAGGTGTTTTAACATGATGTGATATTGTGGTTGTATTTGGATTCACAAGTGGGGGAAATAAACTTCCCAGGGTGATATTATGATGTTTTAAGGAGGATGACTTGCACGAGGGTTCATCCTTAGGAAGTGCAACTATACGACTCCTAGTTTACCTATGTTGAGCCAATTATGGTCAGGTCAAGTACATGTGCAAGTAACGAATTATGATTAAGCAAGATGGGATATGAATCATGTATAAGGATACCAAATATGAGTGTTGTGGTCTCACGGTCAACTACATAGTAATTAGGGCTCCCTATGCTATTACTCTATTATGATAAGTATGATAGTCACACCTCTCATGTGGTGGTGACTGAAGATTTCTTACGAGATATGACCACACCCAGAGTGGTCGGGGTATGACTACACCCATAGTGGTGTGGGGTATGTATGACCACATCTGACGGGATGTGGGGTATGTTTCCCGGGAGAGTTATTAGCATGGGAGTAGCCAGGCGCCTATAAGTAAAACATGATAAGATGCATATGCATAAGTCAAGGTGGTTGAGCCTTTTGCCTATTGGGATGTCGGATGTCTGAGGTCTGATCCTAGTGCTTTGGCTTGTTTGCTAGATGTATGGTAGGGGTATGCTATGTTATGAACTCACGATGCTATGATTATCTCACTCAGCTATGAGCTGACCCTCTTTTATTCTTTTCCTCTGCTTATGCTATGTGTAAGCAAATCATCAGTAGTAGTAGCAGTTGCAAGTACATAAGTGTGAGCAGAGCGAGGAGTTGAAGGCATAATGAGGTATTGTCTTCAACTATTCTGTGCTTGGACGACTACCTGGAATTTTGGCCAGTGATCCACACCTTTTTGTAAAAATGTTTTGAGAATGTTTTTCATGTGCATACTAGCTTCTGATGTAGTGTGAGATATCCACAGGTGTGGAAAGTTTATTATATGTGTATATTTGTGTAATTGTGTAAGTTGTGATAATTATGACATGTATAAGTATGGTATGCAGTTGTGGAGTATGAAACTGTGACTATGGCTATGAAAGTCATTGTATATGGTTATGAGTATATATGTATGTCTAGGAATGCAAGGATTCAGATGAATAATTTGGCAGGATAAGTTGCAAGAACTGTTAGCCCATTACACGAGTAATTCATGTCGAAATTTTATTTGGGTAAATTTTGGTAATTAATGTAACACCAGTTTTAAATTCCGCTGCAATTATATGAACAATATGATTAGGTAATACGTATGGTAGGGTGTTACAGTACACTTTCTATTCATTGATTTGCAATACAAGTTTACTGATTTGTATCATAAGTAGTGACATTTTGTACTGTTAGTATGTTTTGTAATGTTTGTCGAGTTGTTTTGTAATGTTTGTAAGCTTTGTTATTTTGTCAAGTTCCTTTTGTAATGTTTGTAAGCTTTGTTATTTTTGTCCAACATATTTGTCGTTTTTGTTAACCATGTTTGTAATGTGTTTTATGTATAAATTAATAATACAAAACATACAAACTATACAAATCATACTGACATTATGTACAAAAGTACTAATGATACAAACTGACAACACTTTCATTACAAACCGTTGTTCTTCCTTCAGACGACAAAATACAATGTATCCACCGCTGCCGCCGCCGACTCTCTCTACAGCCGTCGCGACCTCTCTCTCTCTCTCTCTCTCCATCATCGCGCCGCTTCTCTTTCCTCCACCATCGTCGACGCTCTCTCTGCCATTGCCCCTCTCTCTCTCTCCTCCACCATTGTCTCTCTCTCTCCTCTGTTTTCCCGACAACAGCCAGATCTACTTTCTCTCTCTACCACCGCCTCCGTCGCAGTCGTCTTTCCCTCTCACCATCGTCGCCGGCGCCGTTGAGATCTCCTCGCCGTCGCCCCCCTCTCTTCCACCGTCGTCGTCCTTCTCTCCCCACTGTTGCTTTTCTCTCTCTCTCTCTCTCTCTCTCTCTCTCTCTCTCTCTTATGGCCTGCAATGGCAACATAGAAGAGGATGTATGGAGGAAAAATCGCGATCGTCTTTCCCTCTCTCCATTGTCGTCGGCGCCGTTGAGATCTCGGCCCCGTCGCCCCCTCTCTTCCACCGTTAGGCATGTCAAATGGGTCTTAGGGTATGAGTTTTACCCAAACCCAATTGAATTTGGGTCAAATCAGGTTTTGGGTTTTTCTGTTTTGGAGCAGACCCATACCCATCCAATTAAATTGGGTCCAAGATAGGCCCAGAAGATTAATTAAAAAAAAAATCTCTACAGAACCCAAACGGGTCTCCTCATGACCTAATACCCTTAACGAGAGCAATTCCTTTTGCTTCTCCACCATCGACCATCGTATCCCGCCGCCGCCGCCGAAGACGCCGCCGGCCTGCAATCCCGATTCTCGATCAGCGACCATCGGCCCCGACGCCGGCAGCTTCTCCTTTTCCCCACCATCGGACCCCGAGGTTGTGGAAGAAACCCACCTCTCGCTCTTCTCGTGCTGGTCTCGATCTCCAGGTTTGCCCCATCTTCTTCTCTTCTAGATCTTGCCCGGTTTGCTCTCAAGTTCTCTCCTTAATCCTACTCTCGCTTTCTGATTCTCCACTGATCGGCGTTATTCAGTCCCGCTCTTCTCAAGCTCGATTACAGAGTTCATCGAGAGAAAAACCCGTAAAAGAAGAGAAAGAAAAAGGGCATTACAGCTTTCGGCCCTCTTCCTCTTCTTCTTGCTCTCTGGTTTCTCTTCCTGCCACTATTGGATTGCATTTATATATGGGTTTTTGTTCTGGGCAGCTCATCATCTTGTCCAGCAGGCAGAGCCTGCTGCAATTAGGTCCCAATTCCCAAAGCTTCGCCTCCAGAAGTCCCGATTCTTCCTCCCCTCTGAAAATCGCGGCAAAGGGGTCCGCTTGATTTTGGCGGGTAAGTTCTGTATCCATCAACCAGCTGATTTGGCTTGTTCTCTGCAGCTCTGCTTTCTTCTCTGGCTTCTGCTAAGTGAATTTCTACTTTCGATCTTTGCTGAAATCGTTTCATAAAATTCCGCTGCAGATTCTGCTCTGGAGAAGAGGGAAGCTTGTTGGGTCGTATCAGAGTTGATCAAAAGATTGCTCTGAGAGTGAAAAAGTAAGAACATTCTATCACCAATTTTTTTAATTTTTGTCCTTTAAACGGAAAGTATGCAGCTAATCCAGGCAGAGCCTGCTGCAACTTGGCTGTTATCTAGTTGTCACTCCTCAGGAATTTTTCTATTTTACTGCTCATTTCTACTGCAGACAATGGCCTGTTTGAATGTCTCTCCTATAGCTGACATCTGTGGATAGTTATATGTAGTTTACAGTTGAGGATGCTATGTTTTAATTTGCACCACACTATGAAGAAGTTGACAGGAAACCTTATTTTAAGGAGGCCATTATCTGCAGTTCCAGAATTGGACATATGTGGATAGTTATATGTAGAAATGCATCCCTTTATTCATATCTTTGATGTGTCTTGTGGTAATATTGGTATGTTATGTTATTCAGGTTAAGTGAAAATGGCTTCAGAAATAGATGAAACTATTGAATTATCTGAGGTTCCTGAAAATTCTCATACAGATTCTGGTGAAAGCAATAGTGAAGCTCCTACAGTAGTTTCTAATGGCAGTAAACAATTGAGGTCTCATGTATGGAAATACTTTAAGAAAGTATTATTTAGAGGAGAGTTAAAGGCTCAATGTCAACATTGCAAGAAAATGCTTTCAGCTGTGCATGGAACTACTCATTTAGACAAGCACTTGCGAAGATGCCCTAAGATTAAGCACTTTTATAACTTGTTGAAAAAGAAGTTAGGTGCTAGTAGAAGTTCCAGTCCATATATCTTTGACCAAGAGAATAGTAGAAGAGATCTTGCCAACATGATTATCTTGCATGGGTTTCCACTTGCTGTGGTTAATTATGTTGGTGTAAGAAAGTTTGTAAGCTCTCTTCAACCTGCATTCAAAATGATTTCAAGAAACACAGTTAGAAGTGACATCTTGAAGATCTATAAGGAAGGGAGGACTCATGTTATGATGGAATTGGAGAGAAACAGTAGTAGAGTAGCCATTACAACAGACATGTGGACCTCAAACAACAATAAATGTGGGTTTATGGTTGTTACTGCAAATTATATTGATGATTCATGGAGTCTTCAGAATCGAATTTTGAGATTTTTCTATGTTCCCTCTCCTCATACAAAAGATGTGCTTTGTGAAGTACTTTTTGAGTGTATGACTGCATGGAACATCGATAGCAAGCTATCGGCTATCACTCTAGATAACTGTAGTACTAATGATGCAATGGTTAGATCTCTTCTAAGAGAGAAGCTACAAGCGAGTTCACTTCTCTTGGGTGGTTCTCTTTTTCATATGAGATGTGCAGCACATATTATAAACTTAATAGTTCATGAGGGATTATCTATGATCAAGACTTGTATTGAGAAAGTGCGTGATAGTGTTGTCTATTGGACTGCTTCGCCAAAAAGACGACAAAATTTCACTCTTTTGGCAAGTCAAAGACACATTGAATCAAAAGAATTAGCTCTTGATTGTAGGACTCGTTGGAATTCTACTTATGTGATGCTTTCTACTGCCTTGGATTACAAAGAGGTTTTTCCTCGGTTGAGACTACGAGATTCAGGTTATACTACTGTGCCAAGTGAAGATGAGTGGATTATGGCAGAAAAGATTTGTGAGAAGTTAAAGTTGTTTTACAACATCACAGAAGTGTTTTCAGGTTCTACCTATCCAACTGCCAATATTTTTTTCCCCAAGGTTTGTGAGATAAAGGTTTCTTTGAATCAATGGGTGTTATCTCCTGATACATATATTGCAAATATGGCATCACGAATGTTGGAGAAGTTTGATGATTATTGGGATATCATTCATGGAATGATGGCAGTTGCTGCAATTCTAGATCCTAGATACAAGATGAAAATTTTGGTATGGGCGTTTGAACCAATTTATGGTGTTTTGGCTGAACACCATCCGAAGAGGATTAAAGATATTGTTTATGATTTGCTTAATCAGTACAAGAGTTCAGAACCTAATGAGGAGTTTGCAAGTGGTACAACTATGTTTTCTGGGTCGAGTCAACAAGTGGATGATGATTTTCTTGCTGGATTTGATAGGTTTGTAAGCGGTGATCATAGAGTTTCAAATGTGAAAGTAGAATTTAATACTTATTTGAGTGATGGGGTGATACCAAGAAGTGATGAGTTTGATATATTAGCTTGGTGGAAGAATCAAGGGCTCAAGTATCCAACTTTGATGTTGATAGCAAGAGATATTCTAGCCATCTCTGTGACGACAGTTGTTTCAGAATCTGCTTTTAGCACATGTGGGAGATTGTTGAGTCCGCATCGTAGTCGACTTGACGCTAATGCTATCGAGGCGTTGATGTGTTCTCAAAATTGGTTACTAAATGAGGTCAAAGGTATATGATTTATGTTTTTATCAAAGGTATAACATTGTATATCATTGGTTACTAATTGGTTTCAATTTTGACATAGGTGTGTCCAAAGTTACTCATGATTTGAGTCATGCAACTATAGACGATGAGAACGCGGAAGATGCAGATTTTGATGAAGATGGGGAGGAGCATGACAATTGAAGCGGTGCCAAGAGGTGAGTGTTAGATGTTGATTTCGAAACAATTAACGCTGTGGTACTGTGCAAAACCAAAGCTGCTTGTGGCTGAGTCTGAGTGTTATTGTAATGCGTTTAATATGTCGTTTATTTTGTTATGAAAGAACACCTCTTAGTCCGTGATTTAGAATCAATTGTCTGCACGATTACTATGGATTTTGTTATGAGCATATGACTCTTTTGGTGAGTGTGGTATGGTTTCGCAATCTTATCAAAGAGATGCATTCATCGCTCTTGTGCATTACATTTTCATTTTTCTGCCCATTAAACAGCCCGCCACAAGGATTAGTAAGAGATAGTTTGCTACTATTTGGGATGGATTTGGTCCATTATCGATTTCAATGTCGGATTTGTGTGTGTTTGCAGGCAGAAGAGGGACAGGGGGAAAGGCAACGAGATCATTAACTACATGCTGTAATTTTACTTTTTTTCCCCTTCTGAACGTGAACATGAACCATGAGTTGGTATTTTTTGTTTTCTACCATTGAGAATGTTTTTGAGGATGTTTATGGGAGACTAAGACTTAGAAATATTATTTGGGTCTGTTTTCTAATATGCAGGACTTTCAACTTACCAAAATCTAACTTATTCCCATTTGGGTCGGCCCAAATATACAGGCCCATTCTGGACCCAATTTAAACCCAACCCAACCCAAAAAAGTAAAAAGAAATTTGGATCCATCTGAGTCCAAACCCAATGCCCATATGGGTCAAGGTATTTGGGTCAAAAGACCCAATGGGCCTACTGACTCACTCCTACTGTCACTCTAGAAATTGGCCAAGTGTAACCACTTCCTAAAGCGTAGTATAGCGGGTTTGGGTTTTAATGTCAATCCGGGTCCTAGATGTGATGACTACTCAGTGAATTCGTATTATCTAGCAATGAAACTTTAGTGAAGGTCTTAAACTAACAAGCAAGCAAAGCAACTAAACGGTTGTTTTCAAGTTAAGAGAGGTCACCCGGATATGGTTCCCCCTAGTCTGCAGTTAAGCCGGATTGTAATTACCAAGTTCAATTTCTATGATAGTTATACTGCGGAAGGTTCTCAAACAGTCTGAAGTCTCGACTAAAGGTCTTCAGACCCTCTCAATCTGAGTCTCTAGCGGGCGACTAACCTCCACCGGAGTAAACAGATTGAGGCCCTATGAACAAAACCTCCACTACCGGAGTAAAACCGGTACATAATAGTGAGTTGGTTCCTCGACTAAAGTCACCAACTCCCTACCTTCAATCAAGAAAACTCTATTAACCTAGGCAGATATTCTCATTCTAGGTTAAAGCAGAAACAACAGGAATTTGATCAGGATTCATGCCATTCAATCATTCAAACCTCAATCGAATATAATCAATTCATAGAAACAATACTTGGGTTCATACAATCAATCCCAACATACAGAACTAGGGTTTCCCACACCCAGATGAATGGGAGAACTACTCCATGGAGAAAGAAGCAAAAGCAGAATCAGACGCGGAAATCATACTGTGAATATGGATTTCTGCTCCTGGACGTTGAATCGGCACTTCTCCAAGCTCAAGCCAAGCTCCAATGGTGTTGAAGATCAAGCTAGGGCACTTGGAGACTCTTGTTCGTCGCTTTCTCTCTCTAGGAATCGCTCTGTCTCTCTAAAACTCGAATCCCGTTCTGTTTTGACTGAAATCTGCTTAAAAGGGCATCATTGGCCAAAGCACTGTCGAGGGCACGGCCGTGCTTTGCCTCAGCCCGCCCGTGCTTTGGCTAGGGTTAATTACACGGCCACAGAACACGGCCGTGTTCTGAAGGCCTCCTGCCCGTGTTTTTACTGCCGAACCTGTTCCCCTATATTCAATGCTTCGTTTCTCCCTCGTCCGGACTCCGAATCAGTCGCCGTTTGATCCCAGACGCTCGTAGTCTCGTCCTCTTTCTTTTCATGACAGACTTGCACGATTCTTTGTCCATAAGGTGAGGTATAAATCCATTCTTCTTCAGGTCATGCCAGACTTTCTTCTCCCGAATCGCCAATTGATCTCTGATTGACTTGAAACTTGCGCCTATGCTTCACTTTATGTGCTAGGACCTGAAACGTAACAAAGGAACACAACCTAGCGTAAAATAGGCCAAAGAAGCGATAATGCAAGCTTAAACGATCAAGAAACAAAGGGGAAAACATGTGCAAATATCGAGTCATCAAATCCCCCCACACTTAACCGTTTGCTTGTCCCCAAGCAAACCCAGTCAGACACAAGGTAGGCTCAAAACGTTTCAACCAAGCAGGCTTTAGGGCATATCATATCGGCACAAAACACGCGGATCATACTGGCTTTTGGTCATTAACACATGGACAACCTTAACGACAACCTAGACAACCACCACAGATGACATTCGAAAGCAGCAAAGTCGAGCAAAGCAAAAGTCTCCCTTCTGTTCACCAACCAACATAGACTCGACTCAACCACTTATTCAAAACAGTCACTTCATGCACAAAGCTCAAGATATCAGAATTAAGACCGAGCAATCTAGGTCCTCACCGGGATAAAGAGTATAGAGAATATGAGAAAATGAATCGCTCACTCTCGACCAGTGGGGTTAGGACAGTTTGATGCGAAAAATGCGCATGCTTATTCTCTCAATCCCTAACGTCTCTTCACCATGAATGCAGCCTCTAAATGCTAGAGTTCACATATGGGGTGTCACCACTAACTAATCCGGAGGTCTTAGACACAGGTTCAGATGACTGGCTAGGGTCTTGGACATGGGGAAAATGCCTTTTAGGTGGTGGAAGTAATAGCACAAGGTTCCACATTTCCAAACCCAACAAAATAACAGTCAAGCAAACCAGTAACTTCCTTTCTGCTATTCTGCATTACTCAAATTCTTTAGGGCACGAGAGCGAAGGAGGTTATATAAATGTTAGCATTTCCAAGCCAGACTTCTAAGAAACACTACTTAATGGGCACTATTCAGA
The DNA here is from genome assembly GCA_946122785.1 of Linum tenue. Lineage (NCBI taxonomy): Eukaryota > Viridiplantae > Streptophyta > Magnoliopsida > Malpighiales > Linaceae > Linum > Linum tenue. The sequence goes on along the minus strand of CAMGYJ010000010.1, from coordinate 34,155,008 downwards.
TTTTTGGTGGTGGCTCTCTTTTGCTTTCATTTCTTTCTTTGTTTTTCTTTATTTTTTTTTTCTTTTTTCATTCCTTAAGAGAACCACCACCTCTGCACATTTTTCAAACACACACCCAACTTTTAAGCACTACCTCCAAACCTCACATTACATTTAACAGAAACAGCAGAAAACATGTAAAAACCACTCTGTGGAACCTTCTAAAAGATGCAAAAGGGTGATTTTTCATTGTAGACCGAAAGAAAGGATAACACACGGCTCAAAGGGGTTGACTAGGGGATATGCCACATCAGGACAGTCAATTTGGTCGTGGGCTAATCCTATGCCTCCATCATCTTAGCTAGTGACAACGTGAATGCTACATTTCATGGAAGAGGGATCTATCGCACAAGAAAGAAACGAGCAGGCTCAAATCTCACATGGCTACCTATATGCTCTATCTCACATTCTGATTCCATGAACTAGATGCATAAATGACTGTCAAAAGCAAGTGATCAAACCAAGTCACATTTGGTGAGCAGACAGTTGAAAAACTGAACCCTACACAATTCTACTGCACATCTCAGTCATCACAATAAGTTGTCTAAGTCACACTCAAGTTGTCATGTATCAAGTCAAGAGCCATTCAATTCACTAATCACATCCACAGTGCCAATACGTTCAATCATCAAGCAAACAGCCATGCTTGGAGCCCTCAAATTTAAAAATTTGGATAGTGGACTAGGCTCCAAGCACACAAACAGATCTAATGCAGTCAAAAGATAAACACCCCCCCACACTTAAGATCGACATTGCCCTCAATGGAGAAGAGGGAAGGGAAAGGGGAACGATGTTACCGGTATGCACGGACTGCAGGAGACTGGAAGCGAACCAGTCGAGTGAAGCGGACTGGAGAAGGACCAGTCTGGAACAAAGCACAACTAAAGGGGAACAAAAGAGCTCAAACACAATATGTTAGGTCCAATGGTCAGCCCAATAATACATCATCCAAAACAAAGGAAAACAAACCAAAACCAAACCAGTTTGGAATCCGACTCAAAACACAAGAAAGAAAGTCAAACCGTGGTGGGGTTGCCTCCCCACAAGCGCTTCTTTACCGTCTTTTAGCTGGACGCCCATGGTGGATACTCAGCTGGGTGCAGGAACAGGTACCTCCAAGAGCGGATCCACATCGCTCTTGAGGTACAACTTCAGGTGGTGACCGTGCACCCGACGGTTGCAACCACCAGCAGTGGTCAGCTCGACCTGGCATCCGGCAAGATGCAGGCGAGTGAGTACCCGGACGGCCAAGGTGGTCGGGGTGCAGGGGGTGGGACCAGCTCATAGTGGTCTCCACCTTTCTTCCGAGTAGGCCTAGGCACCTGCTGCTTCGGCCGCCACTCCTCTTTGACCTTTTTATTCGGTGGTGAGACCGGAGGGGGCGGCGGCGAAGGAATGAGAGGGGGGTCCTGCAAAATGGGAGATGCAGACGGATACACGACAGGCTCGTGTACCGGGTTAAAAATAGCATGCACAGGTGTGATAGCAATCATAGCACAGTGATCGAATTCAGTCACAGCAAAGGTAGCCTGTTCATTTCCAGCACGCAGTATCAGTTTACCCTCATGCACATCAATAAGTGCCTTGGCGGTGGCAAGAAATGGTCTCCCTAAAATCAAAGGCACATCCACATCCACATCATCATTTATATCCAGAATAACAAAATCAACAGGATATGTGAATGCACCCACTTTAACAAGCAGATCCTCTATGATGCCCCTAGGATGCACAACGGAACGGTCAGCTAGCTGAATGCTCATCCTAGTAGGGCTAAGTTCGCCTAGGTCTAGCTTTTTGAACAATTTGTATGGCATGACATTAATGCTAGCGCCTAGGTCCGCCAAGGACTTCCCTATATGCATGCTGCCAATAGTAAGAGGGATAGTAAAACTCCCTGGGTCCTTGCGCTTTTCGGGCAGCTTGTACTGCAGGACAGCAGAACATTCCTCGCTCAGCAGCACTGTCGAGAGATCCCCAAGTTCCTTCTTGTTGGTGAGGAGATCTTTCATGAACTTTGAGTACTTGGGCATCTTCGACAGTGCCTCCACAAATGGTATGCTGATGTTGAGCTGCTTCAACATTGCTATAAACTTGCAAACTCAGTCTCCAGCTTGTCTTTGTGTAGGCGAGTGGGGAAGGGAAGCTGGGGTACGTGGTCCTTCACCACTGGTTGTGGCTTGGGAGCAGGGGCTTCCTTCTCCACCCGCACTTCTGCATCACCGGCTGGAAGTGCTGAAGCAGGTAGTGGTTCCTCCTGCCTGGTCGGGGCAGGATCAACCGATGTAGGCCTGCCGCTCCTGGTGAAGATGGCATCCAGCTGCTCGTGCGGGTCCCGTGGATTAGGGATGGTGGTGGCAGGTAGAGTCCCCGGGGCCCGAGTAGTAATCTGGCGAGCTATGGCACCAACCTGGTTCTGTAAATCTTGCAGAATGGCACCCTGGTTCCTCTGTCCTGCCTTCAGAGAGGCTATGCTCTGGTCCACCCTCGTGAAATTCGCCTGGCTGGTGGTCATGAATGCCGCCAAAATGTTCTTCAGCTCGGTCATCTGATTATCGGGAGCTGGCGCTGCTGCTGGCTCGGCATACTGACGCTGGGGCTGCTGGAATGGCTGCCCCTGTCTAGCCTGGAAAGGCTGCCTCTGCTGAAAACCACCTGCTGGTGCCGGGAACCCAGGCGGTTTAGTGGTGGTGCTACTCCAAGCGAAGTTGGGATGCTGGCGCCACCCCTCATTGTATGTGTTACTGTATGGATCGAGGCGCCGAGCATTGGCGATGAAGGCCAACTGTTCTTGGGGAGTAGAGGACTCCCGCATAGCCTGGCAGTCCTCCACCAGATGGTTCGGACTCTCACACCACTGACACTGAGCAGCTGGAGGCGTAGCTACACCTCTGCCCGGGAGGAGACTGTTGGGCTGCTTCAATGTCTGCACCAACTCAGCCACCTGCTGCTCTAACCCGGATCTGGCCTCCATAGCATGCACACCACGGTCCCTGGAATGTCTGCCTCTGCTGCTCTGCCCCCAGGAATGATCGCGGGCAGCCAAGGTACTGATCATCTGGTTCAGCTCGGGTGGAGTCTTAGTGAGAATATCCCCTCCTGGGCATAGAGACTCGATCACCCTCTGGCTGTCTGGGGTGAGGGCATTGTAGAAGTTCCCCACTGTGAACGCATCACTGAAGCCATGATGGGGACACTGCCAGAAGTATCCCATGTACCGTTCCCATGCATCACGAAGGGACTCATCTTGCTCTTGGCGGAAGTGAGTGATATCTCCCGCTGAATCTCTGTGGTCTTCGATGCCGGATAGTACCTGTGCACGAACTTGTCTGCCAGATCGTCCCAAGAAGTGATGGACAATGGGGGCTGGGTCTCCAACCACCTCTTAGCATTCCCCGCCAGAGAATGGGGGAAGAGGTGAAGGCGGATTGCGTCATCCGGAACACCGTTCAACTTGAACCCATTCGTCAGCTGCAGAAAACGGGAAAGATGTGCCCGGGCCTCCTCACCCTTCAAGCCATGGAACTGGATGGAGGATGTAATGAGTTGAATCCAGAATGGCTTGATCTCGAAGTTGTTTGCTGGAATGGGCGGATAGAGGATGACCGGGCGGATGTCAGCAATCCGTGGAGTGTAGTAGTACTCCAAGGTGGGACCCGGTGGTGGTGGTGGAAGCTGATTCACCGGGGGAGCCTGTCGAGCATTCCCCGGTTGTGGGTTGGCTTCGCCCTCCATCTCGTACTCTTCCTCGGGAATCGCTGGTCAAGTGGCCGTCTATGCGCTCTCCCGTAACCAGTCTAGCTCGCTGTTGTCTCCTAAGTTGGCGGCAAGTGCGTTCAAGCTCTGGATCCAACGGCAGTAAACCTCCTGACTGGCTACGGGTCATGCACTATCTGCACACACTCAAGTAATGCAAACCCGTGAAGGCACAAGTGGGAAAGAACAAACAACTAATGCGAAAATGAAAATGCTAAAGTAACAGAAATCACTTTTCTTCAACAACCTAGCCGTCCCCGGCAACGGCGCCAAAAACTTGACTCACTCCTACTGTCACTCTAGAAATTGGCCAAGTGTAACCACTTCCTAAAGCGTAGTATAGCGGGTTTGGGTTTTAATGTCAACCCGGGTCCTAGATGTGATGACTACTCAGTGAATTCGTATTATCTAGCAATGAAACTTTAGTGAAGGTCTTAAACTAACAAGCAAGCAAAGCAACTAAACGGTTGTTTTCAAGTTAAGAGAGGTCACCCGGATATGGTTCCCCCTAGTCTGCAGTTAAGCCGGATTGTAATTACCAAGTTCAATTTCTATGATAGTTATACTGCGGAAGGTTCTCAAACAGTCTGAAGTCTCGACTAAAGGTCTTCAGACCCTCTCAATCGGAGTCTCTAGCGGGCGACTAACCTCCACCGGAGTAAACAGATTGAGGCCCTATGAACAAAACCTCCACTACCGGAGTAAAACCGGTACATAATAGTGAGTTGGTTCCTCGACTAAAGTCACCAACTCCCTACCTTCAATCAAGGAAACTCTATTAACCTAGGCAGATATTCTCATTCTAGGTTAAAGCAGAAACAACAGGAATTTGATCAGGATTCATGCCATTCAATCATTCAAACCTCAATCGAATATAATCAATACATAGAAACAATACTTGGGTTCATACAATCAATCCCAACATACAGAACTAGGGTTTCCCACACCCAGATGAATGGGAGAACTACTCCATGGAGAAAGAAACAAAAGCAGAATCAGACGTGGAAATCATATTGTGAATATGGATTTCTGCTCCTGGACGTTGAATCGGCACTTCTCCAAGCTCAAGCCAAGCTCCAATGGTGTTGAAGATCAAGCTAGGGCACTTGGAGACTCTTGTTCGTCGCTTTCTCTCTCTAGGAATCGCTCTGTCTCTATAAAACTCGAATCCCGTTCTGTTTTGACTGAAATCTGCTTAAAAGGGCATCACTGGCCAAAGCACTGTCGAGGGCACGGCCGTGCTTTGCCTCAGCCCGCCCGTGCTTTGGCTAGGGTTAATTACACGGCCACAGAACACGGCCGTGTTCTGAAGGCCTCCTGCCCGTGTTTTTACTGCCGAACCTGTTCCCCTATATTCAATGCTTCGTTTCTCCCTCGTCCGGACTCCGAATCAGTCGTCGTTTGATCCCAGACGCTCGTAGTCTCGTCCTCTTTCTTTTCATGACAGACTTGCACGATTCTTTGTCCATAAGGTGAGGTAGAAATCCATTCTTCTTCAGGTCATGCCAGAGTTTCTTCTCCCGAATCGCCAATTGATCTCTGATTGACTTGAAACTTGCGCCTATGCTTCACTTTATGTGTTAGGACCTGAAACGTAACAAAGGAACACAACCTAGCGTAAAATAGGCCAAAGAAGCGATAATGCAAGCTTAAACGATCAAGAAACAAAGGGGAAAACATGTGCAAATATCGAGTCATCACCTACCCATTGACAAGATGATCCACCGTCGCCGTCCTTCTCTCCTCGCTGCTTTTCTCTCTCTCTCTCTCTCTCTCTCCTATGGCCTGCAATGCGACGCAGAAGAGGATGCCTGGAGGAAAAAAAAACAAAATGAATTTTTCATAATCCCAAAATTGCCCTTCTCATTATTTAATTATTCCTATCCTATTTTCCACCGTTAGATTCATTAATAAAGATCCAACAGCTAGGAGGGGCTTAGCCAAGTGACTAAGCACCCCCCCCCCTAGTCACCAGATCTGCACTCTAGAGAATGGGCTGAGCATGAGAATCTTCAGTCGAAATTTGATTGCTCTGTGGTTCACACTGTGTTTATTCTTTACAGTTGTTGTCGTGTTTGTAAGTGTTAATGGATGGGATCGAAACCGCCAGGCACAAGTACTGGCCCAGTATCTAGAATAAGGTTGTCAACCCGCGGGCTGACCCGCACCTGGTCGAGATAGTGGGTCAAGAGTTAATGAGTCATCTAGTTTAGCCCGAAATATGGAAATAATTATTATATTATACTTATCCTCATAAATTATATCAAATCTCATCTTGCATATGAGTTATAACATATAATATTACACCAAAATAACATGTCGTACTTAGATTCAACATATAGTGAAAATTCACTCACACTTATATAATATCAATATTCAAATGTTCAACTTAACATTCTAAAGATTGAGTTGGGCGAAAAGAAAAATCGGAAAATAAGTGCATTTCGTAAACCAAAGACAAAAATGACACAATTTGACCTCCAAAAGGGTACCTTGTAGCGGTCGACCCGGCGGGTGCGTACGGCCCGTTTTTCTCACCGGGCCAGAGTCAGAATAGGTCGACCTGCGGGTTGACAACCTTAATCCAGAATCAATTAACTTAGTCATATACCATAATGAGAATGTCCTAATCATGAGATGTAAAACTAAATGTTATACCAAGAAGATGGAATCGATTATTACCGACAATGTCCGCCGTTCAAAATTTGTTGATAAAATCCTGAAAAAAATAGGATAACCGTAATCCTGTTTCAACTATGATACATTGTTCAACTAGTTCGGCCTAGCAATCCAATACGATTTCACAAAACAGATTCCATGTCTAGAATAAGTATTGACTAGATAATCCTTGGCATAGCTCGAGGCCTACAATACCTGCACGAAGATTCCCCTTTGAGAATCGTGCATAGAGACATCAAAGCAAGCAATGTTCTTCTGGACGACAAGTTCCAGCCCCGGATCAGCGATTTCGGGCTGGCCAGATTCTTCCCTGAAGACCAAGCTTATCTCAGCACCACATTTGCAGGGACCTTGTGAGTTCTTCTAAATCAACTTCAAGTACCAGTCTCAAATCAAAAGAATTTCCAAATTCACTAATCTTTGTCGTTCATCAGGGGAAACACAGCCCCAGAGTACGCGATCCGGGGCGAGTTGTCAGAGAAGGCCGACATCTACAGCTTCGGAGTGCTCCTTCTTGAGATCATCCGTTGTAGGAAGAACACAGATCTCAACTTACCAACAGAGCAGCAGTACCTTCCTAAATACGTTAAGTGTGTTTCCTTGCTCAGTTTTATGAGGCCTAGCCATCCCAATGGTGTCAATTACATTTTCTCTTGCAGGCGTGGAAGCTATACGAGAAAAACAAGGTGAACGAGCTGATAGATCTGAGGCTCCGAGAACACAGGATCGTGGAGAGAGATGTGGTGCATGTGATCCACGTGGCGTTCTTGTGCATTCAACCGCTGGCGAACCTGAGGCCTCCGATGTCTGAGGTGGTGGCAATGCTGACGTGTAAAGCTGATGCAGGGGCACCCATAAGGCCGGCATTCTTGGACAAGAGGAGGAGAGCAGAAGGGAGCTTCTCTTGGGATGTTATCTCAGAAGCTTTCCCTTCTCCCTATGGGAGTCTTGAATCTCACCCTGCATCACGAGCAAAGGAAGAGGCTGCTTGATGTTCAAGTAAGCTAAACAAAACAAAGCAAACACATTGTAGTTAATCCCTAATCCAAAAGACATCCTGTATTCTTGTGTAGTTCTTAAAGTAGGGAGGACGTAGAGCTAGGGTTTTCTTCCTTTTCCCCCTTAATTCTTCTCAGGCTTTTGAAAATTCACTTGGATATTTTGTATCCTTCAATTTCAGAGGTTATAGGAATTCCACACAAGACACAACAGTTGAACTAATACCTTGTGTAGAGAGAAACAGGTGTCTTCCTACCCCAATCTAGTGATGAGTTCAGAATTGAATCTGACTGTACAATACTATTATATCTATCAAACGTCTCTGTACCTGTCACTTATCTATCTTTAGACTTCAGTTCATCGGTTCAAAATTTCACCTAAATATGTTATAAATGAGATCGATTAATTCATAGCAAGCATATCTATGTGGTAAAATTCTTGTTTTAACCCACAATTCGACTTTCGGATTCCACATATCGCTTCCCATTTATTCATTAAGGCCAGGCAGATTTCCAGTATACATGACATGTGAATCATTAGGGACATGCTTAGTAATAGTAACCATTCGTTGAAAATCATAATACAAATATACGTATAATTAACTAACACAGTACAGAAACTAAAGATGTTATCATTAATCCCAGAAGCTAAACAAACTTCTTATCCTTATAACTCTAGCTATAAAAATCCAAAACAAAATCTTACAGTACAATGTGCAATTACTTTCTCAGCTCTTTGATGCTTCCGAAATGCTTGGGATATCTACCGACAATTGCTGCTTGAATACCTGAAGATCAGTAAGATTTAAGATAGTAAATTTACTACTACATTCTTAGCAGCAAAAAGAAAATCTGCAGTGGGGTAGAGAAACTTTATATTACCATTTTGAAGTGTTCAAGTTCTCCCCTTAAATCCTTCTTCATTTCCTCTGAGAGCGAAATAGGTTGGTCTCCTGCATGCTTCAATACCTGAACACTCCATCAGGTCAATTGAGCATAAAATTTTCTTGCAAAAGGCAGCTTAAAAGAGAAACAATACCAGTCTAAATCCCCCACCGAGAGGTGAAAGTTCCATATCTTGGAAGTTCAGGCGTTCGTTCTTCTGCAATACTACTGATATCCTAATGATAGTACAGAGACCTTGAAGTTTCTGCCTGAACTGAAAATCAACACATGAATGCATGAGAAATATTCCCCTACCTCAACCCTCTTACAACAGTATATGGTACAAGAAGTAACAAATACCTCTTCTGGAGTCTCGGCCAAAGAAGCCTGATAAGGTTTTGGGAATTTCTTCGTGTGATGCCTCACCAGAAGTGCTATTAACTGCAATGTTAGGAATAAGGTTGCTTGAGCAGACAGGCTTCGCAACCAAACAGTCTTTTGTCCATAAAACCACAAACCGAAAGGTGCCCCCAATAGTTTACCTTGATCTCTTCAGTACTGAAACCGTAAAGATGGTTTCCTTCCTAAAGCAAGAGACACATTCATCAGCACATAATCTTATAAACATTTACATTTAGTAAGGAAATTGAATGCTGCTAATGATGCAATGCATACCATGATAACACGATAAGACTGCTTGTGGTAACCCCTTTTACCAGCGAAAAGCCCTATGGCATGAAGCAAACAGGCTGCCTCAAGGCACTCGAGATCCTCGCCCCCCAAGTCAATGAGCTTACCACAGTGCCTCAAGCCTTCAAATATACCCTGCCACAATCATCATCAACTCAGATTAGAGATCAAACAATGTATGTCAATCAACAACAAGCAGAAAACACGAATCTTACCTTGGCAAAGGCGGCACATCTAGCGCCATTCTTAACCCTCTTCTTATCATTAAACCTGGTAGCAAGTCTCACAACAGAATTCCACCTGGGATTCGCATTCAATTTGAAACCAACTTCATTGAATTCCTCCTTCAGAGCGTCAGCAACGACACCTTCTCCCAATGCATACTCGGAAACTTCCATTTCTTCAATCCCAAGCAACTCAAATATCTCCTCCAATAACAGAGCACCAGCCACAATAAATTCTGATCTCTTCTTAAAAAGCTCCTCTCTTATCTCCTTCTCTTCTTGCCCTTCTTCTGTACATAACCTCTCAACAACTCTCTTCAATTCCACTCTGCTGAATCTCCAATCCCTCTTCACGTGCCTCCTCAACAGCTCCTCAGCTGACTTGTCAGTTTCAGCTGCCACGTTGAGTAAATTGTAGCTGAGAGTTCCATCAAGAGAGACAAAGTTAAATGATCAGAGGGAAAGCCTTGCTTACCATCGCCATAGCCATGAAACACTGCTTTCTCGACTGCTCCAATCGTTCCCGAGCTTCCAACAGCGACCTCAAACCCGAATCTCTTCACTTGCTGAACCAATCCAGAGTCCTTCACAGCTGCCCTGATGAAATTCCTCATTCCTCCTACCACATCTCCACCAGCGAATCGCTGAGTCAAACTCACATGACCTAGCTTCAAACTCGTCGCGAAATCGACGATCCCTCCTTCCCCAATCGCGAACTCAGTCGATCCGCCTCCGATGTCTATGAGCAACGCTCTCTTTTCCCTGACCGGAAAAAACTGAATCACTCCGGAGTAGGCGAGTCTCGCCTCCTCTTCCCCGGAGAGAACGGAAACGTCGAGCCCGGTGGCTGCGCGAACGGCTTCGACGAGCTCGGATCCGTTGGCGGCCTCCCGGACGGCGGAAGTGGCGACGCAGCGGGTTCGGCTAGGCGGGATCCCGCGAGCGCGGAGGATTTCAGTGAACTGGCGGAGGCATCGGAGAGCTTCGAGGACCGCGTCGGGGGAAATCGACGGGGAGGAGTTTGATGATGCGGCGGCGGAGTCACGGCCGAGGCAGACACGGTCGGAGTGGCGGACGACGGTGAGGAATCGGCCCGACGGCGGATGGAATTGGACGATGATCATCTTGATGGAGTTGGTGCCCATGTCGATGGCGGCAAATAGATCGTCCGGCAGCGCCATGGGAGAGGAATGGAAGTTTTGGGGGGCGCGAAATGCTTTTGCCTGCTTACGATGGCGGCAAATAGATGCTTTAGCGGCGGAGCAACTTCTCGGAAGCCAAAACGAACGGCGAAGCCGAACGCGAGCCGCCTACGAAAATTCTCGGAACGGCGTTTGCGACTGGAAAATTGGAGATAGTCAACGGAGGGCCGGCGGGAAACGAAGGAAGAAAGGAGGCCAGTGAGGGAAACACGGGGGTGCAGACTGCAGAGAGAAGTCCGAAGACTGAAATCCCCCGGCAGAAAAAGGAATGAATTGCGAGAAGGTGTGCGAAACGCGATACATTTAGGCGCGAGATGTTGAATTCCTCAGGGAAACACCCGATGTATCAGGAAAAAACATTAGTCAGTCATGAAAATACAATGATGGATAAAATATAGGCAACAAATTTCAATTATAGTTGTTGACACCTAAAATTATTTTAGACCGAATTTAATGCCGCATGGAGTAGTCTTGGCATTTAATTCGATATCGCATGATATGAAACGGCGTCGTTTAGTATTGAGCAATGTCGCGGAGAGTTTAATCGACACCGCGAATAAACTCGACGGTACCGCGGTACTGGAAACGATACTGTTCGGTAAAAACTATGTCGCGAGCCTGAGTTACGAATTTATCCGGCTTCACAATGTGTGAGTCATGGGCCGCAGGAATTGTATTGTTGTTGGACAAGGAGTGTTTTTGTTATATTCCTTGTCAGAGGAGGAGAGAAACAACACCGTTTGTAATCAAGCAATGTCATGAAGAGATATAACGGTGCCGCGAAACTCAAAGCTCAACGGGATTGTGTGACTGGGAAACGATGTTGTTGACTAAAAACGACATCGTCGAAATCCCAACAACACTACGATACTGGCAAACGAGGTGAGTCTTGGTTAAGGAACCAAGATTGACAGTGTTTAATCGAAACAATGTCACGATGACCAAGTTTTCAAAATGGGTGGTTTAATTAATTAATATTTTTAATAATTATTTTGGACGGTGTCGTTTAGTTGGTGAAAAATGGTATTATTTTTTTTTTGGATCTCCTATGACTAAGCTTCAAGTGAAACAGAAAAATCTTTGACTAGGCCTAAATGAAAGATAAATAAAGCAGTCTAATTGTCTTTTGGACAATGACAGTGTTTAATATAAAACAATGTCACGGAGGAAAAACAAACAGAGCTGTTTAGGGAAGAAAACGACACCGCGAGCAAGCCCAACAACTGCGGTACTTGAAACGACACTGTTTAGTAGAAAACAATGTCGTGAACCATGGGTCATGGATTCATTCGACAAAGGTCTGCATCACAACTGTGGTCTCGGCGACGTCGCAGAGTTGAAAACGATATCGGGTGAGGTCCCAGCAATGGCGCGGTATTGGTGAGCGATGTCGTTTGATTAAAAACAATATCACAGTGGTAAGAGACGGCCCGCCAAGTTCAACGAGGTTGTTTAGCACAAAACAACATCGTGAGTTCAGATTTGACCATTTTTATTTAATTAAAACAAGTAAAATGCAAACGGCGTTGTTTGGTGAAGAAAACAACGCCGAATAGGCCCAACGATGTCGCGACATTAGAAACGGCATTGTTTGGAAGGGAGCAATGTCGTTGAGCAGGGGCCATCAATGTTGCGAAGTGAGATGTGGTGCCGATGTTGTTTAACCAAAACGACATTGACCACTGTCAATCTTTGTCGACTTAGGAAATATGGTCGACGTTGGGCCATTAAACTTGTTTTGCATGACAATAAAAGAAGGTCGTGAGGTCATCACCAAGATTGGTCTAGCTTGGAGAAACTCAGCAACACCGTGAATTCAATAAAGTTCGGGCATCAATGGTGGGAATTCGACGATGCCGGGGTACTAAGAATGACGTTGTTTGGTAGAGAGCAACGTTGTGAGTCAAAAGTGGCATTGATATTGTGAGTTTATCGATGTTGCACGGCCGGGAGCTCAACGCTGCGATGTTGTTTTGCTACGTCGTCGTTTTATGAACAAGGGTGATTGTTGTTTGGTTTGAGGAGCTGGGGTGGATTATCAAACCCGGGTGGATAACAATAAGGTTGGCTCAACGTTGTTTTGCTAAGTCTCTACAGAACGAATTCGCATGCGTGGGTGGCACGCAACGAAGTGGAAGTTACCAACACGGTTGAGGGAATGGAAAACATGGGAGGAAAAGACGCGAAGGCGGTTACTGCGACTATAGGCAGAGGATTGGAGTATAAATATCGCGAAGAGAGAGAAGCCCGAGAAGGCAAAATCAAATCACCAACTGCACCGTCGCAGAATCTATCTTTGTTCTCTCTAGTTCGTAGAACTGCTCTGTCAAAGATCTCATTTGCAGAGTCGTAGTAGTCATAGAATCGTAGTTGTAGTCGTGGAGCTCTCCAGAGAAACCTCCATAGGTGTAGAGGTAACGTAATTTAGAAATCCTCCTTGTTTCCTCCTTGTTCGTCGAACAAACTCGTTCGAACATTGTTTGAAGAGCTGTGAATCGAGTAACGATCATTCTTGGTTAGAAGTCAGAGGTGCATCGATCAAATTAACATCGCCCGACACCCGGCGGTGGATATTTGACGGTCATTCTTTGATCTTGTGTTCTTGTTTTTCCTTGAAAACAGAGCGCATTAAACATGCATGTTTTGCCATCGAAACAAATTGGCACACCTGGTGGGACCCGTGTGTTCCTGATGCCTTCGCGATGAAGGAATCTGGAAGGGGATGTTTCCCCCGGCTTTGTGGAGGAATAGGTGGTCAGCATTGAAGGTGGCCAAGAAATCGGTGCTGAAGACAGCGGCGGGTTTTAGAATCTGCCTTCCACAGTTGGGTCGATTGAGGATTTGTCAATCCGCCATTTCATGGAGGAGAATCGCCAGATGTTTGATAGTCTCATAAATGAGGTAAGCCAGCAGAACAACTCTCTCGAGTCTTGTGTTGACAGGCGTTTAGGCCAAATCTTTGAAGTTGTGACTAAAAAAAAGCATGATTTTGATATTTTTGTGGATAAAAATCTTCGTGAGATGAATGAAAGTAGAGAACTTTTGGGTAGACCAGTGATGCAAACTCGGGATTTGCCGCTAAACGGTGAAAAAAATTTAAATAACGAAACTGGTTTTCCAAACAATGGTGCTCGAATTAGCCCGCCGAGATAGGGAGTTCCACCGACACCGGTGATGAACCCACCAACTCCGCAAGTGAATCTTGTCGAGACTAGCACTGCCGCTAACACTCATGTTGAACCACCGCCATTTCACGGTGGGGGTCCACAAAATATCTCGGAGGACAGACCCTATGTGGCTCCGATGAGTGGTGTTGTTGGTGGAGGAACGATCAACAATGATCATGCTCCACCACGCGGCTACCTGAAAAACGTGCCTCCTCTTACAAACATGCATGGTGTGGATCCTGGTGGATTCATGCCATCCGAGACGTGAACGCCATCCGAGGAGGCAAGACGTGAACGCCATCCGAGATCAAGTAGTACAGATGCTGGCGGTCAGTTTGGTTTATGGATTAGATCAAAGATGCCGCCGGTGTACCGAAAACCATATCCGGACTGGGTTGATAGGTACTACCCTTTTCCACGTGGTTTTCGTGCTCCTGATTTCATCACCTTCAACGAAACAACAAATCAGTCCACCGTCGAACACGTTGGACGATTTACTGTTTAGTGTGGCGACGAAACAATGTTGTTTTAATTTTCTCCTTTTACTTGCCTGCGTTATCTCTCAACAGTTTTGAGACTTTTTGATTGGTGAAGAAAAGCATCACGAAAAAAAAAATACTTTTTGCCAAAACAGCACCGTTAAGGGGAAAACGGAGCTGTTAGTGGAGGAAAACATAAATGGTTAATGATGACTTGATATATACACATGTTTTTACCCACCATTCCCGTACCGTTTGAGTCTTATCTCTCGTGTTTTAGGCCGATTTCACGCTAGGTTGTTCTTGTTTGTGATATTTCAGGTCCTAGTACGTGAAAGAACGTTTGGGCACGAGTTCAGGGTCGATTGGACGAAGTTGGGGCGTTTTACGAAAAGCTGGAAATTCCACACGGGCAGACCTAAATTCCACACGGCCGTGTGGAATTCCATGATGCGGGCAAGCCACACTGGCCATGTATAGGACCCCTTGTGGCCGTGTGGAAAGTCCAGGGAGCTCACACGGCCAGACTGGAAATCCACACGGCCGTGTGGTTTTGGCCGTGTAGCGTACCTGAAGCCACTTAAGTGAAACGCGGCGTTTTGCACTTCCACACGGGCAGCTGGGGATTTCACACGGCCGTGTGATCGGGCAGAACTGGGTTTTAACCCAATTTTGGATCTTTTGAAGGGGGAATCGAGTTTTTGAGCAAGAAACAGAGCCCTAGAGAGAGAAAGTATGAAGAACACATCCTAGAAGTGATTTTGGAGCTGGGTTTCATCAATCGAGCCTAGAGATCATCATAGGAGTGAAGATCATCATCCTAGAGCAAATTTTCCTCATCTTTATGAGTATGACTACTCTGATTTCTGTTTTCCTCTCTCTCCCTCTCTCTCTCTCTCTATGGAGTAGAACTTTCTCTCACTTGGGTATGAAGAACCCTAGTTCCATGTGTTAGGGATCTTGATTGTAATGACTTGGGATTGTTACACTGATTGGTTTTAATCGATTGATGCATGATTCATTGAGTAAATTGAAGTCTGATCATCTTTTCTTGATTTCTGCTGCAACCTGAGATAGATAGAATCTGATTAGGTTGCTAGAGCTTCATCAATCGGTAGTGGTAGATTGATTATACGAGAGTTAATCAATTTAATGCTTTGTACTAGAATCCAATTCAAGTAGAGGAGTTCTGGGTTTATAGCCTCAGCTTTCTATCCCGGTGAAGACTAGTCGTCTGCCGGGTAGTTGGACTGAGAGGGCTTGGTCAGCTTAAGAGATTCATAGCTACTGTCGGATCTTCCGCAGTTTAATCAACAGTTAATCAACCCAGGGTAATTACAACCTCGACCTAACTAAGGAGCTAGGGGGACTCATTCCCGAGTGACTCTTCCCTTGCTAAAGAACTTTGAACCATTTCCTGCTTTCTTACTGCTTTTAGTTAAAATCACAATCACTCGACTTAGTTTGCTAGATGATAGATATTCACGGAGCAGGAAGTAGATCTAGACCCCGGGTTGACAAATATAGCTTGCCTGTTACTGGATTTCCGGACTGCGATTACACTTGGTCGCAGTTTGGTGTTGCGTTTTAGCGTGTCAAGTTTTTGGCGCCGTTGCCGGGGACCTCTAGGTTATTGGGGAAACATGAAAGTTTGTTACTCTAGCTTTTTCTTTTCTGCATTTTCTCTCTTCCACCTGTGTGCCTTCATGAGTTGCTTTTGCTGATTGTGTGCAGGTAGTGTATGACCCGTAGCTAGTCGAGAGATTTACTACCATTAGACCAAGTGCTTGAACGAACCTGTAGGAACTTCAAGAGGGCTCTAAAGGCACGACTGGCTGCGGAGGATGTTCTAGCACAACTGCAAATCGCCGAGGAAGAAGAGATTGGTGACCCACAGGACCATGATGTGGTCCTTCCCGAAGAGCAAACCATGGGCTATTACTGGACCGCCCGCGCAGCAGACATGAGGTCTCCCATCCAACACCCTCAAGTTGCTGCCAAAAACGTCGAGGTGAGTACCTCTGTCATCACCATGCTACGCGGCTTAGTGGTATTCCGTGGCAAGGAGGGTGAGTGCCCCCGATCACACTTGAGGCGGTTCCATGAGCTCATAGATGGGATCAAGATAAATGGGGTCCCAGCCGATGCCATCCAGCTGAGGTATTTCCCATTTACTCTGGAGGGGCAAGCCAAGGAGTGGATGGACACTAGGCCTCCTAGATAGATCACCACGTTCGCCAACCTGGCGGACAAGTTCCTCACCCGCTATCATCCTCCGTCAAAAACGGCAGACTTGCAGAAGCATATCACCCACTTTGCCCAGGACGAAGATGAGACCATCCGGGACGCATGGGAGAGATACACCAGTCTCTTCCTGAGGTGTCCCAATCATGGTTTCAATGATGCTTTCAAGGTGGGCACCTTCTACCACGCCCTCTTCCCAGAAGACAAGCAGTTGATTGATTCGGTTTGTGGCGGGAACATGCTGACCAAGACGCCGCCGCAGTTGAATCAGCTCTTTGAGGAGATGGCAGAGAAAGGGTATGATTGGGGCACTGCTAGGAGGTCGAGGCGAGCACCAAGCCGAGGTGTACATGCTGTGGGCACCCACTCTTCTGATTTGGCGCAGGTTGTGTCTAAACTGGTCTCAGCCATCTATCGGAATGGGATGGTTCCAGGGACAGGGCAGCAGCCGGCAATGCGTTGCCAGTGGTGCGAGAGCGCCCATCATACTGTAGAGGAATGCCAAACCATGCGCGAGTCCAGTACACCCCAAGAGCAGGTGAACTTCATAAAAAATGTACGGCACAACGACCCATACAATAACACTTACAATGAGAGATGGCGCCAGCATCCAAATTTCTCCTGGAGTGGCAACAGCAATCCGAAGCCACCTGGCTTCCAAGCTCATGCAGCTAGTTTTCCGAACCAGAGGCAGCCATACCAGCCTCGCCCAGGCCAGATGCAGCATCAGCGACCACTTTATCAGCCTAGACAGGGGCAGGCTTTTCAACAGCCCCCACAGCAGCAGTACCAGCAACCTGGTGCACCTCCATCAGTCCCAGCATCGGGCGATCCCGTATCAGAACTGAGGGATCTAGTGACTACCTTGGCGAGCACTAGTACCCAAAAGTTCAATAAATTGGAGCAATTCATGGAAGTGGCTGCAGAAAAATTCATGGAGATTGAAGCTGGCCAGAGAAACCAGCAGGCACTCTTGCAGGATATGGACACCAAGATCGGGCACCTGGCAGATGCCCTTGCTTCCAAACCAGCTGGCACACTTCCTGGACAACCCCTGCCGAATCTCAGAAATCATATGGAGGGGTTGCACGCCATTATGCTGAGAAGTGGGACTGTGACTGCGGATGCACCGCAGAAGAGTGCCAAGAAGGTGACCCAGATCACCCCAGAGCCGGAAGAAGACCTGGTGATGGAAAAGGAGCCAGAGGCTCAAGCTCCAAAGCCACAACCAGTAGTGGCTGAATATAAGCCTAAGCTCCCTTTTCCCACCAGGATTTACAAAGATAGGCTGGAGGCAGAGTTCGGAAACTTCTCATCCATGCTCAGGAAGCTGCATATTCAAGTGTTCTTCATGGAGGCACTACCTCTGATGCCTAGGTACGCGAAGTTCCTGAAGGAGCTTCTCTCGAAGAAGCGAAGGCTGAGCGAGCTGGCCACTGTGGAGCTCAGCAAGGAGTGCTCGGCCATTCTGTAGAACAAGCTTCCGCAGAAACAGAAGGACCCAGGTAGTTTTACTATCCCGTGCTCTATAGGTAAATTGCATGTAGAGAGGTCCTTGGCGGATCTAGGTGCTAGTATTAATGTGATACCATATAAATTGTTAAAGAAACTAGGCCTAGGTGAACCCAATGCAAGTAGGATGAGTATTCAACTAGCTGACCGATCTATAGTTCATCCTAGGGGCATAGTGGAAGACCTTTTGGTTAAGGTTGACAGATTTTTTTATCCTGTGGATTTTGTTGTCTTGGACATCAATGAAGACACTGAAGTGCACCTTATACTGGGAAGGCCTTTCCTGGCCATCACCAAGGCTATCATAGATGTACATGATGGGACCTTAGTCTTAAGGGATGGGGAGGAGTGAATAACATTTTAAATTGCTAATACTCTCCCTGCTTCGTCACATTTGCATGCTTTTTCTCACCAGGAGCACGAGTCTGTCATGTATCCTTCTGTGCTTCCCATTTTGCAGGAGCGCCCTCCCATACCTTCGCCGCCACTCCCGTCCACTCCGTCACCAAAGGAAAAGATCAAGGAGGAGTGGCGGCCAAAACTGCAAGTAGCTAAGCCTATTGAAAAGGAAGAAGGAGAAACTATGAGCTGGTCCCGGCTCCTAAGCCTTGACCTCCTTGGCCATCCGAGTATTCACTTGCTTGCATCCTGCCGGATGGCCAGGTCGAGTTGAAGAGTGCTGGTGGTCACACACGTCGTGTGCATGGCGACCATCTGAAGTTGTACCTCAAGAGCGATGTGGATCAGCTCTTGGAGGCACCTGTTCCTTCACCTCTCTGAGTATCCACTCTACTGGCGTCCAGCTAAAATACGGTAAAGAAGCGCTTGTGAGGAGGCAACCCCACCAAGGTTTGTTTTTCTTTCGGTTGTTTTTCGATTTGTCCACTTGGAACTATGGTTTCTATCACCCAGTGTGTTTTGATGACTCTAGCCCTGCTGGCTGGTCCCATTTCCAATCCCCCGAAAGTCCGTATTCCCGGTAACATCATTTCCCCTTATTTTTCTCTCTACTCCATTGAGGGCAATGTCGTGCTTAAGTGTGTGGGGGGGAGGGGGTGTTTATCTATTTTTGACTGCTAGATGAGTTTGTGTGCTTGGAGCCTAGCCCACTTTCCAATTTGATGAATTGAGGGCTCCAAGTACTGTTCCCTGCAAAATCCTGCTCGGTATGCTTTGAATTGACAGTCTTTATGGTGATAGGCAACCTAGGGAGGTAGTTGTAGCACTATGGAGGATGTTGAAGTATAAGATTTTCCCTATCTGTCTCTCTGTTGTGCCGGTTGATTTTGTGAACTAGTGGATTTAGGATCGTTGATTCATGTGGTATTGATGACTCCTCTTATGTTGTGTTGTGGACTCGTGTATCGAAAAAGGGTGCTCAAGGGTGAAATGAAAAAGCAGTTGGTCCTCCATGTCAAAAATTTGGAAATTCTAAGACATGGGGTAAGCCCAACGTGTGTGGCACCATGCATTGCACAAAATCGGGTTTTGGAAGAGATTTTAGTGATCCTTGGTGGGGTAGGCCTACAAGGGGAAGCTAAGTTTGATATGATCCTAATTCGAGAATCCTCCCAAATCGGACCAAAAACCAGAGTTGCACACGTCAAACTTTTTAGGGGTTTTCTCCTTTCTTGAATAACACGAAATAAAGATACTTGCGGAATCGATCAAACAAATCCGAACTCGTGAGAAGGGCCAGAAGGTATATGAAACCTTCCAAACAATCTCGAACCCGTGGAAGAGGCCAACCGATATCGTCGATGCTCGCCACAACTAGACGCATTCTCTAGTTGATAAGAGACCACTCAAACCTCCCGAATCCTCAAAGGAGCGAATAAGCAAAACGTTCACTTGAACTTGCTGAAACACTTGTATTAAAGTTGTCTCTTTTACAAGTAAAATTTCCACCCGTTGAACGGTTTGTCTACTTGAGGATGTGTTTTTAAAGGCACGGATAGAGTTTCCGATCCCCCTTAATTTCATTGACCCTCCACACGAGTGAGGAATAGCAGTTAAAAGAAGTACTCTGGCGAGTGACAGATGTGCAGAAATTGCTCTTTCTCACCTAATAAGGGCAGACCGTGCATACAAACTACAGTTGGAACCCCAGCAAAGGAAAGAAAAAAAGAAACAAATAGTAAGAAGAAAGGGTTCCAACAAGTGAAATGAAATGAAAGAGCACCCGATACAATGAGTCATGGGTTATTGAGTTGTGTGAGTCTCCTTATCCATGAATTGACTGTCTTAGTTCCACTGCTTCTCATGATCCTGGCTTGAGTCTAGTACTCGCATTGAGAGAGATAGGGGGCGTCTTAGAAGACTAGTTGACCTCGTAAGTTGCTAAATGATCTAGAAAATCCTCTACCGACGATCGGGGTTGCATGTTGCTATAGAGGTCTGGAGAGTTGTATTGGTTTGAGTCAGGTTTGCTTGGGGACAAGCAAACGGTTAAGTGTGGGGGAATTTGATGACTTGATATATACACATGTTTTTACCCACTATTCCTGTACCGTTTGAGTCTCATCTCTCGTGTTTTAGGCCGATTTCAAGCTAGGTTGTTCTTGTTTGTGATATTTCAGGTCCTAGTACGTGAAAGAAGGTTTGGGCATGAGTTCGGGATCGATTGGACGAAGTTTGGGCGTTTGACGAAAAGCTTGAAATTCCACACGGGCAGACCTATATTCCACACGGCCGTGTGACTTGGCCGTGTGGAATTCCATGACGCGGGTAAGCCACACTGGCCATGTATGGGACCCCTTGTGGCCGTGCGGACAGTCCAGGGAGCTCACACGGCCAGACTGCAAATCCACACGACCTTGTGGTTTTGGCCGTGTAGCGTACCTGAAGCCACTTAAGTGAAACGCGGCGTTTTGCACTTCCACACGGGCAACTGGGGATTTCACAAGGCCGTGTGGCATGGCCGTGTGATTGGGCAGAACTGGGTTTTAACCCAATTTTGGGTCTTTTGAAGGGGGAATTGAGTTTTTGAGCAAGAAATATAGCCCTAGAGAGAGAAAGTGCGAAGAACACATCCTAGAAGTGATTTTGGAGCTGGGTTTCACCAATCGAGACTGGAGATCATCATAGGAGTGAAGATCATCATCCCAGAGAAAATTTTCCTCATCTTTATGAGTATGACTACTCTGATTTCTGGTTTCCTCTCTCTCTCTATGGAGTAGAACTTTCTCTCACTTGCGTATGAAGAACCCTAGTTCCATGTGTTAGGGATCTTGATTGTAATGACTTGGGATTGTTACACTGATTAGTTTTAATCAGTTGATGCATGATTCATTGAGTCAATTGAAGTCTGATCATCTTTTCTTGATTTCTGGTGCAACCTGAGATAGATAGAATCTGATTAGGTTGCTAGAGCTTCATCAATCGGTAGTGGTAGATTGATTATACGAGAGTTAATCGATTTACTGCTTTGTAATGGAATCCAATTCCAGTAGAGGAGTTCTGCGTTCATAGCCTCGGCTTTCTATCCCGGTGAAGACTAGTCGTCTGCCGGGTAGTTGGACTGAGAGGGCTTGGTCAGCTTAAGAGATTCCAAGCTACTGTCGGATCTTCCGCAGTTTAATCAACAATTAATCAACCCAGGGTAATTACAACCTCGACCTAACTAAGGCGCTAGGGGGACTCATTCCCGAGCGACTCTTCCCTTGCTAAAGAACTTTGAACCATTTCCTGCTTTCTTACTGCTTTTAGTTAAAATCACAATCACTCGACTTAGTTTGCTAGATAATAGATATTCACTGAGTAGGCAGTAGATCTAGACCCCGGGTTGACAAATAGAGCTTGCCTGTTACTGCATTTTCGGACTGCAATTACACTTGGCCGTGTGATTGGGAAGAATTGGGTTTTAACCCAATTTCGGGTCTTTTGAAGGGGTAATCGAGTTTTTGAGCAAGAAACAGAGCCCTAGAGAGAGAAAGTGCGAAGAACACATCCTAGAAGTGATTTTGGAGCTGGGTTTCATCAATCGAGCATGGAGATCATCATACGAGTGAAGATAATCATCCCAGAGCAGATTTTCCTCATCTTTATGAGTATGACTACTCTGATTTCTATTTTCCTCTCTCTCTCTCTATGGAGTAGAACCTTCTCTCACTTGGGTATGAAGAACCCTAGTTCCATGTGTTAGGGATCTTGATTGTAATGACTTTGGGATTGTTACACTGATTGGTTTTAATCGATTGATGCATGATTCATTGAGTCAATTGAAGTCTGATCATCTTTTCTTAATTTCTGCTGCAACCTGAGATAGATAGAATCTGATTAGGTTGCTAGAGCTTCATTAATCGGTAGTGTAGATTGATTATACGAGAGTTAATCGATTTACTGCTTTGTACTGGAATCCAATTCCAGTAGAGGAGTTCTGCGTTCATAGCTTCAGCTTTTTATCCTGGTGAAGACTAGTCGTCTGTCGTGTAGTTGGATTGAGAGGGCTTGGTCAGCTTAAGAGATTCCAAGCTACTGTCGGATCTTCCGCAGTTTAATCAACAGTTAATCAACCCAGGGTAATTACAACCTTGACCTAACTAAGGAGCTAGGGGGACTCCTTCCTGAGTGACTCTTCCCTTGCTAAAGAACTTTGAACCATTTCCTGTTTTCTTACTGCTTTTAGTTAAAATCACAATCACTCGACTTAGTTTGCTAGATAATAGATATTCACGGAGCAGGCAGTAGATCTAGACCCCGGGTTGACAAATAGAGCTGGCCTGTTACTGCATTTCCGGACTGCGATTACACTTGGTCGCGATTTGGTGTTGTATTTTAGCGTGTCAGTTAACTAAAAGGGACTAAGGAAAAAATAATCGTTGTTTTTGTGCCGCGATACGGTTCCGTGGTGGTGTTGGACGACAGTGGAGAGTTTGTCTCCATGAAATGACGTTGTTTGGACGAAAAGGAAAGAAGATAAATGGGGTGAATTTGGCCTAAACAACAGTGTTGAGATTTTCTGATGTAGAGCGTCGGCCGAAAACAACGTCGTTTGGCTTTTAGCACATAAATGCTGGTGAGAAAAATCACAAATTTCCACGTGCAATCTTTGTTTTTCTTGCTACCAAGAAGTATAGAAAAAACAAGTTTTCTAGGCAAGGTAATGGTTCGATGGTGTGGCAAGGAGTGTTTTCGTTTACATGAAAGGCCATGCAGGGCACAAGGTTGTTTTGGCCTGCTTCACAAGTTGTTTTGCGGCGAGGAAAATTCTGGTGTTTCAACTCAATCGATGCATCTTGACTTCTTGAACAACGATTAATAACACGGTTCACACCTCTCCGAACAATGTTCGAACAAGAGTGTTTAATGATTTTGATGGCTGATAAAGCTTAGTTACGTTACTCCTACTTCTATGGAGGTTCAGTGAGAGTTCCAAAAACTAAAGGCTACGACTATGGCTACATTGTAGAGAAAAAGATAGAGTTTGACATGTGTTGTCAAATGTTTGGTTGTGGAACCCGTTTACAATCTTAGTTTCTCCTATTTATAGCCACTGGGTGTAACTTCCTTGGTAACTGCTAGCTAACCTCTTGCTCGAAACCGCCTCGAGGCCCCTTGTCATCGCCTTGGTGACTAGTTGGTAACCGTCGCCTTGGGGTCCCTTGTCCCGTCTTGGGGCTGGTGGTTATTTGATGGTCTCGATGCCAGGCGGGTTGATATTGATCCTCTTTGCCTAACCTCCATAATGAAGTCTTGATCACATCCTCGATAGCCCTAACGACTCCATGCTCCTCATCTTGCTAGCCACCTTGATGAACCGTTTTGATAGCTAAGCCATATTACCCACCTAGACAGGATGAGAACTTGGCCCCTTTACCCCCCAAGTCTCCACTCTCCACACTTAGTCTTAGAGAGACTGTCGTGGCACCAACTTATCATTTTGGTATCAAGCACAATCTTGTCGGCTTGATACCCTTGCTACCAAGCCCATCTTAGTTTCTGCAATCTTATCAAGTTGGTACCTTACACCCTGTTGGCTTGGTACCCCTTTAGGGGTGCCACCAAGCCCATTTTGGGACTTAGTCTCCATATAGCCCCCTAAGGGGCTGTACATCATGTTCATGATGACTTGGTACCCTTAGCTCAGTATCATGGCTGATCCATCCACGGCTGCTTGATACCTAGTTAGGTGGCTACCTCAGGTAGCCACCTTGCCTTAAAAACTCTGAAGGAACGCTCAATCACATTACGCAGACTTGAATGCCGATAGTTGAATAATTCTTTACGCCCTCTTGGTCCGCCTCTATGCCTCATCTTTTGAAAATGACGGGTAGCTCCTTGAAATGGTGCTAGAAATCCAGGGACATTTTGAAATCCAGAGTCCACAAGATAATATTTACCTAAATGAATATGTTGAAAGTAAACTAATAAGATCTCACTATCACTCATATTGTATTAATAAAAGAATGAAATGTAGATATCATACCTTTTGGTGGCATTGGAAATTCATTACCTGGATTTGCGATTGTCTCCATTAGTATTCTAGCATCATTCGCAGTGCCTTCCCATCCTGCTATTACATATGTAAATAGCATATCAAAAGAACAAACACACAAAACATTTTGTGTTGTTTTTGCTTTTCATCCTCGATAGGGGATTTGCTCATCAGTTGGAACTACAACATCAATGTGCACTCCATCTATAACATCAACAGCATCTTGTAAGACAATATACCTAAATCAAGATCATCATAATATGAAACATGTGCAATATGAAATAAAGGATAAGAGGTTAATCTTAAAACATGGGTAAAATTTTGAGTTATCCATGATCTGCTCTGGAATCACACCCATATTTGGTGGTTTAATTAGCCTTACTGCAATTTTGTTGATTGCTTTCAACACTATGCCAAAGTACTTAGATATAGTGGTTGTGGAATGTTGGAACCTTTCTGCGCCATCTCTGGTGGTCCATGAGTGTCCAACAACTTTCATTAATATTGCAACTTGTTCTTCAACTGTCACATTATTTATCGATTCCAACCCTCCATATCGTTTTAGTTCCTCACATAGAGAAACAAAATTCCATTTATGCATCCTTAACTGCTCATATATTCGGATTGGATGTCCATGGAGAATCTCTTGCACCCAATCATGTCCTCGATGTTCTACAAGGATTTTTAGAGGACGACTTCCTCCTCTCCTCCTCCATCGATGCTAGCATTATTACTACTAATTTATCGTCAACAGAGTCTGATGATGAATCTGAAAAAGTAGCCATTTATTTGTGTATACAAAGTAAAGTGATGAACATCCATAGAAATAACATCAGAACACATTCATTACAACTCATAATCAAATCCAACATTCATACAAATATTCATTACAAACCAACTCCAAATCCAACATTCATAGAAATATTCATTACTAACCAACTTCAAACCAAGAGAGTTTTAAACATAACAAAACATCCAAAGCATCCAAAGCTGCAACAAATTACGCCTCCTCTCTTCGAACACATTCAAGAACACATTTTGATATTCTTTAGAATCATGGAGACACTTCACAACTTTTGCAAATAAAGCACCATTAACATTCATCTCATCCAAAAGCTTGACACATTCCATAAGTTGCCCATCATCACATGCCTTGGAGGAGACTTCACCTCCTCCCACAAATGAAAAAGCCATCTTTTGTGCCTCACACTCAACTTTCATTTTCTCTCGCTCAACCATGGATGACAACAATGTTCCTATGGACTCAGCATAACTAATCTTATCTTGCTTTTGTTTTTTCCCTTTGCCTTTGTTTTTGTTCTTATCCTCCTTACCAATAACAGGAGTTGCACCAATTTCTTCTTCACCATCAAGATTAGTTACCTCAACACTTTTCAATGCAACCAACTCTTCTTCATTAATATTAGAAGCAACTTTGGTTGAAGGACGAGAATTATTTCCAGAAGCAGTAGTGTCACCAAATATGTAGCACAACTTGTTATATTCAGGACATCCTTGCTTTCGGAATCTAAGATGCAACTTTGAACCCTACATTCATTAATAAAGTCATCTCAATTTAAGTAAAATTATTTTTTAACATCCATTTTAATTATTATTATTATTATGGAAAAGAGATTGATTTATTACCTTGATAACACTTTCCCAAACATGTTCTTCTGCTTTAACACAACCAGTTGAAGCTTCAAATCCCGCTCCAGTATGACTAATCAATGTCTTGAAAGCTCTGAGTCTACCCCTTAACCCATTAAACTTATTCTTCACTTGAGTCTTAGTATAGTCTCTTTTCAACTGCTCTTTCAAACCAGCTATGAGATTGACAAATCCAGTTGGTGAAAAGGTTGAAGTAACACGATTTCCCTTTTTAACTTGTTCCACCAAAAGATCAATGAACACAGGCTCAGCTTTTATCACCCCATATTTTGCTATCATAGATGTACATGATGGGACCTTAGTCTTAAGGGATGGGGAGGAGTGAATAACATTTTCCATTGCTAATACTCTCCCTGCTTCATCGCCTTTGCATGCTTTTTCTCACCAGGAGCACGAGTATGTCGTGTATCCTTATGTGCTTCCCATTTTGCAGGAGCGCCCTCCCATACCTTCGCCGCCACTCCCGTCCACTCCGTCACCAAAGGAAAAGATCAAGGAGGAGTGGCAGCCAAAACTGCAGGTAGCTAAGCCTATTGAAAAGGAAGAAGGAGAAACTATGAGCTGGTCCCGGCTCCTAAGCCTTGACCTCCTTGGCCATCCGAGTATTCACTTGCTTGCATCCTGCCGGATGGCCAGGTCGAGTTGAAGAGTGCTGGTGGTCACACCCGTCGTGTGCATGGCCACCATCTGAAGTTGTACCTCAAGAGCGATGTGGATCAGCTCTTGGAGGCACCTGTTCCTTCACCTCTCTGAGTATCCACTCTACTGGCGTCCAGCTAAAATATGGTAAAGAAGCGCTTGTGAGGAGGCAACCCCACAAAGGTTTGTTTTTCTTTCGGTTGTTTTTCAATTTGTCCACTTGGAACTATGGTTTCTATCACCCAGTGTGTTTTGATGACTCTAGCCCTGCTGGCTGGTCCCATTTCCAATCCCCCGAAAGTCCGTATTCCCGGTAACATCATTTCCCCTTATTTTTCTCTCTACTCCATTGAGGGCAATGTCGTGCTTAAGTGTGTGTGGGGGGGGGGGGGGGAGGGGGTGTTTATCTATTTTTGACTGCTAGATGAGTTTGTGTGCTTGGAGCCTAGCCCACTGTCCAATTTGATGAATTGAGGGCTCCAAGTACTGTTCCCTGCAAAATCCTGCTCGGTATGCTTTGAATTGACAGTCTTTATGGTGATAGGCAACCTAGGGAGGTAGTTGTAGCACTATGGAGGATGTTGAAGTATAAGATTTTCCCTATCTGTCTCTCTGTTGTGCCGGTTGATTTTGTGAACTAGTGGATTTAGGATCGTTGATTCATGTGGTATTGATGACTCCTCTTATGTTGTGTTGTGGACTCGTGTATCGAAAAAGGGTGCTCAAGTGTGAAATGAAAAAGCAGTTGGTCCTCCATGTCAAAAAATTGGAAATTCTAAGACATGGGGTAAGCCCAACGTGTGTGGCACCATGCATTGCACAAAATCGGGTTTTGGAAGAGATTTTAGTGATCCTTGGTGGGGTAGGCCTACAAGGGGAAGCTAAGTTTGATATGATCCTAATTCGGGAATCCTCCCAAATCGGACCAAAAACCAGAGTTGCACACGTCGAACTTTTTAGGGGTTTTCTCCTTTCTTGAATAACACGAAATAAAGATACTTGCGGAATCGATCAAACAAATCCGAACTCGTGAGAAGGGTCAGAAGGTATATGAAACCTTCCAAACAATCTCGAACCCGTGGAAGAGGCCAACCGATATCGTCGATGCTCGCCACAACTAGACGCATTCTCTAGTTGATAAGAGACCACTCAAACCTCCCGAATCCTCAAAGGAGCGAATAAGCAAAACGTTCACTTGAACTTGCTGAAACACTTGTATTAAAGTTGTCTCTTTTACAAGTAAAATTTCCACCCGTTGAACGGTTTGTCTACTTGAGGATGTGTTTTTAAAGGCACGGATAGAGTTTCCGATCCCCCTTAATTTCATTGACCCTCCACACGAAGTGAGGAATAGCAGTTAAAAGAAGTACTCTGGCGAGTGACAGATGTGCAGAAATTGCTCTTTCTCACCTAATAAGGGCAGACCGTGCATACAAACTACAGTTGGAACCCCAGCAAAGGAAAGAAAAAAAGAAACAAATAGTAAGAAGAAAGGGTTCCAACAAGTGAAATGAAATGAAAGAGCACCCGATACAATGAGTCATGGGTTATTGAGTTGTGTGAGTCTCCTTATCCATGAATTGACTGTCTTAGTTCCACTGCTTCTCATGATCCTGGCTTGAGTCTAGTACTCGCATTGAGAGAGATAGGGGGCGTCTTAGAAGACTAGTTGACCTCGTAAGTTGCTAAATGATCTAGAAAATCCTCTACCGACGATCGGGGTTGCATGTTGCTATAGAGGTCTGGAGAGTTGTATTGGTTTGAGTCAGGTTTGCTTGGGGACAAGCAAACGGTTAAGTGTGGGGGAATTTGATGCCTTGATATATACACATGTTTTTACCCACTATTCTTGTACCGTTTGAGTCTCATCTCTCGTGTTTTAGGCCAATTTCAAGCTAGGTTGTTCTTGTTTGTGATATTTCAGGTCCTAGTACGTGAAAGAAGGTTTGGGCATGAGTTCGGGATCGATTGGACGAAGTTTGGGCGTTTGACGAAAAGCTGGAAATTCCACACGGGCAGACCTAAATTCCACACGGCCGTGTGACTTGGCCGTGTGGAATTCCATGACGCGGGTAAGCCACACTGGCCATGTATGGGACCCCTTGTGGCCGTGCGGACAGTCCAGGGAGCTCACACGGCCAGACTGCAAATCCACACGACCTTGTGGTTTTGGCCGTGTAGCGTACCTGAAGCCACTTAAGTGAAACGCGGCGTTTTGCACTTCCACACGGGCAACTGGGGATTTCACAAGGCCGTGTGGCATGGCCGTGTGATTGGGCAGAACTGGGTTTTAACCCAATTTCGGGTCTTTTGAAGGGGGAATCGAGTTTTTGAGCAAGAAACAGAGCCCTAGAGAGAGAAAGTGCGAAGAACACATCCTAGAAGTGATTTTGGAGCTGGGTTTCATCAATCGAGCCTGGAGATCATCATAGGAGTGAAGTTATCATCCCAGAGCAGATTTTCCTCATCTTTATGAGTATGACTACTCTGATTTCTGTTTTCCTCTCTCTCTCTCTCTCTATGGAGTAGAACCTTCTCTCACTTGGGTATGAAGAACCCTAGTTCCATGTGTTAGGGATCTTGATTGTAATGACTTGGGATTGTTACACTGATTGGTTTTAATCGATTGATGCATGATTCATTAAGTCAATTGAAGTCTGATCATCTTTTCTTAATTTCTGCTGCAACTTGAGATAGATAGAATCTGATTAGGTTGCTAGAGCTTCATCAATCGGTAGTGTAGATTGATTATACGAGAGTTAATCGATTTACTGCTTTGTACTGGAATCCAATTCCAGTAGAGGAGTTCTGCGTTCATAGCCTCGGCTTTCTATCCCGGTGAAGACTAGTCGCCTGCCGGGTAGTTGGACTGAGAGGGCTTGGTCAGCTTAAGAGATTCCAAGCTACTGTCGGATCTTCCGCAGTTTAATCAACAGTTAATCAACCCAGGGTAATTACAACCTTGACCTAACTAAGGAGCTAGGGGGACTCCTTCCTGAGTGACTTTTCCCTTGCTAAAGAACTTTGAACCATTTCCTGCTTTCTTACTGCTTTTAGTTAAAATCACAATCACGCGACTTAGTTTGCTAGATAATAGATATTCACGCAGCAGGCAGTAGATCTAGACCCCGGGTTGACAAATAGAGCTGGCCTGTTACTGCATTTCCGGACTGCGATTACACTTGGTCGCAGTTTGGTGTTGCATTTTAGCGTGTCAGTTAACTAAAAGGGACTAAGGAAAAAATAATCGTTGTTTTTGTGCCGCGATACGGTTCCGTGGTGGTGTTGGACGACAGTGAAGAGTTTGTCTCCATGAAACGACGTTGTTTGGACTAAAAGGAAAGAAGTTAAATTGGTTGAATTTGGCCTAAACAACAGTGTTGAGATGTTCTGATGTAGAGCGTCGGCCGAAAACAACGTCGTTAGGCTTTTAGCACATAAATTCTGGTGAGAAAAATCACAAATTACCACGTGCCATCTTTGTTTTTCTTGCTACCAAGAAGTATAGAAAAAACAAGTTTTCTAGGCAAGGTAATGGTTCGATGGTGTGGCAAGGAGGAGTGTTTTCGTTTACATGAAAGGCCATGCAGGGCACAGGGTTGTTTTGGCCTACTTCACAAGTTGTTTTGCGGCGAGGAAAATTCTGGTGTTTCAACTTTATTGATGCATCTTGACTTCTTGAACAACGATTAATAACACGGTTCACACCTCTCCGAACAATGTTCGAACAAGAGTGTTTAATGATTTTGATGGCTGATAAAACTTAGTTACGTTACTCCTACTTCTATGGAGGTTCAGTGAGAGTTCCAAAAACTAAAGGCTACGACTATGGCTACATTGCAGAGAAAAAGATAGAGTTTGACATGTGTGGTCAAATGTTTGGTTGTGGAACCCGTTTACAATCTTAGTTTCTCCTATTTATAGCCACTGGGTGTAACTTCCTTGGTAACTGCTAGCTAACCTCTTGCTCGAAACCGCCTGGAGGCCCCTTGTCACCACCTTGGTGACTAGTTGGTAACCGTCGCCTTGGGGTCCCTTGTCCCGTCTTGGGGCTGGTGGTTATTTGATGGTCTCGATGCCAGGCGGGTTGATATTGGTCCTCTTTGCCTTAACCTCCATGATGAAGTCTTGATCACATCCTCGATAGCCCTAACGACTCCACGCTCCTCATCTTGCTAGCCACCTTGATGAACTGTTTTGATAGCTAAGCCATATTACCCACCTAGACAGGATGAGAACTTGGCCCCTTTACCCCCCAAGTCTCCACTCTCCACACTTAGTCTTAGAGACACTGTCGTGGCATCAACTTATCATTTTGGTATCAAGCACAATCTTGTCGGCTTGATACCCTTGCTACCAAGCCCATCTTAGTTTCTGCAATCTTATCAAGTTGGTACCTTACACCCTGTTGGCTTGGTACCCCTTTAGGGGGCCAGCAAGCCCATTTTGGGACTTAGTCTCCATATAGCCCCCTAAGGGGTTGTACATCATGTTCATGATGACTTTGTACCCTTATCTCAGTATCATGGCCGATCCATCCACGGCTGCTTGATACCTAGTTAGGTGGCTACCTCAGGTAGCCACCTTGCCTTAATCAAATTTCTAGTCTTATTGGCTGGTTACCCTGATGCCTGGCTATTAAGCCCGTCTTGTCGGCTTGATATCTAGACTTAGTTTTTGAGAGCTGAACTTCACGCCAATGGGTTGAGGAGGCCGTTGGCCATGAAGGCCTGGGAGACGGTCGACCATCGTATATGGGAGAAGGAGTTTGGCCATTTAGGCCCAAAAACCCAACCCAACAAGACCCAACAAGCTCTTTTAATTATTAATGTTGAGCTGGCCTTATAAATCCATTAAATCTCTTGTAGTTAATCGATGTGATACAAGCTGATTTTTTTATGGGTAAAGAAATGCCCCCACAACTTAGTGTATAAGGATTATGCACTAAGTTGTTGACAACACATTGACAACCTAAGGCCCCGTTTAGTATCATTTTGTTGTTGTTGTGGTTGTAGTGGTGTTGTGTAAACAGATGTACAACCACAACAAGAAAAAAATAGAAAACACAACTTGTTTAGTTGATAAATCTGAAAAATCATGAAACCTGACAACAAGAAACAAAAACGCGTTTAGTTACTACTATAAGAACAAAAACGCGTTTAGTTACTACTATAAGAAACAAAAACCGCATGAACTTTAGAATCAGAAACCTTGCCTTTAAAACTCTGAAGGAATGCTCAATCACATTACGCAGACTTGAATGCCGATAGTTGAATAATTCTTTACGCCCTCTTGGTCCGCCTCTATGCCTCATCTTTTGAAAATGACGGGTAGCTCCTTGAAATGGTGCTAGAAATCCAGGGATATTTTGAAATCCATAGTCCACAAGATAATATTTACCTAAATGAATATGTTGAAAGTAAACTAATAAGATCTCACTATCACTCATATTGTATTAATAAAAGAATGAAATGTAGATATCATACCTTTTGGTGGCATTGGAAATTCATTATCTGGATTTGCGATTGTCTCCATTAGTATTCTAGCATCATTCGCAGTGCCTTCCCATCCTGCTATTACATATGTAAATAGCATATCAAAAGAACAAACACACAAAACATTTTGTGTTGTTTTTGCTTTTCATCCTCGATAGAGGATTTGCTCATCAGTTGGAACTACAACATCAATGTGCACTCCATCTATAACATCAACAGCATCTTGTAAGACAATATACCTAAATCAAGATCATCATAATATGAAACATGTGCAATATGAAATAAAGGATAAGAGGTTAACCTTAAAACATGGGTAAAATTTTGAGTTATCCATGATCTGTTCTGGAATCACACCCATATTTGGTGGTTTAATTAGCCTTACTGCAATTTTGTTGATTGCTTTCAACACTATGCCAAAGTACTTAGATATAGTGGTTGTGAAATGTTGGAACCTTTCTGCGCCATCTCTGGTGGTCCATGAGTGTCCAACAACTTTCATTAATATTGCAACTTGTTCTTCAACTGTCACATTATTTATCGATTCCAACCCTCCATATCGTTTTAGTTCCTCACATAGAGAAACAAAATTCCTTTTATGCATCCTTAACTGCTCATATATTCGGATTGGATGTCCATGGAGAATCTCTTGCACCCAATCATGTCCTCGATGTTCTACAAGGATTTTTAGAGGACGACTTCCTCCTCTCCTCCTCCATCGATGCTAGCATTATTACTACTAATTTATCGTCAACGGAGTCTGATGATGAATCTGAAAAAGTAGCCATTTATTTGTGTATACAAAGTAAAGTAATGAACATCCATAGAAATAACATCATAACACATTCATTACAACTCATAATCAAATCCAACATTCATACAAATATTCATTACAAACCAACTCCAAATCCAACATTCACAGAAATATTCATTACTAACCAACTTCAAACCAAATGATAACACTCCAAAATAGTACAGAACAAGAGAGTTTTAAACATAACAAAACATCCAAAGCATCCAAAGCTGCAACAAATTACGCCTCCTCTCTTCGAACACATTCAAGAACACATTTTTATATTATTTAGAATCATGGAGACACTTCACAACTTTTGCAAATAAAGCACCATTAACTTTCATCTCATCCAAAAGCTTGACACATTCCATAAGTTGCCCATCATCACATGCCTTGGAGGAGACTTCACCTCTTCCCACAAATGAAAAAGCCATCTTTTGTGCCTCACACTCAACTTTCATTTTCTCTCGCTCAACCATGGATGACAACAATGTTCCTATGGACTCAGCATAGCTAATCTTATCTTGCTTTTGTTTTTTCCCCTTGCCTTTGTTTTTGTTCTTATCCTCCTTACCAATAACAGGAGTTGCACCAATTTCTTCTTCACCATCAAGATTAGTTACCTCAACACTTTTCAATGCAACAAACTCTTCTTCATTAATATTAGAAGCAGCTTTGGTTGAAGGACGAGAATTATTTCCAGAAGCAGTAGTGTCACCAAATATGTAGCACAACTTGTTATATTCAGGACATCCTTGCTTTCGGAATCTAAGATGCAACTTTGAACCCTACACTCATTAATAAAGTCATCTCAATTTAAGTAAAATTATTTTTTAACATCCATTTTAATTAGTATTATTATTATGGAAAAGAGATTGATTTATTACCTTGATAACACTTTCTCAAACATGTTCTTCTGCTTGAACACAACCAGTTGAAGCTTCAAATCCCGCTCCAGTATGACTAATCAATGTCTTGAAAGCTCTGAGTCTACCCCTTAACTCATTAAACTTATTCTTCACTTGAGTCTTAGTATAGTCTCTTTTCAACTGCTCTTTATGAGATTGACAAATCCAGTTGGTGAAAAGGTTGAAGTAACACGATTTCCCTTTTTAACTTGTTCCACCAAAAGATCAATGAACACAGGCTCAGCTTTTATCACCCATATTTTGCTATCATCCCTCTCCCCATTATCATTTTTCTGAATCTCCACACAATCAACATCACCATTTTCAACAATTTTCTCCATAACTGAGGTAAAACAAAAAATAAAGAACATATCAATCAATCCAGATTCACAAATAACTAATCTAGCATTCACTACATACATGCCAAATTCATGAACATATTTAGAAAAGTATAGATTAACATAATACTTTGACGAAGTCGAATTTACATGCTGCGGGGAGTCGGAGTGAGGCTTCTATGGAGGGGAAGTGGTCGACGGTGAGACTGGCGGCGGTGGGTGGGGGGGGGGAAGCTCATGGTGGCGGCGGCTGGGTCGAGCACGGGCGGCTGGTCGTGCGGGGCGAGGAGGCGGAGGGTCGCACGGGAGGGCGGAGGCGGCCGCCACGCAGGGGCGGCATCGACGGGAATGGAGTGGAGAGGGCGTCGACTGTAATGGAGAGGAGATGGCTGGGGAGTTGCTCTCATTCGAGAGAAAATGAAGGGGTTGGGGTGGCTGATATGTTCAAGTAAGTAGGGTTTGGGGGGTGGTATGTGTTAATTTTTTTTTTTTTTTTTTTTTGCTTCCGTGGGATTCGAAAACTGGTCTAGTCTAATGAAATCAAGCACCCAACAAGTAGGAATCCCTTGTGCAACATGTTCAAGAATAAGATCCAAATCAATAAGTTGTTGTTTCTCATATTTGGGCCTTGTTGTGCAACTCTGATTAACAACAGAAAATAAAAACCCAACTAAACACGATTTTTTTCTTGGTTTTATAAATTTCTTAAAACACAATAGAAAACAAAGACAAGCAACAATACTAAACGGGCCCTAAGAGATTAACTTGATTTCATCATCCCTAAATTCAATCGGAAATTAGCAGCATTCAAACCACACAAGCACGGCTTGGCTTAATGAATGAGAGATCCCTCATTGCTTTCATACTTAATCAAAAGTCTCTTATCTTATTCGCAAGGCCATTAAATCATGACCTCCTCTAACGAAATCATTATCCTTGGACAAAATAATTGACTTGCATTTGGCCTCATGGCCAATTAACTACTTAGTCACTCAAATAAATCAATTATGACGACTTAACCCTTCTTTGTGCATTGTGCGAGACAATCGAGGGCCAATCATTAATACCATGTTCACTTGCCATTTCGTTTTTGTTTTTTGTTGCCACAAGAAAAATTAGAAAACACAAGCTAAAAAACGTGTTCAATTGTCAAAACCATTTGGCAAAAATGGGGCAGCTGGGAAAAAACGTTAAAATCCGGTTTGTGGAATTAGGGACACGAGAATTGGTTTTTTCCTAGCAGAAAACGCGTCCCTTCGTTTAATGAGATACACCGTTCAAGACCCAGCTGCTGCAAGTTCATTATTTTGTTTTTGTTCTTTTTCCCTTTGCCTTCCAACCCCCAGGCCCCAGCCGAATACCATCCTTCTCTTTCTACCAATTCGTCGCTCGAAGAATAGAGACCCTCTCCCAAAAAAAACTCTGCATCAGTCGCCCGCCCTGTCGAGCCTTCTGTTGCCGTCGAAGCTTCCCAGCAACAGGCCGCTCCATCAAGATTTCCCAACAGCAGCAGGCGCAACTGGGACATTCCCCCCATGCCATTGTTCATGGTTGTTGACGTGCCCCCCTTGCCACACTTAGCTACACCATTATGCTCTTGGGCTCGTGGAGGCTTCTTGGGTATGCCTATCTTCCCACTACTTGTTATCGATGACATGCACCCCTTTCCATACTTAGCTACACTATCATGCTTACTACAAGCATGTGTGGCTTGAGTTTGTTGTGGTTTCTTGGGTACGTCTATCTGTCTACTATTTCTGATTGATGACATGCCCCCATGTCGACCATTCATAGGTGACATGCTACAAGGGGCCTTGCCTCCTTGTCCACTCGTTGACACGTTGTCAAAGTTATGAAAATCATGGGTGACATGGGTACGCAACACCCGCTTAGACTTGCCACTCACTCTATTCTTCATGTTTGATGACATGCCCCCTTGTCCACTGCATGAAGATGGAGACATGCTCCCCTCGCCACACTTAGGCAAAGAAAGTGGTGTTTTCTTGAACACACCCCTTTGTACATCTTTCTTGACATCAACGTGCCCCCAAGCCTGACACTTCACCTTCAAGTTTTCAGGTGATAGACTTCCATGCCCACCTAATGGTTGGCCTGACCCGTTGGGTATGGATGACACCAAAGTTTAGCAAGTCCCCACTCGTCACACTAAGTCTAGATCTAGCCTCAGGGGTGGTTCCTAGAGTAACTGTATGCACAAGCGGTTGTTCCCCATGAGTAGTGAACGTGGGTGAGAGATTTTTAATATAACCGCTATGCTGAATAGGTAGTTTACTTGTCATCGGAGGCGGTAAGTTCCATGACCGTGGCTGGGTAGTCCAGCCACCGGAGAATAGATACTTGTATACTTAGTAGCAGTGCTTGGTGGTGGATCAACAACATTTTTTGGTAAAGAAATAACTTGCACCACTGGTTCTATAAAATAATTTTTAAGCTTAACCAAGCAATTTGTATTTTCTATAGTTGCTTCAAGCAATTCATCCAAACATCTACCTAACATAGAACTAAGATAAGCAAGTTTGATAATTGTCTGATGTGAACTTCTAACAAGTTCAACCCAACTCTCCTCCATGAATTGGCGGTTCTCCGCCAGCATTTGACAATTATCCTCCATGGCCTGGCGGTTTTCCTCCATGGATTGGCGATGGAACAATAATGCCTCGCCAAGATCTACCATCGACGCCGACGAGAGTGGAACCTCCACTCCGGCAAGGTTGCCTAAAGCTCCTCGGATTTGGCATCCTTCCTCGGCGGCCATTTGCTCCTCATCCACAGAACTTCGTGGAAGATCACCTTCTTGATATTTTATCCTATGAGCCATTAAATCAAATACAGTTGTCCCACCAGGAGTGCCAATTTGTTTTGCGACGAGGAAAATTCTGGTGTTTGAACTCAATCGATGCACCTTGATTTCGTAACAACGATAAATAACACGGTTCACACCTCTCCGAACAATGATCGAACGAGGGTGTTTCACGATTTTGATGGCTGATAAAACTAAGTTACGTTACTCCTACTTCTATGGAGGTTCAGTGAGAGCTCCAAAAACTAAATGCTACGACTATGGCTACATTGCAGAGAAAAAGATAGAGTTTGACATGTGTTGCCAAATGTTTGGTTGTGGAACCCGTTTACAATCTTAGTTTCTCCTATTCATAGCCACTAGGTGTAACTTCCTTGGTAACTGTTAGTTGACCTCTTGCTTCAAACCACCTCGGGGCCCCTTGTCACAACCTTGGTGACTAGTTGGTAACCGTCGCCTTGGGGTCCCTTGTCCCGTCTTGGGGCTGGTGGGTATTTGATGGTCTCGATGCCAGAACGGGTTGATGTTGATCCTCTTTCCCTTAACCTCTATGATGAAGTCTTGATCACATCCTCGATAGCCCTGACGATTCCACGCTCCTCATTTTGCTAGCCACCTCGATGAACCGTTTTGATAGCTAGGACATATTACCCACCTAAACAGGATGAGAACTTGGCCCCTTTACACCCCAAGTCTCCACACTTAGTCTTATAGAGACTGTCATAGCACCAACTTGTCATCTTGGTATCAAGCACAATCTTGTCGGCTTGATACCCTTGCTACCAAGCCCATCTTAGTTTCTGCAATCTTATCAAGTTGGTACATTGCACCCTGTTGGCTTGGTACCCCGTTAGCGGACCACCAAGCCCATCTTGGGACTTAGTCTCCATATAGCCCCCCTAAGAGGCTCTGCATCATGTTCATGATGACTTGGTACCCAGCTGGGTAGTCACCTCAGATGGCCAACTTGTCACCTCCTAATCGAGTTGGCACCCTTTGCTCGGCATCCTAGCTGATCCATTCACGACTGTTTGATACCTAGTTGGGTGGCTACCTCAGCAAGCCACCTTGCCTTAATCAAATTTCTTGTCTTATTGGCTGGTTACCCTGATGCCTGGCTATCAAGCCCATCTTGTCGGCTTGATATCCAGACTTAGTTTTTGGGAGTCTAACTTCACGCTAAGGGGTTGAGAAGGCCGTTGGCCATGAAGGTCAGGGAGGCGGTCGACCATCGTATATGGAAGAAAGAGTTTGGCCATTTAGGCCCAAAAGCCCAACCCAACAAGACCCATCAAGCTCTTTTAATTATTATGTTGAGCTGGCCTTATAAATCCATTAAATCTCTTGTAGTTAATCGATGTGGTACAAGCTGATTTTTTTTATGGGTAAACACAAGTGAAGAAGAATATTGAAACAAAATTGTCTTGGCCAAAACACAGTCCATGCTTACTTCAAAACAGAAGGGGCAAAGGATACATAAACCCAAAATTAATTGGCTTGATAAAAATAATATATATATATATATATATATATATATATATATATATAGTTCAGGCTGGCGTACCCCTTTGTCGGTTGGGGCCTGGGAGAAAGAAGCAGGGAAATGAGTTTATAACAAAAATAAAATGGGAAATGATACGTCTTCAAAGAAGCAAAAATTTCTAATTCTATACACAAAATTTGAGTATTAAAAATTTTACCATAATGAATGATAAAGATTGATGAGGGACTAAAACGTACACAATAATTATTACATGTATGTGGTTGTAATTTAAAGTATCATTAATATTTAATTTAGTTATAATATAAATAAAAATATTTAATAATTAAATTTTCAAGTGTGAACAGGGGCGTACGCAAAGGTTAGCGTACGCCCAGGCATACGCTAGCCTTTGCCAATATGACCTGTTTTTCCACAACGAAAACAAGTAATGTTTTTATTTTCATTGTTAGATCGTGGTCCCTTATCTGGGCTGGGATTCCTAGAGAAATGGGATTTTTGAGTCGTGGTTTTAAAAGATCGGTAGGGACAATCGCGATGTTTTTAATGAGGTTAGGTGCTACAATCCTCACAGTTAAATTTGGAAGAAATTTTTGAATAAGATTCATCAAACTGAGCACAAAAAGATCCTAGTTCTTTTCGAGTTAGTTTTTGTTCGCGTTTGATTTGTTTTTGAAGTTTTAAATCATGGCAAATTTGTAATCCTTCTTTTTGTATAAAGCTAATAAGTTCTCCGTAAGTAAGTTGCTCATAAGGAATTTGACCATTAAAAGTGTCTTGGATTTTGTTTCAGATTTTATCTCCTAAGAGACGGGGTAAACCGGCTAAAAACTTTTCTCTCCAAAATGGTTGATTTCCATCTTCTCTTTGCATAACCCTAGTTAAAAAGGTATCTTTGTACCATAGGAAGTCATGAAACTTTTTACAACGAAGATTAGAAAGTAGTTCGCCATTTTTATCTTTAAGAGGTGAAGGATCTCCAATAAAATGTTTTGAAATGGCAAAAATCAGGGATGCAACTGCATCTTGAGAAGATTGATTATTAGAGTCTAAAATAGGAGTTCCAGAAGAATCACATTTGACAGCTGTAAAAATAGTTCTCTGGTCTTCCACGGTTAAGATATTATCCCACCAACCCTTTAATTGACCTGCAAAGCCGGCTATAAGTAGTTCAACTATAGCGTAATCAGAAGTTTGATTTTGAGTTTTGTAAGCATTAGCTACCATGGTCATTTGTTGAAGAAGGTTCAAAATTTGATATTCTGAAAATCCATCAAGATTCCATTCATAAATAGAAATGGAGTTGTATTTATTTTGGATAATGGTGGATTTCTCTTCGAGAGCTAAATCAGGTGTTGTGGGACGTGGGTAATACATCTTAGATGCAGAGGGTTGGCTCCATCCGAGACGATTGATTTCTGTTTCAATATGACCTTCTAGGTCTTGAATTACTTCAGCTGAGTCATCGACGATTTGATCCTCATTGCTATTGAATTTTGAGTCAGAAATATAAGGAGTCTTAGAAGTGGATAGTTGTGTAGAAAGTTGTTTAAGACGTTTTTTTATTTCAAGCTTAAATTAAAGACTAGATTCTTTAGAAACTTCAAAAGGTTTGAAAATGGGGGAATTAAGTTTGTTGGAAGGAGGAATAGGAGTATTTGAAGTAGACCCAAAAGACAGAGGTAAACTAATTTCAACATTAGTAAGTTGATCTCCTAAGGTCTGAAGAAATCAGTTTGTATAATTGTTTTGTTCAGTCAGACGTCGAATATCTTCTCCTTTGACATGGTCACTATTTTCTCGTTTTAATTTAAAAGGAGAGGCTTGAACTGCTGTTCCATAATAAGAAAAATTAACAGGTGACACGCAAAAACACAACACCAAACTACGACCAAGTGTAATCGCAATCCGGGAATGCAATAACAGGCAAGTTCTATTATCAACCCGGGCTAGATCTACTGCTTACTCCGTGATTATCTATTATCTAGCCAACTAAGTCGATTGATTGTTGTTAAAACTAAAAGCAGTAAGAAAGCAGGAAATGGTTCGGTTTTCTCAAGCAGGGAAGAGTCACTCGGGAAATGAGTCCCCCTAGCTCCTTAGTTAGGTTCAATTGTAATTATCCTGGGTTGATTCACTATTGATTAGACTGCGGAAGATCCGACAGTAGTTTGGAATCTCTTAAGCTGACCAAGCCCTCTCAGTCTAACTACCCGGCAGACGACTAGTCTTCACTGGAACAGAAAGCTGAAGCAATGAACACAGAACTCCACTACTAGAATTGGATTCCAGTACAAAGCAGTAAACTGGCTAACTCTCGTATAACCAATCTCCTACTATCGAATGAAGAAGCTCTAACAAGCTAATCAGATTCTATCTATCTCAGGTTGCAGCAGAAATCAAGAAAAGCTGATCAGACTTCAATCAATTCAATAAAACATGCATCATTCGATTAAAACCAAACAGTATAATCATCCCAAGTCATTACAATCAAATCCCTAACACATGGAACTAGGGTTCTTCATACCCAAGTGAGAGAAGGGTTCTACTCCATAGAGAGAGAGGAAAACAGAAATCAGAGTAGTCATCTCATAAAGATGAGGGAAATCTGCTCTGGGATGTCAATCTTCACTCCTGGGGACGCGATCTGAGCTTCAATGGTGAGAAATCCACTGCAAATAGCTCGTAGGGTTTGTTTTTCGCTCTTTCTCTCTCTAAAAATCTGTTTTTGCTCTCAAAACTCGAATGCCTCTTCCTTGGCTCGAATCTGCCTCCAAAAACCCGATTCTGGGCAGAATTACGGTCGTAATCACGGTCTGCCCGTAAATCGCCCAAAACGCGCGTTTCACTTTACTCTGATGGGGGAGGAATTATGCCCGTAGTTTCACAATTACCGCCAGTAGTTAATTAATTACGGTCGTAATTTGGTGGATGCTTGCCCGTAATTTTACTGCCGAGAGGAATTCTGGGGAAAATAGGCTCGGCATTGTTTTTACGGGCATGCATGGACCAATTACGCCCGTAATTTGGCAGGGGCTGCCCGTCATTTGTTCTGTGAATCGCCACTTGACCTCCAAATGACCCGAAACTTGCGCCTATGCACCTCTTTACTTGCTAGGACCTGAAATACGACAAAACAACACAACCTAGCGTAAAATAGGCCAAGGAACAATCAATTCGAGCTAAAATTGACAGGAAACAAGAGTGAAAACATGTGCAAATACGATGCTATCAAATTCCCCCACACTTAACCGTTTGCTTGTCCCCAAGCAAACCAAGTCAGACACAAGGTAAGCTCACATATTTCAATCAACCAACATTGGGGACAAGTCATAAAGGCACAGAACACGTGAATCGTACTGGTTTTCAAACATCAACTCATGAACAACTTCAATAGCAACCTGGACAACCACCACAAAGGACATTCGAGTGCAGTAAAATCGAGTAAAGGAAGAGTCTCCCTTCTGTTCACCAACCAACCTAGACTTGACTCAACCACTTACTCAAAACAGTCACCTCATGCATCCAACTCAAGACATCAGAATAGAGATCGAGCAATCTAGGTTCTCACCGGGATACAAGAGTATATAGAATATGAAAATGAATCACTCACTCTCGACCTGTGGGGCCAGGACAATTTGATGCGAAAAATGCGCATGCTATTTCTCTCAATCCCTAACATCTCTTCACCATGATGGCAGACTCTAAATGTTAGAGTTCACATATGGGGTGTCACCACTAACTAATCCGGAGGTCTTAGACACAGGTTCAAATGACTGGTTAGGGTCTTGAACATGGGGAAAAGGCCTTTTAGGTGGTGGAAGTATTCATAGCACAAGGTTCCACATTTCCAAACCCACACAATCACAATCAAACAAACCAGTATTTCCTTTCTACCATTCTGCATTACTCAATATCTCAAGAGCACAAGAGCGAAGGAGGTTATATAAATGTCAGCATTTCCAAGCCAGACTGCTAAGAAACACTACTTACTGGGCATTATTCAGATTTTTGGTAGTGGCTCTCTTTTGCTTCCATTTTTTCTTTGTTTTTCTTTCATTTTTTCCATTTCTTAAGAGAGCCACCACTTCTGCACATATCTCAAACACATGCCCAACTTTTAAGCACTGCCTCCAACACTCACATTAAATTTAGAAGAAACAGCAGAGAACATGTAAAAACCACTCTGTGGAACCTTCTAAAAGATGCAAAAGGGTGATTTTTCATTACAGACCGAAAGAAGGGATAACACACGACTCAAAGGGCTGACTAGGGGGTATGACACACTAGGACATTCAATTTGGTCGTGGGCTAATCCTATGCCTCCATCATCTTAGCTAATGACAACTTAAATGCTACACATCATGAAAGAGGGCTCTATCGCACAAGAAAGAAACGAGCAGGCTCAAATCTCACATTGCTACCTATATGCTCTATCCCACATTCTGATTCCCTGAACAAGATGCATAAACTATTGTCACGAACAAGTGATCCATTCAAGTCACAGTTGGTAAGAAAACAGTTGAAACACTGAACCCCTACACAACTCTACTGCAAATCTCAGTCATCATTAAAGGTTGTCATAGTCGCAATCCAGTTGTCATGCATTCATTCGAAAGCCGTTTGATTCACCAATTAAACCATAGTGCCAATATGATCATGCAACATCAGTGCTTGGAGCCCTCAAATCTTGAGATTTGGACAGCGGACTAGGCTCCAAGCACACATATATACGTTCCAACTTCCAATAAATACAAAGAACCCCCCCCACACTTAAATGCGACAGTGTCCTCAATGGAGCAGAGGGAAGGGGAACGATTTTACCGTGAAACAGTGGTTAGGAACGTTGACTGGATGGCGGACCAGTCAATAGGAGAGGACTGGACAAGGACCAGTCCAACGGGCTCAAAGCTAGAGGCAACAAAACGCACACACATTGGGTGAAAGAAATCATAGTTCCAAGTCTACAATCCACACAACTAGAACTAAGAAAAAGAAACAAACACAATACGGAGTCTAAGTCTGGAAAGAAAGACAAAAGCAGAGCCCAACTCGATGGGCTAGCAGAGCCAGCTTAGTGCTCATCGTCTCCGTCGCCAGCTGGAGGCGGGTAGTAATCCTCATGCTCCGGGGACGCCTCCCAAGGGTAGCTAACAGCAGCAGGATCCATGTCCCAGTAGCTCATCATGTAATGCTGAGCCGAAATGATGCGGCGGCGACCTTCGCGCTCACGGTCGAGTCGGGCATTGAGGTGCTCCTGGCCAGCAAGGATCTGCTCATTCTGGCGGGAAATGGCCGCCAGCTACTCGGCAATGTAAGTGGTGGGTGCTGCAGCAGACGGGCCGGCAGCGAAGGTGGAGGTGCCAGGCACAGAAGGAGTGGTCCGACGATTCATCCGACGAGTGGTCCGACGGGTTGCAGCATCACTCGCCTCGGGGAGGTCCTCACCCTCTGGTGCACGAGGAACAGGGCGAGGAAGGCCCTGGATCCAGGTCACGTCCGTCGCGCTGCAGTATCAGCTGGCGCCGTAGGGTGTCCCTTGAGAAAGGCGTCGCGGGCAGTATGATAGTGAACCCGGAGAGGTCGATGTTGAAGTGGCGTGCCAGGGCAGTGACCACCGGCCCACACGCCAGGGCTCGACCACACCGAGAAGCCTTGACGACAGTCTTGGCGATGAGAGAGGACAGATGGAGGTTGTCTACCTCCTAGCTGATGGAGTGCAGGCAATGTAAGGTGCGGAGCTAAAGATGACTGGTGGAGCCCTCGCTGGGGGTTTAAGATTTCCCCAACAGCTGGTTGAGGATGCGCCACTCTGGGCGCAACTGAGTAGCCGTGGTGTAGCCCGGTGTGAATACAGCGCCTGCGAACTCCGGGAGGCAGATCCTCTCGAAGAATTGCTGGTCCCGAAAGATGGGACTGTCGGGCTCTTCGATGGCCAGGTGATAGGCGAATGGTGGAAGGAGCCCCAGTGCCCGACCGAAATCATCATAGCTAAGGGAGTGAAACTCTCCGCCGAGTCGGAACTGGATGGCGTTGCTGTGCGCGCCCGTGTGGGTCCGGAAATGCTCGAAGGAGGAGTAGAACTCCTAGAGGAGCTCCTGATAGATCGGCTCAGCAAGGCAGAGGAGGCGGCGCCAAGAGTAAGCGCAGATGGAAGCCTCCATTGCCTCGCGAGCACCCAGCTCCTCGAAAACCCTCCAATCGAGGTAATGGTGCTGAACGAATTTGCGGCGTCGGATGTCCCGCAAAGTCTTCCTCTGGTCGGCGTCGAGCATGTTCAGGTAAGTGTTCATGGTCCTGCAGCCAAAAAGCAGCAAAAGCACAACAACATACATGGAAATTCGTCAATGGTGAGTTCACAAGCA
This sequence comes from Linum tenue, assembly GCA_946122785.1. Classification (NCBI taxonomy): domain Eukaryota; kingdom Viridiplantae; phylum Streptophyta; class Magnoliopsida; order Malpighiales; family Linaceae; genus Linum; species Linum tenue. Next base: position 34,110,172 of record CAMGYJ010000010.1, on the reverse strand, counting down.
ACCACACCCGGGGCCCTCGATTCAGAAAAGCGGACAGTGGACTAGGCCCCAGGGGAGGAAAGGCAATCAAGACCAATCACCAACCATCAAAGATTAAACGCACTTGGAGCCCTCGGATAATAAACCCGGATATCAAATGAGGCTCCAAGCGGGATAATCACACACACATGCTGCACGGTAGGCCTACCAAAATAGTAACATCAAAGCATGTAATGCCGGAGGCCTACCGAATTCATTCAAACACGACCTAACCCCCGAATTCCCTCACTAAAAACCCATAATACCAATCCTCCACAAATCACAATGAAAAAGAGAGAAACACACCTGGAGGTACAAGAGGGTATCACAGGGAAGGTGAGGGAAGAGGGTGACTCCACGACAGTCGCCGGAAAATTCGCCGGTAGGCTCGCCGGAGTTTCGCCGCCGGCGACTTCACCACCGCCAAAATGACCCAAAACTTTGGGGAATGAGGGCCCGGATGCCAGGAACGCGGTGGTGGTCGCGGTTTCTCGATTGGAGGTCGGAGGAGAGAGATCGGGTCGGAAGAACACCAAGGGTCGCAGTTTTCCGGTGATCCAAACCACCGCCAAACTCGACCCCACTGGTATAGACTTGTGGGCGCCGACGAGACGAGCATGGGGGTGGTCTCAGATTTTAATCTGGAGCTCCGATGAATGAGTTATGGCCGGAAAACCACCGGAGAAGAAGGTGGGGCGATTTTCCGGTGAGAAAAGAGAGAGAGAGTTTGACCAGAAAAATGAGGAGAGAAAGGGAGATTCTCGGCAGAGCGGTTTTTAAAAAAATTTCGGGGGTAATTACGGGCACAATTACGGCCGTAATTACCCCCTGGCAGCCCGTAATTCGACTGCCGAGAGCAGATTGCCCCTCTGATATAATTACTGGCAGGATTACGACCGTAATCGGTCAGATCCTGCCCGTAATTTTATTGCCGAGCCTTTTCCCTCTTCTGGCTTAATTACGGGCAGGGGGCAGTAAGATTACGACCGTAATTTGGCCCCCCATGCCCGTAATTTCACTGCCGAAGGCTCTTTTCTCCAGTTTTTAAGCTGCAATTTTGAACAACCAAACCCGAGCGTGCCCCGGCTCGAAAAAAAAAACACCACCATAGACAAAAATAGACCATCCGGGGCACGAGAAACACTCCAGACAGACTCAAAGACTCGTAAACGACAAAAATTTAAAAGGAAAAAGAATAGAAATGCAAACCGTGGTGGGGTTGCCTCCCCACAAGCGCTTCTTTATCGTCTTTTAGCTGGACGCCAGTAGAGGAACTAAGGGTCCTCGAGCTTTATCAGCAGCTCTCCGCGCTCGATAGCACCTCCCAAATACAACTTTAGGAGGTGGCCATTCACCTTGAATGGCTCGGTTTGAGCATTGCTGATCTCCAACGCACCGTGCGGGAAAACTTGGGTGACCGTGAAGGGTCCCGACCACCTCGAACGGAGCTTGCCCGGAAAGAGTTTCAGGCGTGCATTGAAGAGCAGAACACGATCACCTACCTGAAACTCCTTCGGGCCCCTCAACCGCGCGTCGTGGAGACGCTTGGTGCGCTCTTTGTAGAGCAGGGTGTTCTCATAGGCGTGGTAACGCCACTCCTCCAACTCCAGCAGCTGCAACTTACGTTCTTTACCTGCAACACTCAAATCCAGGTTTAGCAGCTTAATGGCCAAGAAGGCCTTGTGCTCTAACTCTACCGGCAAATGGCACGCCTTCCCATAGACAAGCCTATAGGGAGAAGTGCCAATCGGATTTTTATAGGCAGTCCTATACGCCCAGAGAGCATCATCGAGCTTGGTGGACCAATCCTTGCGGGACTGATCCACCGTCTTTTCAATTATTCTTTTTAGCTCCCGGTTCGTCAGCTCGGCCTGCCCATTTGACTGGGGATGGTAGGCCACCGACACCTGATGCTTAACGCCATAGCGAGAGAGGAGTTTAGTGAATTTCCCTTGAAAATGGGTACCTCTATCACTAATAATGGCGCGAGGTGTCCCGAACCGGGAGAACAACTGCTTCAGAAAAGAGCAGACCCGTCTTGCATCATTGGTGGGCATGGCTTGAGCTTCTGGCCACCTCGAGACGTAGTCCACTGCAACCAATATGTATAGATTGCCAAAAGATGGAGGGAATGGGCCCATGAAATCGATACCCCAAACATCAAAAATTTCACAAATAACAGAGATATGTTGGGGCATCTCATCCCGGGAAGAAATGTTACCTGACCTTTGGCAGCGGTCGCACTATCGTACGAAGGTGTCTGCATCCTTGAAAAGCGAAGGCCAATAGAAGCCCGACTGTAGCACCTTCCGCGCCGTGCGGTTTCCTCCATTGTGACCTCCAGTAGGTCCCTCGTGGCATTGAGACAGGATGTCTCCCATCTCGTGCTCCATGACACAGCGCCGGATCACGCCATCTGCTCCGATTTTGAAGAGGTAAGGATCCTCCCAGAAGTCGTGCTTCAGATCGGAGAAGAACTTGCGCTTCGCATGAGTAGCCATCCCCTTGGGTAACTGCTTGCCCACCAGATAATTGGCAAAGTCAGAATACCAAGGGGTCACGCTGTCCACCAGTGTCATCGCCAGCAATCGCTCACCCGGGAAGGAGTCGTCGATCTCTTCCAAGAAGTTGTCCACCGGAGGGGCTTCCAACCGTGAGAGATGATCTGCAGCAACATTCTCGGCTCCTTTCTTGTCCTGGATCTCTATGTCGAATTCCTGCAGAAGTAGGATCCAGCGGATGAGCCTAGGCTTTACATCAGCCTTGCTCATCAAGTAGCGAATCGCCGAGTGATCTGTGTAGACCACCACGTGGGAGAGCACCAGATATAGCCGGAACTTGTCAAATGCATACACCACAGCGAGGAGCTCCTTCTCTGTGGTGGTGTAATTCTCCTATGCATCGTTCAAGGTCTTCAACGCGTAGTAGATGGGCTGGAAGTGCTTCTCGCGTCTCTAACCCAGAACTGCTCCGACTGCATAGTCACTCGCATCGCACATCAGCTCAAAAGGAAGAGACCAGTCAGGAGTCACCATGATAGGTGCATGGGTAAGCTTCTCCTTCAGAGTCTCAAATGCAGCTGTGCACTCGGGAGTGAACTGGAATGGTGCATCCTTCTCCAGCAGCTTGGTCAAAGGCAGGGCAATCTTCGAGAAATCTTTGATGAAGCGCCGGTAGAAGCCTGCATGACCCAGAAAGCTGCGAATCCCCTTCACAGAAACAGGAGGAGGTAGCTGACTGATCGTCTCAATCTTCGCGCGATCCACCTCAATCCCCTGCTTGGAGATCTTGTGCCCGAGCACAATACCCTCACGAACCATAAAATGGCACTTCTCCCAACTGAGTGCCAGATTAGTCTCCTCGCACCTCTTCAGAACGAGTTCCAGGTTATGGAGACAGTGAGTGAAGGAGTCTCCATATACCGAGAAATCATCCATGAAGACTTCCATGATCTCTCCAACCAGTCGGTCGAAGATCGCCAGCATGCATCTCTGGAAGGTCGCCGGTGCATTACACAGCCCAAATGGAATCCTCCGGTAAGCAAAGGTACCGAAGGGGCAAGTGAATGTGGTCTTCGCCTGATCCTCCGGTGCAATAGGAATCTGGAAGTAACCAGACATGCCATCCAGGAAGCAATAAAACTCATGGCCAGCCAACCTCTCCAGCATCTGATCAATGAAAGGTAGGGGAAAATGATCTTTCCTGGTGGCGTCGTTCAAGCACCGGTAATCGATGCAGACTCTCCAGTCGATCACGGTCCGCATCGGGATCAACTCCTTCTTCTCATTCGGGACCACAGTCATCTCGCCTTTCTTCGGGACCACCTGAGTGGGACTGACCCACTTGCTATCAGATATAGCAAAGATGATCCCTGCATCCATGAGCTTCATAATCTCTGCCCGTACCACTGCCTCCAAGTTAGGAGACAATCTTCGCTGCGGCTACCTGACTGGCTTAACCTCATCCTCCATCAGAATTTTGTGGGAGCAGAAGGATGGGCTAATGCCTCTGATTTTTGTGATCTTCCATGCCATGGCCGGGCATACTTCTGCAGCAGAGCCACCAGCCTGCTCTTCTGCTCGGGTGTCAGATCCGAGCTAATAATGACCGGGAGCTTATTCCCCTCCCGGAGAAATGCATACTCCAGGTGAGATGGGAGGGGCTTAAGCTCCAACTCTAGTGGCTCCTCCAATGATGTAGCGATCCGGGGCGAGATAGGGATCGGCTTGAATGATATCTCTCGCCCCTCGATCGCAGCCTCGTCCAGCGCCGCAAGCTGCTCCTCCAGCTGCACATCCTGTGATGCCTGTTCCCCTAGCAAAAGATAACTCTCAAGGAAATCATCAGTACCCGCACTCGTGATGGCGAGTGCGGTCTCAAAATCAGCAACAACATCACAGTAGTCTAAATCATCATGGAGCTGGGGGTGTTTCATATTATCATAAACAGAAAAGGTGATTTGTTCACCCCCAGCTCGCAAAATCAATTTTTCATCATTCACATCAATAAGCGCCTTGGCGGTGGCGAGAAAAGGTCTACCCAGTATGAATGGCACATCAACATCTTCATTTCTGTCCAAAATCACAAAATCAACAGGGTATGAAAATGGCCCTACTGCGACTATCAAGCCCTCTGCTATACCCCTAGGACAGTGACGTAGTCAGGATTTTATTCAAGGGGGTCCCATAATTTTTTTTTTTACATATACAGCTTCATATTTCATATTGTGAAATTATTCTAAAACTATATGAATCGACCAAACTATCAAGATTTCACACTTAATGGATCCCACCAAACGCTATTCACAATTTCAATTCACTTGATGCGAAAGACTGGTCAATCGTTTCACAATTTCAATAGCACATTTGACAATTGAATTGAAATTATGGAATTAAGTATCATTATTAACATACTAATATAATTACTTTTTGGGTTTTTCTCCAAATCCAAGGGGGTGCCATGGAACCCCCTTGTTTGCCACTAGCTACACCCTTGCCCTAGGATGCACAATGGACCTATCAGCAAGTTGAATGCTCATCCTAGTATCGCTGGGTTCACCTAGGCCTAGCTTTTTAAACAGTTTATATGGCATGACATTTATGCTAGCGCCTAAATCCGCCAAGGACTTCCCTACATGCAAACTACCAATCATGCATGGGATAGTGAAACTCCCTGGGTCTTTTCGCTTCTCTGGTAGTTTATTCTGCAGGATGGCAGAACACTCCTCGTTGAGCATCACCGTTGACAGCTCCCCAAGCTTCCTCTTGTTGGTGAGGAGATCCTTCATGAACTTGGCATACTTGGGCATCTTCGATAATGCCTCCACGAAGGGCATGCTTATGTTTACCTGCTTCAGCATTGCCATGAATTTGGCAAACTCAGTCTCCAGTCGGTCCTTGTGCAACTGAGTAGGAAAGGGAAGCTGTGGTACATACTCCTTCACCACTGGTTGCGGTTTAGGAGCAGGCACCTCAACCTCCTTCTCCATTTCTTCCTGATTAGCTGGAAGTGCTGAAGCAGGGGTCTCTCTCTCCTCTGCCCGAACAGGTGGATCGACAGTCACCTTGCCACTCCTGGTTGTGATGGCACTGCAGTTGGCATTCGGGTCCTGCGGGTGAAGGATGGTCTGACCAGGCAAGGTAGCAGGAGTCCTCTGAGCTACAGCCTGGGCAACACTCCCAAGCTGAGTCTGTATATCCCGCAGCACAGCCTGTGTGTTTCTCTGACCAGCTTCTAGCTCCAAGAATTTACCTGAAGCTTTCTGCATGAACTGCTCGATGTTATTGAACTTGTTTGCACTGGAGGTGGCCAGAGAACCCACCAAATCTCTCAATTCCGCCATCGGGTCAACCTGTACTGGGGCTGCAGGTGCTTCCCCTGTCTGATGAAATGGTCGCACCTGTGACTGAGGTGGAACTGGCCCCTGTCTGGGCGGGTAGAGAGGCTGCTGCGGCTGGTGAAATTTCCCTTGTCTGGGCTGGTGAGGAGGCCTCTGGAAGCCGGGTGGTCCCTGGGGAGCTGGTGGTCTGGGATTTGCCCCAGCCCAGGAAAAGTTAGGATGCTGGCGCCACCCCTCGTTATAAGTGTTGCTGTAGGGGTCAAAGCGCCTGGCATTACTGATGAAGTCCACCTGCTCCTGGGGAGTAGACGATTCCCTCATCGCCTGACAGTCCTCTACGGTGTGATGGGAGCTCTCACACCACTGGCAGTACATCGCCTGTGGCTGTCCTGTACCTGCAATCAAACCAGAGCGATCGATAGCTGAAACCAGCTTCGATACCACCTGCACCAATTCAGATGACTGGGCGCCCACAGCATGCACACCCCTTCCTGTTGCTCGTCTCGATCTCCTGGCAGTTCCCCAATCGTACCCGTTCTCTGCCATCTCCTCAAAGAGTTGATTCAGCTGTGGCGGTGTTTTGGTCAGCATGTTCCCGCCACAAACCGATCGAGTCAATCAGCTGCTTGTCCTTCGGGAAGAGGGCGTGATAGAAGGTGCCCACCTTGAAAGCATCATTGAAGCCATGATTGGGACACCTGAGGAAGAGACTGGTGTATCTCTCCCAAGCATCCCTGATGGTCTCATCCTAATCCTGAGCAAAATGGGTAATTTGCTTCTGTAGGTCAGCCGTCTTGGATGGAGGATGGTAGCGGGTGAGGAACTTGTCCGCCAGGTTGGCGAACGTGGTGATAGAGCCCGGAGGTCGAGTGTCTAGCCACTCCTTGGCCTGCCCCTCCAGGGTGAATGGGAAGTACCTCAGCTGGATGGCATCTGTTGGGACCCCATTGATCTTGATTCCATAGATGAGCTCGTGGAATCGCCTGAGATGTGATCAGGGACACTCACCCTCCTTGCCACGGAACACCACTGAACCGCGCAGCATGGTGATTACTGAGGTGCTCACCTCAAAATTGTTGGCTGGGACATGAGGGTGTTGAATGGGGACCTCATGTCCGCGGCTCTGGCGGTCTAGTAGGATCCCATGGTCGGCTCCTCTGGATTGATCACATCCTGATTTTCTGGATCAGCCATCTCCTCTTCGTCAGTGATCTGTAGCTGTGCTAGCGCCTCCTCCGCAGCCAGTCACGCCTTTAGAGCCCGCTTGAAGTTCCTGCAGGTCCGTTCAAGCTCCTAGTCTAGTGGTATTAGTCTCCTGACTGGCTACGGGTCATGCACTACCTGCACACAACCAGCAAAGGCAACTCGTGAAGGCACACAGGTGGAAGAGAAAACAATGCAGTAAAGAAAAAGCTAGAGTAACAAATTCTCACGTTTCCCCAATAACCTAGAGGGTCCCCAGCAACGGCGCCAAAAACTTGACACGCCAAAACACAACACCAAACTGCGACCAAGTGTAATCGCAGTCCGGGAATGCAATAACAGGCAAGTTCTAGATCTACTGCTTACTCCGTGATTATCTATTATCTAGCCAACTAAGGCGATTGATTGTTGTTAAAACTAAAAGCAGTAAGAAAGCAGGAAATGGTTCGGTTTTCTCAAGCAGGGAAGAGTCACTCGGGAAATGAGTCCCCCTAGCTCCTTAGTTAGGTTCAATTGTAATTATCCTGGGTTGATTCACTGTTGATTAGACTGCGGAAGATCCGACAGTAGCTTGGAATCTCTTAAGCTGACCAAGCCCTCTCAGTCTAACTACCCGGCAGACGACTAGTCTTCACCGGAACAGAAAGCTGAAGCAATGAACACAGAACTCCACTACTGGAATTGGATTCCAGTACAAAGCAGTAAACTGGCTAACTCTCGTATAACCAATCTCCTACTATCGAATGAAGAAGCTCTAACAACCTAATCAGATTCTATCTATCTCAGGTTGCAGCAGAAATCAAGAAAAGCTGATCAGACTTCAATCAATTCAATAAAACATGCATCATTCGATTAAAACCAAACAGTATAATCATCCCAAGTCATTACAATCAAATCCCTAACACATGGAAATAGGGTTCTTCATACCCAAGTGAGAGAAGGGCTCTACTCCATAGAGAGAGAGAGAGAGGAAAACAGAAATCAGAGTAGTCATACTCATAAAGATGAGGAAAATTTGCTATGGGATGTCAATCTTCAATCCTGGGGACGCGATCTGGGCTTCAATGGTGAGAAATCCACTCCAAATAGCTTCTAGGGTTTGTTCTTTGCTCTTTCTCTCTCTAAAACTCTGTTTTTGCTCTCAAAACTCGAATGCCTCTTCCTTGGCTCGAATCTGCCTCCAAAAACCCGATTCTGGGCGAAATACGGGCAGAATTACGGTCGTAATCACGGTCTGCCCGTAAATCGCCCAAAACGCGCATTTCACTTTACTCTGATGGGGGAGGAATTACGCCTGTAGTTTCACAATTACCGCCAGTAGTTAATTAATTACGGTCGTAATATGGTGGATGCTTGCCCGTAATTTTACTGCCGAGAGGAATTCTGGGGAAAATAGGCTCGATATTGTTTTTACGGGCATGCCTGGACCAATTACGCCCGTAATTTGGCAGGGGCTGCCCGTAATTTGTTCTGTGAATCGCCACCTGACCTCCAAATGACCCGAAACTTGCGCCTATGCACCTCTTTACTTGCTAGGACCTGAAATACGACAAAACAACACAACCTAGCGTAAAATAGGCCAAGGAACAATTAATTCGAGCTAAAATTGACAGGAAACAAGAGTGAAAACATGTGCAAATACGAAGCTATCAATAGGAGCATTAGGGGGGGGGGAGAATAGATTGGATCTTAGAGTTATTAGTAGTTAAACAAGTCATAGGCTTGGTTTGAACATTTATCGAAGATTGAGAATAGACTTGTTCGAACCAATTAAATAAAGAATGGTGTTCTCGTATATTATAGAGATAATCATAGAAAGAGTTTTTTATAATTACACGTTCTTCTTTAGAGTAATCAGTAAAAAATTGCTCGCGTTTAAAATGGTTTCGTTGGGAATAGAAATCATGGCGAAGAAATTCTTTGTTGATTTTGAACTCTTGTGTAATGACATCAAGAGCAGAAGGGATTTCTTCTTTAGGAAATGTAGCTTGTGAGGCAGTAGGAGACATATTTGGTGTTCTCGAGGTATTTATTTTTGAAAAAAGAGTTGTGGGAGGTGGTGGAGTATAAACTGGATGAGGTATGTTGTTGGAGTTGTTGATTCCTCGTAGATCATAGTTGAGTGTAGAGGAGGTATGTCGAGTGGGTGTAGGTATTGGAGAAATATTTCTACAAGATTGGCTTCTAAGAAAAGTATTGATGCGCTGTCGAGCATCTTTTGTCAATTCAGGGTCTATATCAGAAATGCTAGAGATGGAGTTCCTAGCAAAAGAGATGTTAACAGTACCATCAAGATGTTGAGTAATTTGATTAACCTGACGATGGTCGATTCTTCTGGGAATGGTAGCTCCTTCAAGGGTCCATTCTGTAGGAAGAGTAACTTCTCCCCATTTGATAGTTTTGGGAGTAACAGTGTTAGTACAAGTTAAATCAGTTTGCCAAAGTATAGTTTCCCCTTTTGTACCATATTGAAGACCTTTAGAAGAGAAAGCAGATTTCATAGCTTTATAGTGTAAGCGGTAAACCAAAGAGATAGGTAAAGATCCTTGTTGGATTTTATAGTTGAAAGTTTTTATTTGTAGGGTTAAAACATCTAAAATATTTTTGTCATGAAGAGAGACAGTAAAGTTTGGAAAACAATTGAAGTAAATTGGGTCATTACAAAGACTGGATTCAATAGTTCCAAGTAAAGAGTCGTTAAACTCAAGAAACCGACAATCTCGTAAAACCATTAAAATAGCAGTATTAAGGCCTTCTTTGGATAGAGGCTTAATCCCTACTTGAACTAACCCAATATGGATATAGTTGTACTTCTTTTTGTGTTGTTGAATAGAATTTTGAGACAAAAGTTTGATGGTTTCATAATCATTAAAAAAGATGAATATCTCTTTCTTCGGTTTTGATGGTATAATCTATTTTATTGAGGAAGTTAAATTTGCTTTGCTCATAAATTTCCTTTTGAGCAATCCTAGGAATTTGCAAATTATCAATTTCTTTACTAACAGTTTCAAAATTAATTTCTTCTTGGTTGATCACATGGTTCCCGGTGATGTCAGAATTAGAGAAAGAAGAGGAAGGTCTAAAAATCGAACTCATGACTAGAGGAAAGAAGGTAAACAAAGGCTGGATCTAACTTACAGGTGAGATAGATTAACGGCCAAAGACGGTCTTACAACTCTCTCACAAAGGACTCAGCTAGGATCTAACCATGGGGTACACATCTCTCAACTAATAATAAGCAAGAAGTTTTAGACAAACCCTTCCCCCCCCCCCCCCCCCCCCCCCCCCCCCCAAGAAGATTTAGACAAAATCAATAATCTTTTTCTCCAACACTACTCTTCTCATGAGGATTCTTCTTCTTCTAATGATGATGATGAGAATCTTCAGGCCTTACAATTTGATGACATCGATGAAAGTTCTGAATCTTCTATCAATGTTTTAACCAAAGATCAAGAGCTTATTTTAGATTTAATCAATAATATTGATAATCCTCATCTCAAAGAAAAATATTTCAAAAAGCTTCATGAGCACATGGAGAAACCTACTGTGACTACTCAACCTACCAATCCCTTTCATCAAGGTTCGACGTATAGTGTCAAAGATATCCTTTCTCGACATAGTAATAACGATTCTCACAATCCTTCTCTTCCTGACTTCCAAAAGGAATTGGATATTGTTAAGAAAGAAACTCAACAATTATGACAGCTACAAAATAGTGATCATGAGATATTACAAACTTTAATAGCTCTCAAACCTTTAGAAGAGCCATCAACATCTAGCACCGACAACTTTTTCGATGAAACTCCTCACGCAACCAACAGTTTAGAAACAGAGGAAATGCTAACTGATGATGATTTTCTATGTTTTTTATCTACCATTACTACCCAAAAATGGTATGTTATCATTAATATTCAGGTTTCTTCTGATTTTACTTTAAGCACAGTGGCCCTTCTTGATACAGGAGCAGACATGAACTGCATCCAAGAAGGATTAATTCCAACTAAGTACTATGAAAAGACCCTCGAGCGTCTATCTACCGCTAACTCTTAACCTCTTCAAATACAATATAAACTTTCTAATGCTTTAATTTGTCATCAAAATGTTGAATTCAAAACTCTTTTTATCCTAGTACGTGACATGCAACAAAAGGTGATCTTAGGGACACCTTTTCTAAATCTTCTAAAACCTTTTACCGTCACCGACCAAGGAATTAACACTGTTGTGTTAGGAAACAATGTTGAATTCTCATTTCTCCAAAAACCAAAAGTTCGAAACCTAAATGTTCTAGGACGTTCTTCTATAAAATATATACACCATATAATTCTTTGTAAAACTAATCAAATATCTTATTTGCATGATGAGATACATTTTCAGCGAATCTTACAACAGCTTTCTCAACCCCTTTTGCAAAAACGAATCAACTCTTTAAAAGAGCACATTGAAAGCTCTATTTGTACTGATACACCCAATGCTTTTTGGCATAAAAAACAACATCAGGTTGATCTTCCTTACTAAAAAGATTTCACAGAAAATCTCATTCCCACCAAGGCTAGGCATATCCAAATGAATTCGGACCTTGAAAAACATTGTCGACAAGAAATTAAAGAATTGCTCAAGAAGAACCTTATCAGATCTAGCCAATCCCCTTGGAGTTGTTCTGCTTTCTATGTCATTAATAATGCAGAAAAGGAACGTGGCGTTCCTCGTCTTGTTATAAACTACAAACCGTTGAATAAGGCTCTGAAATGGATTAGGTATCCTATCCCCAACCAAAAGGATCTACTCTAGAAACTTTCACAGTCCCTAATATTTTCTAAATTTGACATGAAATCCGGATTTTGGCAAATCCAAATCAAAGAAACAGACCGCTATAAAACTGATTTTACCATTCCCTTTGGCCAATATGAATGGAACGTGATGCCGTTTGGTTTGAAAAATGCTCCCACGGAATTTCAAAGAATTATGAATCAAATCTACTCTCCTTATTTTGATTTCATAATAGTTTATATTGATGATGTGCTGGTTTTTTCTTCGTCCATTGACCAACATTTCAAACATCTCAATCTATTTCTTGAAGTCACTCGACGTAACGGTCTGGTTGTCTCTAAACCAAAACTTTGTCTTTTTCAAACTAAGATACATTTTTTGGGTCGCTACATTAGTCAAGGAACAATTGTTCCAATCGAAAGATCTCTTCAATTTGCAGATTAATTTCCTGATCAAATTTTAGACAAAAATCAATTACAACTGTTCCTGGGTAGTTTAAACTATGTCCTTGACTTTTATCCCAACATCAATATTCTTTGTAAACCTCTCCATGATAGATTGAAAAAGAGTCCCCCTCCCTGGAGTGACCAGCATACCAAAATAGTTCAGCAAATTAAGAGGCATCCGTGCCTTCACATAAGTGATCCTTTTCTCCCTAAAATCGTCGAAACCGATGCCTCTGACCTAGGATATGGAGGAATCCTTAAGCAGATTCAAAATGATAAGGAGTTGTTGGTACGCGTTACTTCTAAACATTGGAACCCTACCCAAATCAATTACTCCACTGTCAAAAAAGAACTGCTTGCTATTGTTTTATGCATCTCAAAATTTTAGCATGATTTGCTCAATAAAATTTTTTTACTACGCATTATTGCCAATTAGCAAAATACATTTTGGAAAAAGATGTTCAAAATCTTGCTTCTAAACAAATATTTGCACGATGGCAAGCCATCCTTAGCATTTTTTATTTCGACATACAATTTATAAATGGTTCTTCAAACTCTCTTCCAGACTTCCTTACTCACGAATTTTTGCAGGGAGGACGAAGTGTGGAAAACTCTCAGGCTTGCAATCTTCAGACATAATGCCCCCTACCACTAGATTGCGAGATAAAGAGAAAATCAAAATCAAAACATGGAGAGAGATATTTGATGATAACAAAGAAGCCCTGATCATTCAAGTGAGTATGAAGAAAGTTCTGATAATTCTGGTTCACACTCAAGTTCATCCAAAGCTTTAATCAATATTGATCCCAAAATTACCTTCAAAAATTTACTGTCGTTTCTGGTTCTATACAAAAGCTTCCCACTGAAGCTTCAACTTCCTCAACAATTTCCCCTTCTAAACTAATTCTTTCAAATACTCAAACGCCAAGTGGCATCCTACCCAACCCCATCTCTTCCGAAGAAACCAAACAAATCTATCAGCAACATCATCTTGATGTCGCACCTACCTCAACAGAGGTGGCATCTTCGATAGCCCCTCTCAAAACCGTTTTTCCCAAAACCCAAGAGGTGGTGGTTGTCCAAGCCCCTCAAAATCGATTTCAAACATATTTTAAGAAAAACACTTTTCAACCCATTTTCGTTGTCGAAGATGGCTTCTACCATCAATATCCAAATGTTACTGCCAAACATTTCCTCAATGAGTGGTTCTTCAAACCAAGATCCCTCAACAAAATCCACAAATGTTATGAACTTATCCTCACAAAAACTAGATCAGTCACCTTTTGCCACAAATTTGATCCTTTAGACAAAACACTCAATACCCACTCAACCTGCAAAATCCACCAAATTATCCACCCTTGCCAATGGCCTACTAGCCAAACACCAACCAAAAATTCCCTGCTACTATTGCTCTTAATTACCCGCAAATCTGCCAATCCTTCAATTACTGGGATTACCATGAAGCTTGGATTAATGCCTTCTTCAAGCAAAACCATATGTACCGACACTCCTGGAGTTTTTTCTAGGATTACAAAACTCCCATTATTTTCCCCAACTGGTTTATGCACTGGTGGGATCTTTTTGGGCCAACTGAAAATATCTATCCAACTGAGATACAAGAGGGATATCAAACCTCTTGTCAAAAATATTCTGGTCCAGGATTACCCCTCCTCAAATTTTGTTACTACATCAAAGTTCCTTGGATTACAGCCTGGGAATTAAGTTACCAAACCTGTGCCGTCACAAAGGTACCCATGCTAGGCCGCAGCTTCAAAACCAAATATTGGGCCGCAAATCCTCGCCCAGAACAAGCCTACAAACCGCAAGTCCTCCAATGGTTCAATAACAATCCTGAATTGTCCAAAGTTATCGAAAAATCCTCAACGCAATTTTTGCAAAAAAATCCACAATCAGCGCTCTTTTAGCTGGCGCCAAGACTGAAGAAGAATACTTCCAAATTCTCAAAGATGTGGCGTCTAGCTCAATATCTGACGCAGATTCCACATTCCAAAACCATGACCCGGATGAAGAAGTGTTGAGCACTAAGTTGAAGACAAAGAAGAAGTGACCCCATTGCTTCTTCCACTATCATAAAGACAAAGAAGAAGTGACTCCACTTCCAACCCACTATCCTAAAGACAAAGAAGAAGTGACTCAACTTCCAACCCACTCAATTTGGTTATGGAAAGTAGACCACAAATTATCTATTTTTCTTTATATTAAAAATGTATTTTTTTTATGACATGTGACATAATCATATAAGTGTCCACATTGTCATCATTGTGTTTTCAATTTATTTACCAAAAGGGGACTCCATTTCTCTATAAAAGGAGACTCCCTTCACTTGTTGCAGTAGAGTTGTTTTGAGTGGGAATTGCTCTCTTGCAAAGCTTCCTCCCATCATCTTCTCTCAAGAATTCCTGTGTAAGAAGTCTATCAAACTATCAAGTTTTACTTCATCTTTTCCAAATCATCTTCAGCTTTTATTTATTTCGTGCATAACTGGTCATCTCTAGTTCAACTGGTCATCTCCAGTATTTATTTTATGCAAAACTGGTCAACTCCAGTATTTATCTTCTGCTAATCTGGTCATCTCCAGTATTTACTTTTTGCTAATCTAGTCATTTCCAGTATCATTTACTTTACAAACTATTTTCAAGTTAATCTCTTATTGGCTGTCTCATTTCGTCCTTACTAGTATCAGAGCCTGGTTACGATCCAAGGACCTGTTAGTATATTGCGGCCATTTTTTTTTGTCTAAACAATGTTACAGGCAAGAAAAAGATTCAAACAACGTTGTTGGTGATTGCCGCAACATTGGAGGCAAGTAAAAAATTAATAGATATAAAAAGTTTAGGCTGCTGATCTGCAGCGCTGTGGTACGACAATGTCCGGGCATCAAAGCAAAGAGAAGTCTCCTTGCGGGTCTGCCAAGAACGGTGTCGTGTTTATAGGGATGTTTTTGCCGCAGTACTATTTTGGGGAAAATCATGGAATTATATACGAGCAAAACGTTGCCGTTGGTCCCACCCGACTGTTGGTAGATGAAATATGTGTTGATGGCCGCAGGTAAGCAAAAGTTGAGGAGAAGATATAAATAATTATAGAACGTTAGCGTTTTGGTTTAAAACAACATTGTTTTGTCGATCCCTTTGAATTATGCCGTTTTGATAGAACCAGCAGGGAAATTCGCGAATTAACAAATGCAAAGAAAGAAAATGACGTATATATGGTGGGTGCGAGTGACGAAGCACACACTCTTTGCATGGTTCAAACCAGTATGCGGATGATATGCTAATCACTAGCGATCGACTACGACTTTGTAAAATATGGGCTCTTTGTAGGCATTGTGATCTCAATTGGTTTAAGAAGTCATGAGTAGATTGAAAGACAAAAATTTGATCAGATTATTCAATTGACCACTAATCTACAAATTGTTTGAACTGGTACGAGAATTTTCTATATTATAATTTTGAAATTTTGGAGAAGACATATTTTTTGAAGGAAAGGAATGATAGGTTGAAGATCGAATAATAGAAAAAATTGGAAGATGATGAGAAACAGTAATACCGTGGGGGTGGGTATTGGGGTGCAAATTGGTGAAAACTATGTGATTGCAATGACGGGTATATTAATATTTTTTTCCTTCTATAAATAAAATTTACAACACAAAGTGAATTTAGGTAACTTTATGAATAAAATCGGTCACAAATCATTCGAATGAGTTATTAAAATTTATTATTTTATTCTTGGTCTAGGTATATAGTTAATTAAAATGAAAGGTGTTGTAGTATTTCGCCCAATAGTTCTATCTCTCCTATATCGATGAATTACTACAATAACGATTTTGATACTTCTATTCTTGAAGACGATGTTTGATCAGTTATATCGTCCTCCTTTACTACTCTTCCTATACCAGACTTTGAACTTGAATGGGTTGTTGGTCTTCGTCCAAGGTTAAACGCTTCACATATGTAAGTCATTCATTTTTTTTTCTCTTTGTCTCATTTGTTTCATCTTTCTGACTAATAAAAAAATCGACTTTTTTTCCAGGTTGTATCATGAGTAGAACAGGCAGAAAATATTCTTTTGATCCTATTGCATAATACGATGTTTGAAGCCCGATGGATCTCTTGCGTCGTTGCTCTTCTTTTTGTTATTAGGTTTCAACTTCAATGAGGGTTTTATCTTCATAGAAAAGGTTCATTGAGTTGAACTGGTAGGCTATTATTTTCTTCCCAATTTATAAAAGTTGTTTGTGATTGATTTATAAAATATAGGAAAGAAATTTGAATGGTGGTTTGGATGCTAGATTTGTTTGAAATTAAATAGATGTTTGTGTACAACAGGGGCAATTGTACTTTTTTATCACCCTATCTATTTTTTTGTTGTTTGCTTGCTGTATTTTTTTTTTTTTTGTTCTTTGGTTAACTATTGAAATAATAAAATAAGATCACCATTTTATTTTTTCAGGTACAATATTTTCGCTCATGTTTTATTTTGTCATATCTAATGTTCTCCACTACCATATTTTTCTTCATAAATCTCGATTCTTATGGTGCGGCTCACTAATCAAATTTTGATATTGTTTTAGGATTAGTTAGACACAATTGAATTTGTCGATGTTTTTAGTGCCCATCAATATAATTGCAAGCCATAATAATTTCTAAAGTTAAGCCTCCACGCTCTGGGAGGTGGGGGTGTTGAACTTGGAGTAGAAGAGTTGGAATTAGATTTTGTAAGGGAAGTAGTTGGGGAAGAAATTATGTTTTGATTTGGTAGCAAGTAAAGTTCAACTACATTAGATGAAGGCAGAGAAGAGGGAGTTGGCAAGGGTAGTGATCGAATTGAGGAGGGTATTGAAAGACATGGAAGCGAAATTGGAGTAGTTGAAGAGAGAGAAGTGAGAGATGATGATGATATTAATGAAAATGGAGAGGGTATTGAAAGGCATGGAAGTGAATTGGAGCACGTGAAGGCAGTCAAGGAGGATATGAGCATATTGATGGAATTGGAGATGAGAGTTGGTTTTACCAATCTTATTACAACTGCCCCTAAGGAATATGAGTTGGCCAAATACAAGAAAAGGATTGAGGAGTTGAAGAGCGAGTTGACAAGAACCCTAATTGGAAGAGAAATTGAGGGTCATAGAGAGAAAGTCCATCAAAGTAGCAGAAATAGAATTGCAGGAGAAGCATTAGAAAGTGAATCTTGGGTTAAAAATTGCCTAGATTGGAGACAGAGAGGATAAAAAGTTAGTTGTACAATGTATAGTAGTGTCTATTAGTCTTTAGGTTTATGGTTGTTGTAGCTACCACAACCTATGTCTATCTCAAAATAAGGAATCATTGATTGATTTATTAAAATTCAGGTCGATTCTCTATTCAAATTACTCGACCTGGTAGATAAGGAGCGTGAAATTTTGTACCATATTACTTTGATCGAGTCTATTAGTATATTGGAGGTAACCCTAATTTTGTCATTTGCGCTCAACTTTTGATGGTCCCCTTTTAGTTGAGTTGTTAGTATATGGTTTACTTGAATCAACAACTCTCATTTTTTTTTAATTAGTGGCATATTGTTCCTAAAAGTAGAGACTTGAACCCTTTATGTAGGATTATGAGATTTTAGTTTTAGTTTCCAATTATCTATGGGTTGCGTGGGAATTCCAGTGAGCTTTTATACTCTATCTCCCCTGACAATCAATTAACCAATAGTATTTCAACAGGGGCTTAATTATCATTATGAAATAGGATTAAGTATACATTTTTATATTTTATATACTTAAATGATAAATATTCAACCTATACATTCATTATTTATGTATCATCTTGTTCGTAGGATTGCCAATAAAATTGAAAGAATTGATAAAATTAAACATAACATAAAATATAAATACTCAAACACAAACATTCTGGCCAACAGGCCGGGTTATAAACTAGTACACTTGTATAGCCATAACTTTCACGTTTGTGACAAATATAATCATAGCTATCAGAAAACACAAAATAGCCCAAAATTTGGATGGTAGTGTGACAAATCTAGTCATTTTCGTTAGAAACTCCGTCAATTAGATTAACGTTAGGCTGACTAGGATGCCAAATTATCGCACACGTCAGCGACCAGTCATCATATCATTATCCATGTCATTTTGAGTTATAAAAACAATCAACTTTGAAATTTTTTTAAAAAAAAATTCTTCTAATTTTCCCCTTCCCTATGAATAGCGAATTGCATTCTCCCCCAACGCACCACTGACCCACCTCCCATCTCCATAAATCAACTGCAAACAATCCCTTGTGCTCTTGTTAGCGACCCGCCTGAGCTTGGTGAGAAAGTGGAAAGCTGACCAAATCGAGTGACAGCGGAATGAATGAGAACGAGCCCAGAGTTCGAAGCCGAGATTCTTTCGAAAAAACCTAATCCCATAGAGTAACCAATAAGAAATTTCAATCACATGCTACTGTTGAGATTTTACATTTGAAGTGTGGATCTAGATGGTGAATACAGAGAGGGGAGGATGATAGCTACAGTGGTGGCAGGGAAAGGCGAACACGCAGAGGACTCCGAACCTTTGCTTCGTCGGGATGCAGGGGAAGTTCCCCGGTAGTGCTCTTGGGTACGAGGACAGTAGGGAGTTGGTTTCGATGGGGAGGATCGATTCGCAGTGGCTCGACATGATCAGGTCGATTTATTCATGTAGCAATACTGTAATAATGACGACGGAGGTAATAATGATGTGGCAGCGGTGAAAAGGGAGGAGGAGTCAGAGGCGCATTTGTTCGAGATTATGTTGGAGAGTGGCGGTGGGGTGATATGATTCTAATTTTCTCAATCCATAATCCAGAATGGCTTAGACAAGAAGCAACATCACCAAGCCATAAGAACCCTAAAAATTGGCTAAAGTGTTTTATCTGTTTCAGGTTACCTACTTGGCAAGCTTGGTCGTCTCACATGGCTCAATGGAAATTCAGAGAGAGGTTCTGGAATTAAAGTTCAAGAGTGGTTATATGTGATTGAAAGTTGGGAAGGTCATCCACAAGTCTTCAAGTTTGTTTTTCAAGTGCATTTACTTGCCATGGCAGAACCGAGATACTGGCCAAAATTGCCTAAAGTCTGGAAGTCAGTTTGGGAAGTCCGCTTTGAAGGCCTATTCGAGATGTAAGAAGAAGAATCGAGTCCTAAGGTTGCAACCACACGAAAGTATGTTTCTTCTACTACGACGTAGAGACATTGGATGATCAAAACCATACTCCCAAGGTTTCCAACGAAGGAGAGCAAGATCCTATGGAACCTGTCCGAAAACTCTTGCAGAGTAATCCGAATCCTTATCGACTTAGGATTATATTTACCCTTTCCTGTTCGCATTTGATTTCCTAGTCTGTTTGTGTTTAGGATTCCGTGTTGAGTTGGTTAGCTAGTCTATGTCTATTTAAAGACGTTTCCTTGCATTGTAATAGTCAGAATGAGTTTTTTTCGAATCCGAGTTTTCAAGTTTCAATTCACAAAGTTTGCTTCGTGAGTTGGTTGGATTGCTTTGTGGATTCCAAGTAGTTTGTGTGCTTGTATCGAACAAGTAAACACCTTGTTCGTGCCCTAGCTTCTACCTATCTATTTTGAGTCTTTCCCCGTTGTGTGGAATTACACGAAATCGACCATCCATCAACCACCATTTACCCCCTGTTTTTGTTCGAGTTTGGGAATTGTGCAAGCTTAATTCGTTGTTGCGCCGTTCTAAAACCTGAGAACCCATCTAGGGCCTCATCAAGTGGCATCAGATCCTTGGTTCACACACAGTGGCCAAGAGGAAGGACAACGTTGAAGTATTTACGTGTTGGACGAGATCGAAGGGTCCCGTTGCCAGCGACCCTGCCATTCTACGCCAGAAAGAGCTTGAATCCGAAGCTCAGAGCGAAGCTTCAACCATGGCAGGCCAGCCGTTTAACATGGAGGAACTTCTAGCCCAAATTGATGCACGATTTCAGGCTCAATTATGGCAATTCAAGTGCGAGATTGACCAGAGACTCGACGCGATTGCTCTACCGGAAAATGTCGTCAGAGCAGGGGCAGTTCTTAAACAGGGAAATCCAACTCAAAACCCCGAATTGTTGAATCAAGTCGAGGAATTGGAGCGAAGGTTGGTCATAGCAGAGCCCCGTCCCGATCGCCCACAGTAAGAGCGACGTGATCACCGTGAAGCAGAGCCAGCAATTCCCTGTGGGATTAAATTGGTGATTCCGACGTTTCAGGGCACATCTAATGCAGCAGCTTACCTGGACTGGGAGCGTAAACTGATTCTCTTCTTCCAGTGTGGGCGTTATACAGAGCAACAGAAAGTAGCTTTGGCTACTTATGAATTCAGTGACTATGCTGCTCGGTGGTGAGAGCAGGATCGTCTCCGACGACAGCAAAATTTGCAGCCTGAGGTTACAGCGTGGACCGAATTGCGCGGATTAATGTGGAACATATTCATTCCTTCTTATTACTAGTGCGAGTTACACGAATCTCTACAAGGAATTCGATAGGGATCACGGAGTGTTGAGGAATATTTCCGAGAATTGGAATTGCTCCTAATGCGGGCCAACATTTGTGAAGACAGGGAAGCGACAATTTCACTATTCCTCCATGGCCTGAATCGTGAAATTCGACACGAAGTTGATCTGAGATCGTTTTTCGATCTAGAAGAAGTCGTGCACCTCGCCGTTAAGGTTGAAAAGCAGCAGAAAGCGGCGACGAGTAAACGATACACTTTGGTGACCAAACTTGCACCTGAGTCAACAGCTGACTCTAATCCACCTCCACCACTGCCTGACACCAGCAAATTGGCTACCAAAAATGTTCTTCCAGCTGCTACTGAACGATCTAGAGCCATTCAGTGTTTTAAATGTCATGGTCGAGGCCAGAAAGCCAACCAATGCCCAAATTTGAAAACCTTTGTGATCAGGGAAGGGGACTACGTTTCTGACGAGGAGAAAACCTCGTCTGATGTCGAAGAGTTGGAAGAAGAAATTGAAGTTGAAACCCCTCCTCCTCTAGGAAAACTCATGGGTGTAAATCGACGAGCTCTCACCATTGTAATAGTCAGAATGAGTTTTTTTCGAATCAGAGTTTTCAAGTTTGAATTCACAAAGTTTGCTTTGTGAGTTGGTTGGATTGCTTGGTGGCTTCCAAGTAGTTTGTGTGCTTGTATTGAACAAGTAAACACCTTGTTCGTGGCCTAGCTTCTACCTATCTATTTCGAGTCTTTCCTCATTGTGTGGAATTACAAGAAATCGACCATCCATTGACCTACATTCACCCCCTGTTTTTGTTCGAGTTTGGGAATTGAGCAAGCTCAATTCGTTGTTGGACCCATCTAGGGCCTCGTCATGGGGAATCTCCTAAATCCGTGTTGTAGTTGTTGGTTGGTGTTTTTGAGTACATAGGGAGGGTGGGGGTTCTTGGGTTTTTGGTTTGTTACATTGATCAAAGCACGTGGCATGTGGGTCTGTGCAAATTTCAAGTATGTAAGTTGACTTTGGTTTGAAGGGGCATGTAAGAGAGTGGTTCATGATTCATAATTAACCTTCTCTAAAAACTCAAGTTATTGGGACCAACTAGTTTATGAATTTTTCCAGATTTTTTGAAGAGAGAGAGAGAGAGAGAGAGAGAGAGAGAGAGAGACGAAGAGATAGAGAATCTAAGGGCAATTGCGACGAGCGGCTCGCGAGGAGGAGAGAGAAGCCATATCTAGCGGATCTATGCTATTGCGAGAAGGAGGTTACGAGAGAGGATGGAACACCGTTTTGCCACATGTGCATGGCAAAAGAGAACACAGTTGTCATAGCGTCTTGGGAGAAGATTCATTTGAGATGTTTGTTAGAAAATAAAGGGCATACTAATGACCCCCTTCATCACATCAGGAGGCCTCATCACCATATCCCTCCAGATTAGTCAAAATTTAACCCGAACTTATTGTATTAGAAGGTTTAATGATGACCCCCTCATCACACCGGGAGGAGTACTGCAATACTTTTCCAAATTTTGGAGTGCATGTGTGATGGCATGGATGTCAAAGGCCCAAAAAAAAAACATATGTGGCTTGTGTTAATTGATTTTCATTGTACCCTGCTACATGATGACACCCCCCGGTCAATCGTCACTCGACAACAGCTCTGTCCTGCCAGTCAATTAGAAGAGCTTCCTACTAAAAATCCGGAATTATGCGCGCGATCTGTTGAATAGACTGCAGGAAGGGGGCAGGACCTGTCCTTCATCGTTATAGGTAATTAGTTGAGTTTATAAAGTGATTTAATCTTTTGTATTCTATTGATATGGTACAAAAGTTAATTTAATTTTTAGGATAAGAGGGCGGCAATGGTAATAAGAGTTGAAAAAGCTCTTCTTGGTCAAGACAAAGCGAATGGTGAGCAGATCGAGCCAAACGGAGGAGGGGTGAGGATTCATTGGAAACGTACACAGAGATACGAAGTCCAACCGGAAATGGTATACCACTTCAATACCGAAAAATTCTGTATATGACAGACAGGCCATGCATACATAAACGAAACTAGCTTATTAAAGGCGCAGCCATGCATAGACTACATCAAGAAGCTGAAACAGATAAAAAGATAATACCGGCACGAATCACTTCTCTTTTTATTTATCCTCCACACGTTCCTGCATTGGTGGCCAATCAACTATTTTTTGTTGCAGAACTTGTAGCTCTCGAACCTCATGAAACAGTTGTTCATGGTGACTCCCGCCCCCCACTTATCCGAACAGCTCGCCGACAGCGCCGCGAGGGCGCGTTGGATGCAGGCCGCGCAATCGGAGACGTCGTTGAAGCAGGACACGGCGCCGTATGCCCAGATATCGTGGTCGGAAGCACGGTAGCAAAGCTTCTCCCCAGGGTGCTTGATGAGGTCCGGTGTCGCGGTCACAAACTTCCTTATCAGGTTCACGAACGCGCCCGCGATGTGCGAGCCGTCCTTTATCATGTGGACGTTGCATTTCGGAACGCCTACAGCTGCCATTGTATCTGCTGCTTGCCACCTGCTGCTCTGATCAGCGCTGCTGGTGCAGCTGCAAGCCAACCAGATGAACATCGCTGCTGCTACCATCTTCACAGAACTAGATCCTCTCATAATAATCATCATCCTTTCTTTCTTATTGTTTCTTAATTGTCTGATCTTGTATGGAGTTAGTGTTAGATAGCTAGATAGCTAGCTCGAGAGTACTTTCCATCCATTGGGGCTTCAGTTATAGGCTGCATTTCTTTGTCATTTCTCATTCAAAGTATAGTGCATGCTGCCGAATTGCCGAACATGGACGATCAAAGATCACTAACCCCAAACATGTGGTTTAACTATCACCAAAAAACGTTTTCGTATGGTAAGTGATTTCAAGTGGTTAGTGATTTCAAATAACTATGTACCTTTTTCGTGTCTTTTACCAATATATTTGTATTTTAGTTAATAATTGTAGAATATGATATTACTCTGCAGCAAACTTTATTTTATGTAATGAATATAACATTGCATTATGGAAATTATCAAGGCAGCGAAAGATTTATGTAACACGCTACATTTAATTGTTGTATACGGAATAATCGTCGATCATCTTCTACTATTCAAGAATTTTTTTTTATAATCCATTCATTTTTATTCTTATTCACACCATTCGAAAATTTGGACAGTTTTACTACTGTTCAAGATTTTCATTCATCATCAATATTCTTATTCACACCATTAGCAGTTGGATATCCACTGACACTAATGTGTCCCTTGTTGGTAAGGTGTTCATTGACAATTTTGCTCGGGATACACATTACAATATATGAAAATTACATTCCTATCTCTGACGTATTCAATGATGGGGTAATATCCATGATCCTCATCGAAATGATTTTTCACGTTCTGACAATTGTCGTTGAAGCACCACCTTCTAGGGCTCCAAAATCCCATGCCACATGTAAGCTGGATGGGTATCAGTTGTATTCGTTTAAATCAAAATGAAATTTCAGAAATCAAAATCTCGAGACAAGTATTTCCCTTGAAACTTAACCGAATCGCTAAGATACTTAACAGTTTTGTTTCAAGGAATCACAAATCGAATGTATTTGGTTGTTTTCCTTTTAAATTTTCTTTCTCTTTTTTGTTTGACCGCGTTTGCGGTTTCGATTTCTTAGTGTTTTTGGTTTAAAGCAAAACCAAAACCGATAAATGCAAAGCTATTTGAGGCCGATACCAATACGAACATCTCGTCAATTCGATTTTCTTCTAAATCAAAATACCAAAACCAAACTGTCTGTCCTCCTGGTTAGCCTTCCATCGTTGTCCACTCTCCGCTATCCGGTTGATATTTGATCGCTAGCATGGTGATTAACTTGCCCAATCAAATTTATTAATTTTATAAAATCGTATCGAAGATTGTACCAAAAAAATTTGAAATAATAGTTTAACTATTTCATATCAACTTGAAATTTTTCTATATAGTTTCCGAACCACTGATTTTAATACGACGAGATCATCATACAGGCACATTTTATTACAAAGTATCCACTCCAAGTCTTCAACCCCCTGATAGATGGGCCTCTGCATTGAGCCAGAGCCCATACTTGAAAAAAGGGGCCTTGTAAAAAAAAGTCTATTTATATAGTGGATTGACGTTGACCCGTTTGGAAATTTTAGATTTAGAACGTGGAATTTGGCAGCTAATGATGACACATGGCAGCTTTTAATTGGGCGTATGACAATAGCAGACTGAGATTTTTCCCACGGGGGAAAGAATCTTCAGCTTACTCCAGTTCTACTTCTACTTCTACATATATAGATGGTCAGACACTGAGAAAGGAGAATCATACGACATCGTTCAACCTTTCTCCCTCCCAGGAGAAAAGCCCGCGCAACAGTCCCCCGCCTCTCTTTTTATACCGTTTCCCTTTTCAAATTCCCCCGTGAGCCAGACTTCTAGGGTTCTTGGACCTCTGCTTCTACTCCTCCTCTCGTCGAAGCTTTCTTACGTCTTTCTCCCATTGATTCGCTGATCAAGTAAGAAGAGCTTCTCTTCCACTCTCTGCTTTTATCCGCTTCACCTTTCGTCCTGTCTTTCCACCCCAGATTTCTATTTGATCTGTTTATGTGCTCTTCAAGTTATCTAATATGTTGACAAGCGATTCCGTTCTCTTCATCTTCACTGAGAAAGATCGAATTTGGTCGTTGCTAGCTAGGGTTTCGATTTCGCTATCTGATTAAGTCTTGGGGGTGTTACTCTAGGGGTTTTATTCATTGTTGAAATTCTTTTAGGGTTTTGATTTGGTGGAAGAAGAAAAAGAGAACAATGGGAGGAGGATTCAGGGTGCTGCATCTGGTGAGGCCGTTCCTTCCTATTTTACCTGAAGTCCAGAGTCCTGATAGGAAGATCCCCTTTCGAGAGAAGGCAACCTACACTGTGATCGCTCTGTTCATCTACCTGGTGTGCAGCCAGCTCCCGCTCTTTGGCATACACGACACTACAGGCGCGGATCCATTCTATTGGATGCGCGTCATGCTCGCTTCCAGCCGGGGGACGGTGATGGAGCTTGGGATTACCCCGATTGTCACATCGGGAATGGTGATGCAGCTCTTGGCTGGTTCTAAGATCATTGCTGTTGACAACAGCGTCCGTGAGGATCGCGCTTTACTGTGAGTGTTCTTTATAGAACCCTGACTTAATTGACATTAATTTGGACAAGATTACAGTCTTATTGTTGACCATGTTATATTTGGCACAGTTGACAGGATGTTATTGGTATGCATAAAACTCTTTTGTGAGGTTCGTAGGATCTTTAGATTCTATGATTTCAGATAAACGACAGGCAGAATCTATAATTAGACTGCCTTAGGTGTGAATGGTGGAGTAAACATTGAATGCTTGTATATCACAAGGTGCTCAACGTCTTAGAGGTTATGGAATAAGGGATTTGACTTTGGCCAATTTGTTGCAATGGAGTCAAAATCGCATGTCAACTCCTAAAAAATTTAGGCATTTTTTTGTTTGGTCAACTGAAAATAGTCTGATTGTAGTGTTGCTTGTGTCCTTCATCTGATAAAAATTTAGAGTTGTTGGTGACAATGGAGTTAGATGGCTGAGTTTACTGGTATCTTATCGTGTAATGCTCTTACCTTGCACTGAATCATAGTTTTTATATGTCAGTCTTTTCATCTGACATTTTGGTTTTGTAACCAGGAATGGCGCACAAAAGCTGTTGGGGATCCTGATTGCGGTTGGTGAAGCTGTTGTATATGTGCTCTCTGGGATGTATGGAAGCGTTGGTCAGTTGGGAGTTGGGAATGCGATTCTCATCATTATTCAGTTGTGCTTTGCCGGAATCATCGTCATGTGTCTGGATGAGCTGCTACAGAAAGGCTATGGTCTTAGCTCTGGGATTTCTCTTTTCATTGCTACCAACATCTGGTATGATCAATAATTTAAATGTATTTGGATCAAATTGGTTTGTGCTAGATGGATAGGCGGGTTGGTTGATTGCCATCCTACTACGCTTATTTTTTTCTTCTGGTTATTGTCCTTTCTTCTGCAGTGAAAACATCATCTGGAAAGCATTCAGTCCAACGACAATCAACAGCGGCCGTGGAGCTGAGTTTGAGGGCGCTGTGATTTCCTTGTTCCATCTCCTGATCATAAGGACAGACAAAATCCATGCTCTGAGAGAGGCTTTCTATAGGCAGAATCTTCCAAACGTCACCAGTTTGCTCGCGACGATCTTGATCCTCCTTCTCGTTGTCTATCTCCAAGGTTTTCGTGTCGTGTTGCCCGTGAGATCAAAGAATGCTCGTGGGCAGCAGGGCTCTTACCCGATCAAGCTTTTCTACACCTCCAACATGCCTATCATTCTCTATCATGCACTTGTTTCCAACCTTAATATCATCTCTCAGGTACTGAATTATTACAATTCATTGATTTGATCTGAACAAATTTGATGCAATGCCTGATGATCATGCTTTCGTTGCAGTTGCTTTCCAGGAAGTACGGTGGAAACTTCGTTGTCGACTTGTTGGGACAG
This sequence comes from Linum tenue, assembly GCA_946122785.1. NCBI lineage: Eukaryota > Viridiplantae > Streptophyta > Magnoliopsida > Malpighiales > Linaceae > Linum > Linum tenue. The sequence goes on along the minus strand of CAMGYJ010000010.1, from coordinate 34,082,856 downwards.
TGGAAGCAGTCTGAATATTCTGGCGGTCAGTTCGCTCCCGTTGGTGGTCTGGCATACTACATAACTTCACCAGCAAGGTAAAGCAGCTTCTATTTCGCTTACGTTCATCGTCTGCTTTCTGTATGGTGTGTTTATGATCTTCGTACGTTGCAGCTTGGCAGATGTAGCAGCCGATCCATTCCACGCATTGTTTTACCTAGTGTTCATGCTGGGAGCTTGCGCCCTGTTCTCCAAAACCTGGATTGAGGTGTCCGGGTCTTCTGCTCGCGATGTCGCCAAGCAACTTAAGGTCGAGGACGATTCAGAGTGATCTTATTGATTAGATGCTGTTTTCATATCCAGACCTACTAAACTGGTGTGTTCTTTCTTCCTTGTTTAGGAGCAACAAATGGTGATGCCAGGACACCGGGATTCGAACCTCGAAAGGGAGCTGAACCGATATATCCCGACGGCAGCTGCCTTTGGTGGGATCTGCATTGGTGCATTGACTGTGCTGGCGGATTTGATGGGGGCAATAGGTTCTGGAACAGGGATTCTGCTGGCTGCCACCATTGTCTGCCAGCTCTATGAGACCTTCGAGAAGGAGAAGGCCCGTGAACTCGGCTTCTTTGGCTTTTGAGCTACTAGTGAGAGCGACAGACTTGAAATGTCCATATGCATCGTTATAAAGTAGTACAATTTTAACATGAAAAATTACCGGAAGAATCTGAGTGTTGACCACGATTAGTCATGCTATTGATAAATAAAAAAGGTGTTACATATCCTTTCCTCAACTTTTAAACAAAATTGAAGTACTTAACCAAATGGTATCCTTACTAATACAGGATGATTAACATAATACAAAAGAAGTAAGTAACATGTACGAGGATGGACCTAATTTTAAACTAATTCAACCGACATCCAATTTAGGAGTGACTGGTGTATGAGGATGGGCCTAATTTTAAACTAATCCAACCGACATCCAACTAAGGAGTGATCGGTGGTGGGATGCGTTGAGTGCATTTATTTTATAACTCACATCCATCTATATGAAACCACTCACAACATTCTAAGTGGATATACATGAATTAATTTTGTGCTTTTTGTGAATCAACCAATCTAATATTCGCCTCTGGGTAGGTTAGTGATTATATTAAAGATAAGTAGGGTATGAAATAGGAATAAGTCGAATACTAAACTTCTCAAACTAGTAGCTTATAGTTAAAAAAAAACTACTTAAGAGAAAACTCTACTACTTGAGCGCCAAGCAACAGAAGCTCAATCATAAATAAATACATGAAGTAGGTCCAAAATTCAAGTCAAAACTTGAAACGCAGACGACAAGTTATATAGGCAAGACCAAGAAAGAATAAGGTACAAAAGGGCGCATATAAAGACACCTGGATTGATCGGCCATCTCGTTATATAGTTAATTGCTTCTTAGACTCTAATGTTTGATCCATGCCGAATTGCCAATTGATGGTGACAAATATCCCAAATTTTGCCTATTAACTATTTCTCCACTGTATTTCATAAAAAAATATGATATTGGTTCTTCATAAGTTTTTCTAGGTCGAATCGAATTAATAATTAGATGATAGTTTTTCACGAACAATTCTTCATATGTTAGCTCGAAATCTATGGAGAGATGGAGATAATTCTTGATAAGCACCTAGACAACCAAGTCATTTAGTGAGAAAATTGAATATATAATTTTTCGAAAGATTTCTATTTTGGAGAAATCAAATCATATGAACTATAGAGATGACTAGAGACATCCTCTTTTGGAGATCTCAAAACCCTTTGTACAAGATAATGGTTCGGGTCCTTGTCTTGAACGCTCAATGAGTTTCGAAATCAATACTCAAAATAATCGACAGAGTTGTGTTCGATGACACTCATAGAACTTTTATACAGGAGAAATTGTAATACAAAATTAACACCAGAGATGAAATGGAAACCCTAAAAACCTGATTTGTTCTCATTCACTTTGAAGCATATATATGGTTTCCAATAGCTACAGTCCAAAGCTTGAAGGTAAAACAAAGTGAAAAAAGTACAGGGGTGAAAACAGAGAAGACAGTATTTGAACTCCAACGTTCCTATTGCTGACTTGGCGTCATCTTCTTCTTCTTCCCTTGTACGATGTCGCTCCAGCTTAAGTGATGCGTTTCGGTTAGTGATTGTTTTTGTTCAGCTGTTACCCCCCCCCCCCCCCCCGCGCAAGCTGGTGGGCAGAGAATCTGCAGACCAAGCTTAGAGAGAAGGTAAGTGAAGGTGGCAGGAGGCAATGGTTTGGTGAAGATGTCCGCCAACTGGTGAGAGGAAGAGACATGTAGGATCTTGATTGTGTCAGATTGGAGCTTCTCACGAACCAAATGGCAGTCAATCTCTATATGTTTAGTTCGTTCATGGAATGTAGGATTCTCTGCAATGTGAATTGCAGATTGGTTGTCACAGTATAGACTTGCTGGTTGAGGATGAGGCATATGGAAGTCACGCAGCAGATACAGTAACCATTGAATCTCACAGGTTGTGAAGGCAAGAGCCATGTACTCAGCTTCACAAGAAGACCTGGAGACAGTGTGCTGTTTTTTGCTTTTCCAGGAGATAAGTGATGAACCAAGGTAGATACAGTACCCTGTAATGGATCTTCGAGTGTCTGGACAGGAAGCCCAATCTGAGTCACTGTAGCCCTTGAGGTGTAGATCATTAGCATATGGAAAGAATAAGCCTGTACTCGGCGCATACTTTAGGTATCTGAGAACTCTGAGTAAGGCTTTGTAATGTTCTTCACCTGGATTGGCCATGAATTGACTCAGCTGCTGAGTTGAGAAGCTGATATCAGGGCGAGTTATGGTGAGGTAGATCAGCTTCCCAACTATTCGTCTATATAGTTCACCATCAGAGAGAGGCACATCATGAGTTGCAGACAGATGGGATTTGTAATCCATGGGAGTGGTAACTGGTCTGGATAGGAGAACACCAGCCTCTTCAATCACTTCAAGGGTATACTTTCTCTGAGAAAGGTGTATCCCAGAAGTGTCACGAGAAACTTCAAGGCCAAGGAAGAATTTCAGATCACCTAGATCCTTAATGCTGAAGGTGGAGTGCAGGAACTCTTTGATGTGTGAGATCTCAGTCAGATCATTACCACCAATGATCAGGTCATCCACATAAATCAAGATGCAAGTATATGATGTAGTAGTGGCTTTAAAGAAGAGAGAATGGTCCACTTTGCTTGATTGATAACCCTGTGCATACAAGCTGTCAGCCAGTGTAGCATACCATTGTCTCGGGGCTTGTTTCAGTCCATAGAGGGACTTCTTCAACAGACTGGGTTTGAGATACCAGGAGGGGCTTTATAACCTTTAGGCAGCTTCATATACACTTCCTCCTGGAGATCTCCATGGAGGAAGGCATTGTTGACATCAAGTTGGTGGACAAACCAATTCTTGCCAGCAGCAATGGCTAAGAACATTCTGACAGTGGTGAGTTTGATGACTGGAGCAAATGTATCCTGGTAATCCACTCCCTCTTGTTGACTGAATCCTTTGGCTACAAGTCTTGCCTTGTGCAGGTCAAGCTGTCCATTGGATAGGAATTTCAGTCTAAATATCCATTTGCTGCCAATGGCTCGTTTGCCTGGTGGGAGACTTACAATGATCCATGTATTGTTCTTTAAGAGTGCCTGTATTTCCCTCTGAACAGCCTCATTCCATTCAGGATACAACATAGCTTCCTCATATGTGTCTGGTTCTTTGTGAGATGAGATACTGAGAACAAATTTTTGATGTGGGGATGATAGACTGGAATAATCAAGAACAGCAGAAAGGGGGTAAGTGATACCTGATTCTTGGTTCTCTGAAGAGTGACTGGTAGAAGAAGACTGCATGAGCAGGTTGCAATGGTATTTTTGAAGTTTGGAGGGTGGTTTGGTGGTTCTGGGTTGTTTTCTAAGGGCAATTGGGAGGGAGGGTGGGGTAGGTTGTGTTGCTGGACTGGGTGGATCAGGCTGATCAGAGGTAGGTTGGCTGAGGGATGGTTGTAGGGGTAATGATGAAGGAGGGATAGCAGGTGGTTGGGAAGTCATGGCTAGGTCAGGGAAGTCCATAGATGGATCAGTGGTGTAAAGAGGAGGGTGATCAGATTGGTCAAGTGGGGATGGTTCAGGGAATTGTTCTTGAAAGGGAAAGATGTGTTCATAAAAGATCACATCTTTGGAGATAAACACTTCATGGGTGTGTAATTCATAAATTTTGTACCCTTTAATCCCTATAGGATAGCCAATAAATACACATTTTCTGGCTCTGGATTGGAATTTGGTTCTATGGTTGCTTAAGGTTGAGGCATAACACAGGCAGCCAAAGACCTTTAAGTTTTGAAAATCTGGTGGTTGTTGATTAAGCTTTTGATATGGAGTGAGTTCACCTAGAACTGATGTAGGAACACGATTGATCAGATACACAGCATGTCTCACACACTCCCCCCAAAACCCCATAGGAAGATGTGATTGAAATTTCAGTGCCCTTGCAACTGCCAAAATATGCTGGTGTTTTCTCTCAACCTTACTGTTTTGCTGGGGTGTTTCAACACAAGACATCTCATGAACAATGCCAGTGGAGGAAAAGAAGTCTGACATTGAGAACTCTCTGCCCTGATCACTCCTAATCTTTTTGACATAATGATTGTATTGTTTTTCAGTAAGGTTGCAGAATTCTTGCAGTTTTGGGCGTGCCTGAGACTTGTTTTCAAGCAAGACTATCCAGGTGAGTCTACTGAAGTCATCAACTATAGTTAAGAAGTATTTAAAACCATCAAAAGTGGGATAAGAACAAGGACCCCAAATATCAACATGTATTAAGGCAAAAGGATGTTCTGAAACAGTAGTACTGTCTGGAAAGGAAAGCCTTCTTTGCTTTGCAAAGTGGCAAACATCACAAGGTTTTGAACTCATGGTTTCTATGGATTTACAAAAAGTTTTCAGCTGTGGTATCTTGAAGTGAGAGACATGTCCTAATCTATAGTGCCAGAGATCAAAAGCTTTTGCAGTAGTAGTTGCTATGATTGGCTTAGGGCTACTGGGAACTCCTATGTTGGTCATGTGGTAAAGGCCATGGTGAAGCGCAGCAGAACCAGTCACTCTTCTGAGTTCCATATCCTGTATCATACAAAAATTTGAGTAGAAGGTTAAGCAGGTCTGCAATTCTCTAACAGGTGCAGGGAACATACAATATGAACAGAGGCACCTGTATCCAAGATACAGGTAGAACTGGATGGTTTCCTACCAGATATAGTGAAGGATGATTTACCTGGTGATCCTTCATAGTTGTTGAAGGCAGCTACTGACTCACTCCTACTGTCACCCTAGAAAATGGCCAAGTATAACCAATTCCTAAAGCGTAGTATAGCGGGTCGGGTTTTAATGTCAACCCGGGTCCTAGATGTGATGACTACTCGGTGAATTCTTGTTATTTAGCAGTGAACTTTTAGTGAAACTCAAGCAAACAAAACACAGAGCAAGTAAACGGTTTGTTGTCAAGTCAAGAGAGGTCACCCGGATATGGTTTCCCCCTAGACTGCAGTTAAGTCGGATTGCAATTTGCCAAGTTCAGTTTTCATGAAAGTTATACTGCGGAAGGTTCTCAATTAGCCTGAAGTCTCGACTAAAGGTCTCCATACCCTCTCAATCTGAGTCTCTAGCGGGCGACTAACCTCCACCGGAGTAAACAGATTGAGGCCCTAATGAACCAAACCTCCACTACCGAATTGACTTCGGTACAGAATAACGAATTGGCCCCTCGACTAAAGTCACCAATTCGCCACCTTCGATTAAGGGTACTCTATCAACCTAGGCAGATATTCTCATTCCAGGTCAAAGCAGAAATAACAGGAATTTGATCAGGATTCAAGTCATTCAATCATTCAAACCTCAATCGAATATAATCAATTCACAACCACTGTACTTGGGTTCATACAATCAGACCTAGCATACAAATCTAGGGTTCTCCATACCCAGATGAATGGGGAAACTACTCCATAGAGAAAGAAGCAAAAGCAGATTCAGACACGGAAATCATACTGTGAAGTTGGATTCCTGCTTCTGGACGTTTAATCGCACTCCTCCAAGCTCAAGACGGGCTCCAATGGTGTTGAAGATCGATCTATGGCGCTTGAGAACTCTGGTTCGACGCTTTCTCTCTCTAGGTATCGGTTTCTCTCTCAAAAACTCGGAACCCTCAATGTTGTTCTTCTTCTCCCTTAAATCCTCTGCCTGGTCGCGATACCCGGTCAGAATACCCGGTCGGGTATTTTGGGTTCTGACCGGGTATCTCTGCAACGCACCGTTTCACTAAAGAGGGAAATCCCCGGTCCAACACCAAAATCCCCGACCGGGGATTTAACTGCTGTGCCCGGGCCCCTCTCTGCTTCTCGGGCGCCCAAAATTGGTTAATACCCGGTCGGGTATTTGGCCACCTGACCGGGTATTTTCCTCCTTCAGCCCTATTCGTCCCAACTTTGCTCCTTTCGACCCAGAACTCGTTTCTCCGCCTCGATTCCAACGCCGGGACCTGAAATATGACATAAACACACAACCTAGCGTGAAATCGGCTTAAAACACGAGATTCCTTGTCACAAACGGCCTCAGAATAGGGGTAAAAACATGTATAATTATCGGTCTATCAAACTCCCCCACACTTAACCGTTTGCTTGTCCCCAAGCAAACCAAGTCAGACACTAGGTAAGCTTTACATATTTCAATCAACCAACACTGGGGACAAGTCATAAGGGCACAAAACACGTGAATCGCACTGGTTTTCAAACATCAATACATGCACAACCTTAATAACAACCTGGACAACCACCACAAAGGACATTCGAGTGCAGCAAATCGAGTAAAGGAAGAGTCTCCCATCTGTTCACTAGCCAACCTAGACTTGATTCAACCACTTACTCAAAACAGTCAATTCATGCATCCAACTCAAGACATCAGAATAGAGAACGAGCAATCTAGGTCCTCACCGGGGTACAAGAGCATATAGAAAATGAAAATGAATCACTCACTCTCGACCAGTGGGGTCAGGACAATTTTGATGCGAAAGATGCGCATGCTATTTCTCTCAATCCCTATCATCTCTTCACCATGATGGCAGCCTCTAAATGCTAGAGTTCACATATGGGGTGTCACCACTAACTAATCAGGAGGTCTTAGACACAGGTTCAAATGACTGGCTAGGGTCTTGGACATGGGGAAAAGGCCTTTTAGGTGGTGGAAGTATTCATAGCAAAAAGGTTCCACATTTTCCAAACACACAATCACAGTCAAACAACCCGGTATTTTCTTTCTGCTATTCTGCATTACTAAATATCTTAAGAGCACAAGAGCGAAGGAGGCATAATCATCAGCATTTCTAAGCCAGACTGCTAAGAGACACTGCGTACTGGGCATTATTCAGATTTTTGGTAGTGGCTCTCTTTTACTTTCAATTTTTTTCTTTGTTTTCCTTTCATTTTTCTTTTCATTCTTAAGAGAGCCACCACGTCTGCATAAATTTCAAACACTTGCCCAACTTTTAAGCACTACCTCCAACACTCACATAGACATTAGCAGAAACAACAGAAAGTATATAGAAACCACTCTGTGGAACCTTCTAAAAGATGCAACAAGGGTGATTTTCTCATTCTAGACCAAAAGAAAGGATAACACACGGCTCAAAGGGGCTGACTAGGGGATATGACACATCAGGACAGTCAGTTTTGGGCGTGGGCTAATCCTATGCCCCCATCATCTTAGCTAGTGACAACGTGAATGCTACACATCATGGAAGAGGGATCTATCGCACAAGAAGGAAACGAGCAGGCTCAAATCTCACATGGCTACCTATATGCTCTATCTCACATTCTGATACCCTGAACTAGATGCATAAACGACTGTCAAGGACAAGTAATCAGATCAAGTCGGATCAAGTCACAGTTGGCAAGCAAACAGTGGAAAAACTGAACCCCTACATCGTTCTACTGCACATTTCAGTCCTCATCATAGGTTGTCCTAGTCGCAAACAAGTTGTCATGCATTAATCCGAAAACCAATCAATTCATCCATCAAAGCACAGTGCCAATATGATCAAACAGCAGTACTCGGAGCCCTCAAATCGTAAGATTTGGACAGTGGACTAGGCTCCAAGCACACAACAGAGCTAATGCAGTCAAAAGATAAACATTCCCCCCACACTTAAGATCGACATTGCCCTCAATGGAGAAGAGGGAAGGAAAGGGGAACGATGTTACCGGTGTGCACAGACTGCAGGAGACTGGAAATGGACCAGTCGGCATGGGACGGACTGGAGAGAGGACCAGTCGGGAACAAAGGCAGAGCTAAAAGAGACCAAAAAGCTCAAACACATACGTTAGGTCCAACGGTCAGCCCAATAGTACAGAATCCAGAATGAAAAGAAACAAAAACCGACACAAAACAGACAGTTGGCATGCTGACACAGATAAAAATCTCAAAACAAGCCCCTAGGGCCCTCCGAGACCGGAGAAATCAATCTGATCCATAAGGTCGTCGACGCCATCATCCGGTGGCTGCCGTGGCGGTGAATGCTCCCACCGGGTGGTCCAGTGGTGCTCCTCTGGAGGGTGGCAAGCCTGGAGCAGATGCTCGGAATACTCCATCAGACGGCGGCCTCGATCTCTCTCCCGCTCGATGAGAGCAGAAGTGTGGCCCATGCTAGTCTCCAATCGGCCTAGGCGCTCATCAACGCCCGTCATCCTGGACCGGAACTCGACCTGGTGGGCCGAGTACTGCTGGTAAAACTGGACCTGATGGTCCATGAGCTGCTGGTTCTGAAGACCGAGCTGCTGGAACTGGAGCCCCATCTGCTGGAACTGCTCCGTGAAGAAGTCCATCGACGGACCTGAAGGACCAGAGGAGGACTCGCCTCTCTCCGGTCTCCGTCGAGGCTGAAGATCCCCAGGAGGGGAGAGCGGGGGCTCCGGCTCATCGGCATCCATGGCGCCGTCATCATCATCATCGGCGTCCTCATCGACCTCCTCGCCTTCGTAGTCATCATCCTCCTCGTCCTCATCAAGGTCCACAACCTCCTCGGGGGGCATAGAAAGCCCATCTACCCAGGTGTGGATGCCGTCAGTGGCCAGGAGTCGTGCACTGTGGAGCACGTCCTGGCTGAGGGGGGCGGAGCCGCCATGCTCGGTCGCATCATGAAGCCCCTCGAAGCTGATCCCGAAGTGGCGGGCCAGCCGGGTGATCAGAGGACCGCAGAAGAGGTGAGTGGGATTCCCGTGGACTCTGGAGAAGGTGGTGGCCACGACAGATCCCAAGTGGAGCATGTCCTCCGGATCCCCCATACAGGACATGGCGTAGAGGACCCGCTTCGGGACCTTGTGCGAGCCGGTGGCGTTGGGGACGATGGAGCGGGTGATCAGCAGGTTCAGAATATGCCACGCCGGCCGGAGAGTGCTGACGTAGGTCTGGCCAGCCACAAAGAAAACATCCCCGGCAACGGCGCCAAAAACTTGACTCACTCCTACTGTCACCCTAGAAAATGGCCAAGTATAACCAATTCCTAAAGCGTAGTATAGCGGGTCGGGTTTTAATGTCAACCCGGGTCCTAGATGTGATGACTACTCGGTGAATTCTTGTTATTTAGCAGTGAACTTTTAGTGAAACTCAAGCAAACAAAACACAGAGCAAGTAAACGGTTTGTTGTCAAGTCAAGAGAGGTCACCCGGATATGGTTTCCCCCTAGACTGCAGTTAAGTCGGATTGCAATTTGCCAAGTTCAGTTTTCATGAAAGTTATACTGCGGAAGGTTCTCAATTAGCCTGAAGTCTCGACTAAAGGTCTCCAGACCCTCTCAATCTGAGTCTCTAGCGGGCGACTAACCTCCACCGGAGTAAACAGATTGAGGCCCTAATGAACCAAACCTCCACTACCGAATTGACTTCGGTACAGAATAGCGAATTGGCCCCTCGACTAAAGTCACCAATTCGCCACCTTCGATTAAGGGTACTCTATCAACCTAGGCAGATATTCTCATTCCAGGTCAAAGCAGAAATAACAGGAATTTGATCAGGATTCAAGTCATTCAATCATTCAAACCTCAATCGAATATAATCAATTCACAACCACTGTACTTGGGTTCATACAATCAGACCTAGCATACAAATCTAGGGTTCTCCATACCCAGATGAATGGGGAAACTACTCCATAGAGAAAGAAGCAAAAGCAGATTCAGACACGGAAATCATACTGTGAAGTTGGATTCCTGCTTCTGGACGTTTAATCGCACTCCTCCAAGCTCAAGACGGGCTCCAATGGTGTTGAAGATCGATCTATGGCGCTTGAGAACTCTGGTTCGACGCTTTCTCTCTCTAGGTATCGGTTTCTCTCTCAAAAACTCGGAACCCTCAATGTTGTTCTTCTTCTCCCTTAAATCCTCTGCCTGGTTGCGATACCCGGTCAGAATACCCGGTCGGGTATTTTGGGTTCTGACCGGGTATCTCTGCAACGCACCGTTTCACTAAAGAGGGAAATCCCCGGTCCAACACCAAAATCCCCGACCGGGGATTTAACTGCTGTGCCCGGGCCCCTCTCTGCTTCTCGGGCGCCCAAAATTGGTTAATACCCGGTCGGGTATTTGGCCACCTGACCGGGTATTTTCCTCCTTCAGCCCTATTCGTCCCAACTTTGCTCCTTTCGACCCAGAACTTGTTTCTCCGCCTCGATTCCAACGCCGGGACCTGAAATATGACATAAACACACAACCTAGCGTGAAATCGGCTTAAAACACGAGATTCCTTGTCACAAACGGCCTCAGAATAGGGGTAAAAACATGTATAATTATCGGTCTATCAGCTACAGTGTGTTGAGACTCCTTCTGAGAGTCCTTCTCTTTGAGCATTGCCATGAATCGATCATAATCAGATTTGGTTAGACGAAATTCTTGTTCAGCAGGAACAGAATCACTGGAAATGACAGCATTAGATTGGGGTCTGGAAACAGGAGCAGACTGAGTGGGTCGAGGTTGTCCTCCAGCAGGCCAGCCATGCTTGTGATAGCATCTGTCCTCAGTGTGCCCTTTCCTCTTGCAAAAGGCACACTCCATAGGCTTAGAGGTAGTTGGTAAGGGCCTTGGAAGCATGCCAGGTGGCCAGCCATGCTTGTGGTAACACACATCCTCAGTGTGACCATTCTGCTTACAGTAAGTACAAAAGGGGCGCCTGCCAGGAGGACCAGCACGCCTGCCTTGGGAAGCCAGATCAAATGAATCAGAGACAAGGACTTTGCCTTGTTGAGTACCATATTGTTGCCTCTCATGTTGAAGTAGTCTTTGAAAGACTTTGTCAATCGAGGGAAGGGTGTCACCAAACAAGACTTGGGATCGAACAGTACTATAGTTGTCATTGAGACCATGAAGAAACTGAATGATATAGTTCGTATCTCTATAGCCAAGAACCAACTTAATAGCAGCACACAACTGAGGACTTGTCTCTGTGCAGGTGCAAAGCTCAATCGGCTGATACCCATCTAATTCATCCTGAATAGTAATGAACTGACCATAATACTCATTTAGGGTTTGAGTGCCTTGCTTTAAGCTAGAGAGGTCCTCAATAAGTTCAGCTATGCGAACAACGTCACCTTGACCATAGCGTGCTTTCAAGCTTAGCCAGGCCTCAGATGCGAGTTTGAGAGACATGAGAGTTTTGCGAATACAGCCTGCTGAATCCAGCTGAGGACCATGATGTTGTTGCGACTCCAGGACCAATAGAGGGCATCAGTAGCAGCAGGAGGAACAATGGTGCCATCAATGAAGCCGATTTTGTTCTTCGCTCCAAGGGCATTAAACATTGCTTTGCTCCAATCATTATAGTTTGTGGTGGTGAGTTTTTCACCTACCAAGAGAAGACCGGGTTGCTCTGACCCGTGAAGATAGTAAGGATCGGACATTGGATCGACATTGGGAGGAGGTGGAAGATTGGGGGAAGAGGTGTTGGCCTGTTGAGTGGCCATGGTTTGTTAGCGGCGGCTAGGGTTGAGGCTCTGATACCATAACACCAGAGATGAAATGGAAACCCTAGAAACCTGATTTGTTCTCATTCACTTTGAAGCATATATATGGTTTCCAGTAGCTACAGTCCAAAGCTTGAAGGTAAAACAAAGTGAAAAAAGTACAGGGGTGAAAACAGAGAAGACAGTATTTGAACTCCAACGTTCCTATTGCTGACTTGGCTCCATCTTCTTCTTCCCTTGTACGACGTCGCTCCAGCTTAAGTGATGCGTTTTAGTTGGTGATTGTTTTTGTTCAGCTGTTAAAAATTGAATTGAGTTCCCTGTCACATTCTAGATTTGATTAGGTTTTTCTTGGCAGAACATTTGCTCGCGCTATAGCAATGTGTGCTCCACGTATGAATGAATACAACATATTAAGAGTGGACATAGGAAAGTCATTATCGCACATACAGTCAGCTAATTAAGTCTTCGTCAATACAACTGCGTAATTATTAATTAATCAGAGCCAAGCAACTTGGAAGTTGGTATGATTAATAGAAAAATGGCACATTTAATGCAAATCATTAATTAAGTCCTATTAGGAAACTCTTATGTGTACATTTTGTTATTATCAACAACCAACTGCTCTCTTTTTGCCTTTACAAGCAATGCCCAACCAATGTACCTACCAGCTCCAAAGTTCAAATTTGTCAACAATAACAAAAACTCCAAAGTTCAACAAATATTTTAGTCCATATCCAGATGGAGGGCCAAAAAGACTAAAGGGGAAATTGTAATTATTCAATTTGACTCAATTGTCTTGAAGCAATTGGATCAAATTGACTCATTTGTCAGCATAAATTTTAATGAGTCGATTTGGTATGGAGAATTTCGAATTATTTCATTTTGAAGCAATTCTAATTATTCTTGGTGGGAACATGTGATTCGAATGGACTCGTAATAAATGATTTGTTTTTATAAAATGAAACACTTGACCAAATTATCTCGCTATTAAATTGATTCATCCAAACGGTCCTTAAAATTTTTCAATTTATCTTTTCTTTCTAGTTTGTATTTTTGTAGTTTATGATCCCTATCAACGGTATGGAATCAAAATGAATATGAACATGTTTTCTCATGCCCATCTATCCTCAGTTCGGTCAGCCATACGACGATAAATTCATTTTCGTGCCTTTGTACACACTGCTAGTCACACTATGGGAGTGTCCACAGTAGAAATAAGCTAGAATTGTGAATTTTCATTACATACAGAACCAAATGAAAAATATCACTGTATATATTCTCATATTCAAAATAGATTAATCGAGCAAGTTAGATCAAAATCATCCTTCATAGTAGCCATGTCAAATTTTATAAGTATTGTCAAAATTCTATTTTATTTTGCTTTGGTAATTAAGTATTGTCAAAATCCAACTCTTATTGAATCAAGTTCGAATTCTGGTGAAATCATAAATATGAATATATAATTTCCCCCTTGCTTTTGGTTAGATGTTATTTTCAATCTTCTAATGCAAATTGAACATAGAAGCAGGGATGAACAATTAATATTATTCAAACCTCACTCTCCTTATGCAAAGCTTCCTAGAAAGTTCGTGGAAGATTCAACGACGCCCGGAAATGTGAATTTTCCGGGAAGAATACCGTCGACGTGGAAAATTTTGTACGGAACCTGCTCGGAAGTCTGTTCATCCCCGGAAAAGTCTCGACGACCGGCCGGCCGCTTGACGTTAGCTTCAACTTCAAACACTTGACTTTGTTTAGTAGCAACGTTGCTGACTGTGCATGCGCCGTTTTCATGAGGTGGAGGTCGGGGAATTAAATTACACGCCTATTAAAATTTAAAACTGGTTTATTGTCTTCTCGCACTGAGGACCGATTTGGTGTAGCGGAAAACAATATCACTGGAATGTAATAAATACCTTCGCAAAATGAACCTCTTGATTTTAAATTTTCTTTATTTTTAAATATTCACCTCAAGTCCTCAACTTTAATTTTATTGTTTTTTGTATTTCAATGTAGTTAAAAATAACCAAACAAAGAAATAATGAAAAGGTTAGAGTGCTAATACTTTTTTTTTGTTAACATGATGCTAATACTAGTTCAAACCCATAGAAATATTTCCTTTAGATTATTTTTTTAATTTAAATGATTTAACCACAATTAATAAGGGGAAGACCACTTAGGTAGAGGTTAGGTAGAGGTGCTAATTGGTTTGGTGTCGGTTAACCACTAACTGACATGGCGGTTAGTGGTTAAACAACAAACAAAAAATTCATACTGATAAGCCTTATCGGTTAACCGTCTCTTATCGGTTCAGTTAGCGGTTAGTTTGACGGTTAATCAATAAGCACTAGCATACGTTCCAACAAATACGAATATACCTAATTAAACCAAATATGAAACCAATAACTTCTATATTCTTTCACGAAATATAATAAAGCAAAATAATTACCACTTGTAATACACAAATCATCATCCAATTAATTTTAACAAGTATCATTTAACCTATCTCTCTAGATATGGCAAAAGCAAAAGACCCCTACGGATCCAAAACCTAGCAGTCCGAGATGCCAAAATGTAGGACTCCTCAAAGCTAAAAGAGTCAAAACCAATAGTGAAACGTCTATATTATTAACGGAAAATACTAATAATAAGAAATAACATCAATACAAGTTAGGGTATGCCTACTATGACATGCATGTCACCGTGACATGGACTTTTCGGTCGACCTAATCCTGAAGGTGGTCGACCGAATTGACTAATTTGGGCAGCACGAGAAAGCATTGCGGTCGACCTCAACGACCACCTGGTCGACCGCACTTAGGTTAAGTTGTTATTTTCGGTGGAAATCACGCATTAGAGAAAATGACGAAGAATGCTACATTAGGTCGACCTCACCTTAGACGTGGTCTACCACTTTCGACACGTATAACAGCAACCGCGAACAATCTTCTTCACAAAGGCTCTAAATCGAAAAAAACCTAATTCAGACTTTTGGTGGCGTTGAATGAGACTTATATTCGTATTTATAGAGATTTAGGACGTGAATGGGTCGACCCAATTCGTTTTCTTGTCCAATTGTGGAACCTTTCTGCTGTTGGAATCCTTATCCAATACAGATACGGTGTGCATGCGGTCGACCTTATAGGTGCACAAGAGTCTGCCTATGAGGTATTTGGGTCGACCTTTCATTCTGTTATACCACAAAAGAGGTCGACCATTTTATGTAGACGGTCGACCGCGTCTCTGAACCTCACATAACTGAATTTGTCAATTCGGTCGACCGCCTTATGAATTAGGTCGACCGAAAAATCCATGTCACGATGACATGCATGTCACCGTAGCAAAATCCTACAAGTTATACATCATATATCATGAATTCTTAATTCAAATCCAAATTTCAACATAAAAAATTAAAAATAATCAAACGGCTTCATCTCATTAGTTAATACTAGCTATCAAAACATCAAACAAAAGAACCATAAGATTATCATCATCCACAAACATCAAAAAACATCAAAGAAACAAGGGTAACGTCTATTTTTTATCTAAATCTTTATTGAATTCTTTTATATTATTCTACTATTAAAATGCTATTGATTAGCCAAATATATCATAATGCATCAAAATATTAGCCATTTTTACGTTATCGTTAATAATTTTGTAACTATTTTCTTAGATAAAATACTAAAATTTTGGAATGTTAACCTTCATATGTCTCTTCCAAGTCAGTATCATATTGCCAAGTTAATATTACTAACAAAAATCGCTAACTAAAAGTTAACATTTGATTAATTCTTAGTATTTCGATAGGTTATGATAATATAAAAGAATCTGAAAAAGGTTTGGATAAAAAATAGACATTACCCAAGAAACAAAGACTACTATTAGGGTGTGATGTTCGCTCTGTCGATTGCGAAGGGGAGTTAGAGAGGATGACTTTTGGATTTAGATTCTTAAACACATTTAAGACTTTGGTAGGAGGGTTGTTTACAATAAGTGGAAATTGGGATGTCTGGATTTGCGATTTTAGTTGGTTTTGAACCTTGAGACTTTTTCCCTTAATCAAAGACCAAAACTATGTAGTTAAACTAGTAGGCGGTTATCTGTTACCCACTGACCGATTAGTCGATTAGCATTAACCACTAAGTGAAATATAGCTAACTGAACCACTAAGAAATGATATGATTTTATTTTAATGTTATGACGATGTCTCATCGTAGTGATACTATCGTACCATGTGTTGCGTAGATTTCTCCGATTAGAAAGCTACCTACAAACTTTGCGATAATACTCGAACGATAACCAAAGAAATATACTTAGGACGAAGATAATTAGAGTTAGAATGATCAGAAATAGACTTCAGGACAAAAAGAACTTTAGACGAAGAACGAAGCAACACTCAAGATTTGGGTTCCAATCTTCTCATATTATTAAACAAAAATACGAAAGAGTGAGTATATATTTATAGGCATTAGAATATTTGATTTGGGTTTGTTTTGTGTTTGGGCCTATTTTGTTTGGGTTTGTGTTTGGCCTTTATTTTGGCATTTTCCTTGTATGTTTGGGAAAATGTGTTTGGTTTTCTGTTTGGGATTAGGAGAAGAGTTCTATAAATACTCTTCACCACCCCAATCTGTAGCAAGGTCATTCATGTTAGTTTGTTTGGTTTGTCCGTTCCGAATTTGGTTTGTAACCTGTACTCTCCTCAAATCAGTGAAATTTGTTCTCCTCTGGCCGTGGATTAGCTAGCACACATTGTGTTAGTGAACCACGTTAAATTTGTCTTCGTTCGTGTTAGTTTGAATTATCGATTGCACACTTCTATTCTGACAAGTGGTATCAGAGCCTGGTTGCGGTTTTGGGAATTTGGCGTTGGACTGAAGTTTTGCTTTATGGAGGTAGCTTTTAATTCTTTAGCTTGGATCGGTGGAGGAATCGCTTTGGAGTTGACTTTGGGTAGTTGTGTTTTGGTCTCGCTTGTTTGGTGAGAAGTTTGGTTGGAGTTTGTTTGATAGTAAGAATGGCTGCTATCAGTATGACGATTGAGAAGTCAGTTTGGAGTTGCATGTTTGGAGTTAAAGGTAAATTTGATATTGGTGTTATGGACAGAAATAACACCAAGCTAGTTCTGGATGGCAAGTTACAACCTGGGTTGGACTTGCTATATGTTTTGATATGTTGACCGCTCTTAGGGGCATTTGGAGGCAGGGGAGATTCTGGTACAGCTGACTTGGAGGAGTTTGGTATGTCTGGCAATCTTGATTGCATTTGAGTTTGGCGATTTGCATCGCGTTTGAGTTTGATGATTTCGATCACATCTGGATATCTGGCGACTTGGATCGTATCTGGGCAAATTTGGCGATATGGATCGCATCTGGGTACATTTGGCAACTTTTGTTGCGTCTGGTACATCTGGTATTTGACAGAGAATTCAAGTCAAGGTGGAGATTGTTAGAATATGACTTGAATTTGATTTGAGTTTGTTTTATGTTTGGGCCTATTTTGTTTGGGTTTGTGTTTGGGCTTTGTTTTGGCCTTTTCCTTGTATGTTTGGGAAAAGGTGTTTGGTTTTCTGTTTGGGATTAGGAGAAGAGTTCTATAAATACTCTTCACCACCCTAATCTGTAGCAAGGTCAGTCAGGTTAGTTTGTTTGGTTTATCATTTCGGAATTTGGTTTCTAACATGTACTCTCCCCAAATCATTGAAATTTGTTCTCCTCTGCCCGTGGATTAGCTAGCACACATTGTGTTAGTGAATCACGTTAAATTTGTGTTCGTTCGTGTTAGTTTGAATTATCGATTGCACGCTTCTGTTCTGACAGGTATAAAACATCTCATTTCTCCTATCCAAAACATGAATACTACTCCCCAATGTAAGCAAATAACCAAATCCTAAACATACCAGGAAACAATCCAAATTCTACTAAGATAATTAAACAATAATAATATAACATACAATTCGAAATACGAACTAATTAATAAATTACTAAAGTAGATGAGCACAAAAATTTCTAGATTATTTCCGAATGGCTCGTATCGTAACACCAAATGATATGATCTGACTCTAAAGAAACGTTCATACATACGAAGCAAAGCTATGCATATCAGGATTATGCGTCTGATCCACTTCACATCCATTTCTAAGAAAATAATAATCAAATCACTTAAACAAACCAGGGTTCACATCTTATTATATCTTGTTACTACCTAACTACCAACAGAAACCAATCCGGCATCTTCGATGAACATAGTGCACCTAAGAACTCACAGGGTTTGGAGATCTCAATTAAGTACTTAAAACTTCTCACTAATCCCCAAACATTAAATACTAATTAGTAGGGATTGATGATTTATTAATCCCACCTTGTTTGTTTGAGTTATATATGTAACCCAAGGTTGTTGTATCTGCTGCTAGAGTATGACATGTGGGTCAGTCATTTCAACATATTTTTATGAACCGCGTTTGTAAGTATAGAAGAGAAATCAATCAAAATAAATTGTCCCCATCAGAATCTTCCCATCAACCTTCTCTTCTCTTCTCTTCTTTTCTTTTTATTATCTCCAAAAGTCCAAATCATTGGAGAGAGCTAAAAAAAGACCCACAACACTGACTCACTGATCGATCTTTCGAAAGCAAGCAACGCGCCAACGCGGCAAATACTGAAACCCAACGGCCAACGGCAGCCGTATATATTAACACCAATTATTCGACGCTTATTTTCTATTTTTTTTAGGTTAATAGCATTTTATACCCCTTTATTTATAGTAAATTAACAAATGTACTCCTTTACTAAATTTTTGCACAAACATATCCTCCTAATAGTAAAACATAACAAATGTACCCTTCCGTCTAATTTTCTGTTAAAGAACCGTTAATTGATATGCTAAATGACGCAAATGCCCCCAATCTAATTTTGAATTATTTTATATTTTTTTATCACAACAAAATCAAAACTAAAACACACCATATCCTCTACCTCATTCCCCGCCGAAGACTAGGGCTGGCTATTTGGTCCCGAACTGTTTGGTTTTACCCGAAACCGGACCGGGATCGGACTAGGACCGGATAGAAAACAATCCAATCTCATATTCGGGCTTAGATTTGAGGTAAAAAAACCCGGATAAAGACTGGATAAGAGACCCCCAACACCTAAAATCAATATCAAATTGGGACCGGACCGGGTCAAGACCGGACCGAATCAAGAGCGGTCTGTATCCAATCTAATCTTTGGTCCTTATATTCCCGAAAAGACCGGACTGGGACCGGATCAATTTGGTCCAATTTAACTGGACCGGACCGTATAGCCACCCCTACCGAAGACCCCACCGGCGCACCCTCAGCGGCAGCACCGGCGACAGGAGTAGGTATAACTGAATAATACAAGCTGCTTGCTCTCCCATTCTCCGAAGAAGCCTTCTACCCACCGTCGGCTCAAGCCCCGCTGCAATTTCAATTTCACCAATCCCCACCACCACGACTCAATCCCCTTTGTCCATGTCGTGACCCAGATTGAGCGCCACCTCGAGGATCGCCGGTGGGAGCATCACTATGTCACCCATTCCCATCCCAACGCCGCCAACGATACCCACTCCGTGACGGAAGCTCCCGGCCACGAGTCCGAGTCCGTGTGGGAGGATTTTGTGGAAGTCGAGGACTACTTGAACGATGAGGAGAAATTCATTGTCACCAGCAGCTAAGGGTTTAATTCGAACAATGTCAGCCTAAATTGGAATTTGAATTGAATTGATTCCCTTGGTGAAAAATGAGATGGGTGTTCCGTGGTAGGTTGCAGCAGCTTTTCCCCAAGATTCGAGTGGCGTCATTGAGGGTGCGCCGGTGGGGGTCTTCGGCGGGGAATGAGGTAGAGATAAGGTGTGTTTAGTTTTGATTTGGTTGTGATAAAATAATTCAAAATTCGATTG
This sequence comes from Linum tenue, assembly GCA_946122785.1. Taxonomy (NCBI): domain Eukaryota; kingdom Viridiplantae; phylum Streptophyta; class Magnoliopsida; order Malpighiales; family Linaceae; genus Linum; species Linum tenue. The sequence goes on along the minus strand of CAMGYJ010000010.1, from coordinate 34,062,917 downwards.
GGGGTATTTGCATAAATTAGCACCTCATTCCTTTAACAGAAAATTAGACAGAAGATTACATTCGTTACGTTTTCATGTTAGGAGGGTATGTTTGTGCAAAAATTTAGTAGAAGGATACGTTTGTTAATTTGCAATAATAGAGGGGTATAAAATGCTATTAACCCCTTTTTTAACCAAAAATAGGTTGTACATCCTGAAAATCAGTCATACCTGAAAATTAAAGAAATGACTTATAGTCGGGTACAATGCAAGAGCCTTTCTAGCCACCAAATGGGCTACCCTATTGTTACGTCGACCTACAAATCGAACGCTAAATCCAGAATGCAAGGCAAATACTGCACAACTTCTTCAAGAACCGCCCTCATCTTGTTATCTCTGGTATTTGCCCGATTAATCTTTTCGATAAGCACTTGAGCATCACCCTCAAACCTTATCTCCATGAAGCCATGAGCCAGACAAAATAAAACAGCCTCCCGGAGCACGAGCAACTCCACCACCAGAGGATCATCAATCACCGGAAACTGCACCCCATTTGCTAGAAGGACCTCCCTGGCAGGGGATATAATAACCATCTCGCCTCCCGAATGACACCCACTCCGAGTCACCCCATCCCACATACACACCACCCAATTAGTCCCCTTAGGACTTGAGTGATGCAACAAAGGGATAGAGGTTTTGAAGCACCCGGTCCACCGGCAAACTTATCCACTCCTCATATTGCTGGCTAAACTGACGCATCAAGGCCCGGATCCCAAACTTCTTCCCTCAAATACAACCCAGTTTCGAGATCGCCAGATCCTCCAAAGGATAGTCAGAACCGCCATAAACAGAGAAGGTTGATGTATAAGAGACATCAACTTTTTAAGAAATAATGGGAAAGTCTGACAAGGCAACCCTTGTCCAAGATATTCCAGCCCCGAGTGATCCCAAAGGGTTCGCGCCACTAGGAAATAAAGAAACAAATGTTCCATTGTTTCCGAATCAACCCAACAAACCGGGCAGCGGGGATGCACAGAGACGTCCTTATTAATTAGGGCTTCCGTAGTTGGTAGGATTCAGTTAAAGATTTGCCAGACAAACCCTTTCAGCTTCAGAGGAATATTGGACTCCCATAGACGAATCCAGCTGGCCCTATCCATCCAACTAGCCAATGACCTCCAACTACCTCTCTGCTTATCGATTAAGACAACAAGATGATAGGCCGATTTAACAGTGAAAACCCCATCAGTTGTGTCAGCCCATATTAATCTATCCTCAACATTCTGACGAGGCAGAGTAAGTTGGCGGGTCAAACCACGGGCTAAGTTTAAGATCACACCACCGCCCTTCTCTTGGATACATTATCTCTGCTACCGGATGGTCACCTCCTTTAGGTAACACTTTAGGATCATATATTAATGAAGAGCTTGATTAAAATATTCAAATCCTCAGAATCACATCCCCCCATCATGCTTACTTCTGCACATATTGAGCCAGGACATCCACCGAATCCTCGACTGGCCCTCCTCAACACCCCACCAGAACCTAGCCACATGTTTGTCTAAAAATCGACACAAAGAAAGCGGAAGTTTGAAACAAGACATAACATGTAATGGCAAGGCTAGAGCAACTGATTTAATCAAGGTCTCCTTAGCTGCCCAAGACAAAGTCCGCTGATTCCAACCCTGTAGTCGCTCTAGCAACTTCTCCTCAAAATAGCGGAATGTAGCCATTTTGGATTTGGCTATCAGAGTAGGTAACCCCACATATTTATCATGGGCCCCAATCCCCCCGATACCTAGGATCTGAGCCAAGAACTCCTTGTTCGGCAGAGTAATATTCTTACTAAAGCAAATTGTCGAGTTAGCCAAATTCACCCGTTGGCCACTAGTTCCTCATATTCATTCAACACCTCGAGCAAGTTTTCAAATTCCTGGAAAGAGCCTCTAAGGAACAAATACGAGTCATCTTCAAAAAACACATGCGAGATTGGGAGAGCGCGATGAGCCAATTTAACCCCTTCAAACTTCCTATCTGAGATGGATTTCCTAAGGAGAGCTGCAAGCCCCTCCGTGCATATCACAAAAAGGAGAGGGGAGAGAGAATCTCCCTGCTGAAGTCCCCTGGAGGGTGTGAAATACCCTGAAGGGGAGCCATGTATGAGAACCAAAAATGACGTTGATCTAAGGCACTCATGGACCCAACCTTGCCAAATGGAGTTAAAGCCCATCTTGTCTAAAACTGCAAGAAGAAACAAACATTCGACTCTATCATTGGCCTTTTCCATGTCAACCTTTAGAGCCATGTACCCTTTTCTTACCACGTGTTTTGATTTTCAAGTAGTGCATTAACTCATGACCAAGGAGGATATTGTCCATTATTGGCCGTTCACTGATAAAAGCATTCTGGCCATCCGAAATGATTTATGGTAAGAGGCAAGCAAGTCTTTCAGCAAGTATTTTGGTTATAACTTTGTACACAAACTGACATAAGCTGATAGGTCGGAGTTGTCTTATCGCCTCCACATTATTGACTTTGGGGATCAAAGTCAGCCAGGTATGATTAAAGCTACGGAGCATCGTACCCGTCCTCTAGCATACAATTTCAATCACCGACTCGCCAACAATGTCCCAAAAAATCTTAAAAAATTTCCCCGTAAACCCATCAGAGCCAGGAGCCTACTTCAATCCCATGGAGAAGACCGTTTGCCTCACTTCGTTAGGAAGGACTTCAGCCGTAAGACTGGCATTCATTTTTGGAGAAACACTATGGGCTATAGGAAGATCAGCCACCCGATCAGTCATATTCATCACCTAGTTCTCCGAGGTGGAAAGTGTCTGATAAAAATCATTGGCAATGTTTGTCTTTCCATTTTCCTCAGTGATCCATTCCCCACTGTCATTGCGAAGGCCAGATACGAAGTTTTGTTTTCTACGCGCTCTCGTAACCGTGTGGAAGTATGAGGTATTTTTATCATCCTTCTTCAGTCATCGGACTCAAGATTTTTGATGCTAGTACAACTCCTCCGCCTCCCATTGTCTAGCTAACTCAATTTCCAGCTTACGGACCTCATCCCAATCAATTGGGCGGAATAATTTTATTCGGTCAATTTGAGCCTGGAGAGTCTTAATGTTGCGCAGGGAATTCGTAATGCCCGCCCTACTCCAGTCATAGAGCAAATGACGAAGCTTCTTAAGACCTTCCCAGAGGCGAAACATTGAAGTACCCTGAATTTCCTCCTGCCAAACGTAATTCACCATAGCCCTAACCTCTCGATTATCCGCCTAGCGGGCATCGAATCGAAAGAGGGGACGGCTATTACAAACGTAAGGCTTGTCGGATAAAAGAAGAGCTCGATGATCAGACCCCTTATCCGTAAAGTGTTTGACCAGGGTATCTGGGTAGCTATCAACAGGACTGTGAACATAGAGTTCTGTCCAGTCTCTCACGAATACAAGCCGCACCCATACGTTTGTTTGTTCATGGGAATTGATCACCTAGGTAACCGTGGTCATGGAGACCCAGGTCATGAAGAAAATCCTACAAGGCAAGAGAGCGAGTAGCACTCCACGGATTACCTCAGTCTTTTTCACTCTCACATGGACGCTTGTTTTCTATTATTTGAATCACTAAAATGAGGATTTTTTTTCATTTGTAGTTTTCATGGTTTGTGTAAAAAAAATTCCGACAAGATATTATTCACTTTGAGTTCAGACTCTCATGGACTTTTCCTTATGGTGCATATTAGGATGACTTCTCATAATACCATCCTTAATGTGGGTGTGGGGGAAAATAGGAAAAGCGGGGGGAGAGGTTTTGGTCACACTATGGGGGTGGGAAAAGTGGGTAATTGGGTTAACACTTTTTATTAAAATCAATCTATAGTTGATTTTGTCATTTTATTTTCATATAATGATCATTATTTTTACGTATTTAGTGATAATTAATTAATACGAACATTTCGATATAATTGTTTTTTATTTGGACATAGTGTTTTCATCACAATAATACATTGGACACAAAAACAAAACAAACAACCTTTAAATCAAAAAATAGCAGAAAAAAAAACAAAAACATCACCACCAGCCCACGGGGCCCACCGCCCCCACCCCTACCCCCACCTTTTGTCGCCTACAGGCGAGTTTTCCCACCCAATTTCCCCATTTCTCCATCTTTTCCACTTTTCCTACCCACATTGTGGGTTATTTTTCCACTTTTCCCCCTAAACCTACCTACATTGTGGAGAGTCTAAGGTCACACATCCTTGCAGTGCACCAGAGAGAGTATGTTTATCTTCGAAGTTCTCAAAAAACTCTTCCATTTTACCGTGAAAGCCTCTTGTAAGTTAATGTCGGTTTCTTAATGACAAAAAGATTGGTGTCACATTTGAATTTTGTATTACTTACAAATTTTAACCATTGATTCAGCACGTAGTATGATGGATGTATATTAAATTTCCCACCATCTTGTTGTGAGCATATGACAAATGACGAACACATTGGCAAAACAAAGTAGCAAGTATCCATGCTTAGCTCGATCAACATTGACTTGCAACTCAACATGATCACAATTTGTAACGAATCGTAACCTATTATGATGTGATCCTATATCACATGTTTTCAAAAATTTACTATTCTTTGGACAAATTATGTTGACGACGAGTAACTTTCCATGACTCGATATCTAAAACAATCTGACTTAGCTTGGACTGCAATTTATTATTCCTTTCAATGCATCTATTGTACTCGACTTACCGAACTAAACTAACTTTTGAAATCGTACCATCTCCCAGTAGTCGCAATTTATTTTTTATTCTAATTAATACTTTTTTATGATTGCTATTCTTGTTTTGTGAAGTAGTGCCCAAACTGTTAACCGAGTTCGTTTCAACAACCTTTAGATTGAACTTGTTTTACTTTTTTTTATTTTATTGTCCTCTTTTCCATTGTACCATCTTCGTCCAAGCTTCTTGATATGGACGAGTGGTGCTCCTTTTTTCCTTGTTGCTGTTCTTCTCGATCGAGTACTGCCATACGGATCCCGACGAATCGACAAACCAGATTTTATTAAATTTTGGTTGCCATGTTGATGATGGCTCGAAATGAAAGAAAACAAAACAAAACAGTGTGAGAGAGACAACTTATGTAATTGTCAATTTGTTTGGTGGGAGATCATAAAAACCAATTCCTTCATTTTGGGGGGGAGTCCTTAATTTCATTGAACTGAATGTCAGTCTTTTGTCCTAGTCGGTTTCTCAACTTCGGTTTGTTCTTTTTCTCTAATTTGGATAGGTAATAATGCAGTTTTTTTCAAATTAAGTACTAATCTCGTAATCCATATTCTTTGTCCTTTCAACAAAGAGACCACCATTGTGAAAACTACATTATCACCAGTGACGGATTCAGGGGTGGCTACCCCGGATCATGGCCCAGCCCTCTTCTGGATCCGGAACTAGTATAGTTTTTACGCGTTTATCGATTTTAGTTATTCGGTTCAATGTTATTTTATATTAAAATTGTGTGTAATTCGAAAAATGGGTAAGGTGAACATATTCAAATCATAACTCTAATTTTAGTCTAGAAATTCTAGCTCAAATGAGTCTCGTCTAAAGAAAAACAAACAATAAAACTTAAAATTATAAAAGTCTAAAAGTAAAAGGCTAAAAGAAATATGAGATTTGTTCACTTGAAAAATCAGTATAGCAGGTGGTGGAAATAGGGATGGTTACACAATACAAATTGATTAGTCGATTGATTTGTCTAGTGTTGACATTGTCCATTTCAACAGCTACTATATATGGAGAACCTTTTCAACAATGGAACAGGCGAAAAATGATTTGCGCAACAAGATGAGCGATGAATTTCTCTCCGATTGGTTAACTATTTTATTTGAAAAAGAGTAGTATGCGATTAGTATGGATGTAGACTCATTTATTGATGAATTCACTATATTAAAAGATCGACGTGTACAGTTGATATTGTAAAAAAAATTATATTTTTAGCAATATCTAATTTTCTAATGAAATGTGGCCCAATGCTTTACTATGTCCTGGATCCGCCGCTGATTATCACCCAAGATTGTATATGGAAATGGTGGGGATGTAGTATGACAACCAAGGTTGCCAAACTGGTTTATGCCAGTGTGCCGGTTTAGCAAGTGAAATTGTTCGACCGGTGGTACATACCGATTTGTGACGGTTCATGCCGGCCAATATTACAAATAATTTACAAATACTCATATTTAAACACGACATTTAACGTCAATATCTAAACATTTGTACTTGAATCCAACAAATAACATCAAATTTAACTTTTAAGCTCATAGAATAAATAATAAATTAATTTTTATCAATTATATTCACTAAGATAAGATCATTTTACTTAGAGATTCGTATATCGATCATGTCGGTCATACCGGTGGTGTCACGCCGGTTTTATGACCGGTACCGGTTGAACCAGGTTCAACTAGTGACACGCCGGCCGACATGACAACTATGGTGACAACTGACAAGTAGTTTGAGTGGAGCGGGTTTTATATATTTTGTATCATCTCCAAAATGCAATTTAAAACAAAGTAATTTCTGTAATGAAAAGTATACGGGAATATTACATGACATACCAAAACCTACTCGTATGCGGTTCGAGAAGATATCATAGGCATTATCCGTGGACAATCATATATAAAATTCTTCATATGATGTGGGGGGAAATTAGAATGTCACTGTTAAGTGTTGGCAAGACATTTATTTATAATAGTAAGGAAAATGATCAAGATTTGGGTCTAAAAGATAATTATAATAGTTGAGGAGATATGGATGATCGAATTAATGAAGTGAGTGAGTCCAGACCATAGTTGTAGCACATATTAGGGTAGATTCAGACATATATTTAAGTCGAACAAAACTCCAGTATTAAACGCTTTGTCATCCTTACTATGACAATTCGTTCATTAAAAAAAAAAATCCTTACTATGACAATTCAAAATTAAGCTATTTTAAAAGACGGTGTACATGCTTGAAATCGCGCACTCTCTCGAACGATGAAATACAAGATAGCCTCAGACATATACAATCAATCGGGACTCATTATGGAAAACGATATTTTGAACTAACCGAAACTCAAACCTCATAGTAACACGCCCAAAAGTTTGACACAACAAAATGAAGGCCACAAGAAGCAAGGTTGTAGTATAGCCATTTGGCCGCGTTATTTCTAATGTTTGCCCCCAAAGTTTTTATAAATACGTTTACCTTCAACCGAACCTTCCAAGCACCTTCTCTCCGGCCCCTATATAAGCATCCCCAAAGCCAGCCCTCGTCTTTACTCATCATTTTATATCCTCCAAAACCAAACCAAAAACCTCCCCATCTCCGATCTCAACATTCTCTGATCCTGGAAAACAAAACGGAACCCAAAACAAGAAAAGAAAAATGATGCCGAAGAGGCGCTTTGATGCTCAGTGGGAAGACGAACACAACGTCGAAAACGGTGGAAGATCATCATCCATCCCTTCTCCAAAGAGATTCAGAAAGTACGAAACCAAACAAACTACATCTTTACTTTCTGCTTTCCATCTTCAAATGTTTAGTTTCTGATCAAATTAACAATATATGCAGTGCGGTGAGAGATGTTCTTGGGAAGCAATCCATGGCGGACTTCGCTTCCAGCATGGAACCTTTTCTACGATCAGTGGTATGTATTGTTTTTCTTTTTCTTTTCTGGGTTTTCTTTCATTTCTCTTGGTTTTGTCTATTTCATCCGCCATTGATGAGCAGTCGAAGAAAAGTAGTCGCTGTAGTAGTAGTAGCTAGTAAGCTGGACGAGCTGACTTTGGCTTGGTCAAAGTCTTCTTAAACAAATAATAAACGTACTTCTCTCAGTTTTCCATTTCCTTTTATTCTTCTCCACTAGCTAGCTAGTAGTATTTATGGTTTCAAAATTTGATTCCAACCACTTGTGCAGATTCGTGAAGAGGTCGAAAAGACAGTTGTCCGCGTGCTCAGCCATCGATCATCCTTCGGTTCCAGGTCAGTTAATTACTTTCCATGACCAAATAAGTTATCTTTAGCGACGGGGTATATTTAGAGATTTTGTTGACTCATTTTTTTTTTCTAACTTCTATTTTGCAGGACGACTTTTGAAGGATCTGGGGTGAAGAAGGGACTGGTCCTTCACTTCGTGAACAAACTTCCTTCCCGCATCTTTACCAACGCCAGGATCGAAGCGGAGGATGGGAACCCCGTGAGGATCGTGCTGCTCGATGCAGCGACGAACACGATCGTCTCCTCGGGCCCGTTGTCTTCGATGAAGATCGAAATCACCGTTCTGAACGGTGATTTCGGATGTGACGATCGAGAAGATTGGTGCGCAAAGGATTTTAATGATAATGTTATCAAGGAAAGGGAAGGGAGGAGGCCGCTGGTGACTGGGGAGCTCAGCGTTGTTCTGAAGGATGGAGTTGGGCAGATCAGCGATGTGGTTTTCACCGACAACTCCAGCTGGCAGCGGAGCAGGAGGTTCCGGCTGGGAGCGAAGGCGGTGCAGAGAGGAGGTGCTTCTGGGGAGGTTGTCAGGATTAGGGAAGCTAGAAGCGAGCCTTTCGTCGTCAAGGACCACCGCGGTGAATGTGAGTATTTGAAAAATACATGGTTTATCTTCTTTTTTTTTTTTTTTGTAATGACCGTATGTGAGATGAAAATTGGTGAGGTGGAATAATATGGATTGAAATTTTTTCAGTGTATAAAAAGCACTATCCGCCAAAGTTGGGAGACGAAGTCTGGAGGTTGGAGAGGATAGCAAAAGAAGGCGCGTTCCACAAGCGACTGTCTGCCAATGGAATCAGCACGGTGAAGGAATTTCTCAAGGCTTATGTCATTGACCAAACTACTCTAAGAAGTGTAAGCAGCTATTGTCTTAATCAATCTCCATCTTCTTTCTTGTTCACCTTCATTTTAAACTCTTATTCAATCTAATCAACTAATTTCTCTGCTCCTTTTTCAATAGATTCTTGGAGGCGGAATCTCGAATAGAATTTGGGATTCGATCGTCCAACACGCTAATACATGTGTGCTGGATGAAACCAAGTTCTACGTCTACAACGACCATGCTCAAGGCCTCAGGCTCCTGTTCAATTCGGTGTATAAGCTTGTGGGCGCTATGTTTGACGATGGGCACAACTACGAGCCTCTTGATAGACTAACCCCTCCCCAAAAAGTAAGTAAAAACCATTCGAGCTTTCTTTCTCGCTTTTGATCACTAAAATCCTCTTCTACAATTCTTGACACGGTAATAAAATCTCACCGAATATGCTTCACTCGCTTTTCTCAGGTTCTGGTGGAGAACTCAAAGAAGCAAGCTTACAGAAACCTGGAAGGCTTGATCCCAATGGATTCCCGTTCAGCAATCGGACCCTCACGGCAACTCCCTCTGCCGCCGCCGGAAATCCAATCCGATCCCTTTCACCTCTCAAACAATCTCACCCTTCACCAACTCGAATTCCCCGTCCTCCGCCACGGTAAAAATCCTCTTTATAATTTCTTACCCCACCTCTGTTTTTTAACCACTCTGTTCTTCCCTCAACTCTCGATTCTCAAATTACCAAAATTGAAATCGCTTCTTTCCTTTCACTATTGCAGACGAATCCGACTTGCATCTGGATTTCAACAACAATAACAATTACTCAACAAGCTCATCGTCGTACGACAGCATCAGCACCAGCCCCATCCAACTCAGCCCGTTCCTACGAACGGCGAGCTTCAAGTTCTCCGGCGGCGGCAGTGCGGGACACTTTGCCATCCCGCAGGAATCCGGCGGATGGGCGCTGCAATCCGGCAGGTCCTCTTCATGGCCGACTACTGCACCGGAGGACACGGCGCTGGTAGCGGCGGCGGCTTCCCCTACTCCATGGGGACCTTTGTTTTTCCCGCCGAGGATCACGGAAGAAGAAGTGGCGGCGGCTGTTCTATCGTCGTTCCCGAGCTTCGGCGCCAGCCGGATGGATTTCCCCACCGCCGTCGGGAGGCCGAGGGCACGTTGGTGCAAGATCCGGACCGCGTTTAAGGTCCGATCGATGTTGTTGTCTGCTCAGAGAATGTGGCACTCGAGGTTCTATCAGTAAAAAGTTACGCCCAATGGGTTGGCGATGGCGACTGAGAAAATGGCTTTTTTTTAGAGTGTAAAGTAAAAGCGTCTCTAGTTCTTAGGAGGGTGAATTTGGCAACGCCAATTTTTTTTTTACTCCTGGGTAAAATGAGATGTATAGGTCACTTATTGTAACTTGTAAGTTTTACCGCTGGCTGTTTCGTTTTTTAGCCGTTCATGTAACTAGCAAGGTGAAAGAAGTGGTGGCGGCATTGTCTGAAATATAATGGTCGCCCCAATATCTTATATAGGCTTTTGGTTTTCTCCACTGATGGGCTATTTTCGATGGGCTAGATGACCTTGTATGTATAATCTGTAGGTCCCATTTGTTGGCTCGGTATTCTGCAGGAAATTACTCTTCTGATGGATCAGCTAGATGGTTGTTCTCTTCGGTTTGTTGGTCAGCGGCTCAGTGTAACAACAGAGTAACCCATTTGTTGTTTCGTAAGATTATGCTTTTGTCATCGCGTATTTGGCAGCGATTTGGCTTTGTTTCTTGGTTCAATAGTCTATAGGTCCCTTGTATAAACTGATGATCGATTCCAATCCTCTATTCAAGAGCATAGTTAATAAAATACAGTACGGGAAAGTTACGTATAAAATATGTACGGGTATGTTATTCCGTCTCTAAACTAATGTTATGTTTAATAGTATGTTAATATTCATAAATATATAAAAATAATTATTTTATAAATAAATAAATTTATAAATAATAGTAAAGCTAACAATTTAATTCATTAAATAAGGATATTAAATATGTTGTACGGGTTTTATACGTGTTCAGTACGGGAGCCATCAAATGAACGGGAAAAATGAAACGATTTGACAATAATACGGATACAAAAATTTTAAACAGATAAAATACGTACAGGTACATATACGTGTATTAAACGGAGTATTTACAAACTAAGTTGAAGAGTCATCGTAATAAATAAAAAAATTGTAGCTGGCTTCAAATGTATAGAGGATGGTTTCTTATGTTCCTGTAATCATCTCCCACCAAGAGGCAACAACAACAAGAGAATATGTGAAGAATGAAGATGCATTTACCACGAAGATTTGGTTGAACCAATTTTTTATAGAGGATCTCATTTTGCACTCATCCAACATCCCACTAATTTTCAATAGGTGTAAGGAACATGAACTACTTTATTCTATTATGCCAACAAAAAATGCAAGAGATAGATGAAAAACGTGTCTTCATACCGTAGCAAAGTAAAAAATCCGAATGAGGGGTTGATTTGAATTCTCATAATTGGGAGATGAGGGCTAAAGCTTTAACGATTATTCTAATTTCGAAATTTGTGCAAAATTTACATGTAATTTAACCTATATTTCAAAATTGAGTGGGGCTAGAGCCTCTCCTCGTTTCAACTTAGCTCTAACAATGTCTTCATGAATAAAAATACCCCCAAGTTGTAGGTGTTTAAATGGGTAGTTAGATCGGGGATGAAATTGGGCCAAACTCGACTCTGTTTTGCCAATACTTTAAAACATTTGGTCCCATAGGATCAAACATCCAACTTGACCAAGCAATGAGTTGGCTCACATTAATAAACACGTTTTTTTAATTATATTTTGGTACCCAAACTTATTTTCTCTTACAATTTAGTATCTAAAATTTAATTTTTACAAAACAGTTTAGAGATTTTGGTGGTAAAATAATGTTTTGAGTACCTTATTACTTTTTAATTTGCAATATAGTACCTAAACTTTACAACTTTACAAATAGGTCCAATATGTTGGTTATAAAATCATCAATACTTGTGATAAATCTTGTTGGAAATGAGTGAATAGATTTGAAAGCTATAAAGTCTCAAGTTGGAAAAACTACCACATTGGTAGTTTTACTTGGTGAAATGTGTATAAAGATAGGAGCCTCTCTCCTAAGGGCATGCTCCTTGGGGTGACCCACTTTTGTGGGAGAGGGAGGACCTAACAGACCACCACACACGCGCGTGCGCCTTCCGTCTTTCCGACTGGTCGGTCGATCGGTTGGTTCACTTGAGACTATATATTTTTTGGAGAAATTCCGAACGAAATTAATTATTAGATAATTAATTATTAATCGGTTACTTCGAATATTCTAAGGATAATCGATTAAAAGGAATATTCGAAAGATAATCATGCCAGGAATTATCTTACAGACGGGTTCTAATTAAGGAAGTAATTATCTTCCTTAATTAATCCGACTTATTCCCCAAGCAAGAGGGTATATTGCTAGGGGTTCGACTCCTATAAATAGCCGCCTCCCCAACCCCTCTAAACACACCACAATACGAGCATAAACACAATAGAGAGAGTGTTCAGAGAACTCGGGTTTTCGCACAAAACCGCGAGTACAGAGAAAAGATGTTTTATCTTGAAGACGGCCGGTTGATAGTCTACCGTGCGCATCGAGGGCAGTGTCGTGAACATCTTAAAGAGAGCAACCTAGTCCGCGACTCAGCTCCAGATTCCGTAACCTCGTTCTTGTTGTTGTTCCATTCCTAACAATTTTAAGACGTTCGGCTGCTGCTATGTCGACTGAACAGAATAACATGGTCGGATCTAATGTTGTCGATATCAATCGACCATTTCGCTTCGTTGGAGTCAACTTCCGTCGCTGGAGACAAAAGATGGAGTTCTACCTAACGACCAAGAAGTTGGCACACTGCCTCACCAGCATGCCCGTCGAGCTGCCGGAAGAAGCGACCGATGAGGAGAGGGTTGTTTCTGCTAAGGAAAGGGAGCATGACTTCCTGTGCAAGAACGACTTCCTCAACGGCCTGGCAGACGATCTCTACGACTACTATGCGGACAGCAAGAACACAGCAATGATGATCTGGGATGCGCTCCAAAAGAAGTATGACACAGAGGAGGCTGGAGCTAAGAAGTATGTTGTTAGCCACTACCTGCGCTACCAGATGGTGGATGACAAGTCTGTCGAAGTTCAGTCCCACGAACTTCAGAAAATAGCTCATGAGATCGTCTCTGAAGTTATGCCTCTGGACTATCAATTTCAAGTTGCTTGCATTATTGATAAGCTGCCCCCTTCGTGGAAAGATTTTAAGAATATGCTTAGACATAAAACCAAAGAATTTTCACTGGAAAGCTTGATTACTCGCTTAAGGATTGAGGAAGAGTCCCGCAAGCAGGATATGAAAGAAGAGGTGATGGTCGTCACTGCTAAACGACCCAACCCTAGAGCTCTTAAACCTAACCAGAAAGGGTTTAAGAGTAAGAACCAGTAGGTCCGCCCCCACCAGAATGGTGCCTCTCGAGGTAACCAAAGGTTCATGGCCCAAACCTCTAAGAATGACCCACCATTTATCTGCTATAACTGCGGTAAACCGGGTCATATGGCAAAAAAGTGCAGGAACAAGCATAACCGCTGCGGCCAGGGTTAACTTGACAGAAGAGGATTTGATAGCCATGATCACGGATATGATCGCTGAAGTCAACCTCACCGGTGACTCAGAAGGATGGTGGCTGGATACAGGTGCATCGAAGCATGTATGCAACAATTGTGCTATGTTTAAAACATACACAGAAGCACCTGCTGGCAAGAAAGTGTTGGGGACTACTCACACCACTATGGTTGCTGGTTCTGGTGAAGTGGAGCTGAACTTCACCTCTGGGAAGAAGATGGTGCTCAAGGATGTGTTGCACACTCCAGAGATAAGGAAGAATCTTGTTTTGGGATATCTTCTTAATAAGGCTGGGTTTAATCAATCTATTGGGGCGGACTTGTATACCCTTACTAAGAATAGGAGTTTTGTGGGAAAGGGATATGTATGTAATGGAATGTTCAAGTTGAATGTCGAAATTAATAAGATGAAGTCTTCAGTTTACATGGTGTGTGATTTGAATGTTTGGTATGCTCGTCTTTGTCATGTGAACGCACGAATTGTGAAGAATTTAAGCAAGCTAGGACATATCCCTAAACTCTCAATGAATGAATTTGATAAATGTGATTTCTGTAGCCAAGCTAAAATAACGAAAACGCCCCATAAATCTGTGAGTAGAGAATCAGAACCCTTAGATCTGATTCATTCTGATATTTGTGAACTAGATGGGACGTTAACTAGGTCTGGCAAGAGATACTTTATCACTTTCATAGATGATTGCTCTGATTATTGCTTTGTTTATTTGATGAAAACAAAAGTGAAGCCCTTGACATGTTCAAGGTATTTGTGGTTGAATTCGAAAATCAGTGCAATCGAAAGATAAAAAGACTTAGGAGCGATAGAGGATCAGAGTATGACTCTAATCCCTTCAAGGAATTCTATAGCTCACATGGTATCATTCATGAAACCACGGCACCATATTCACCAGAAATGAATGGTAAAGCTGAGCGGAAAAATAGGACATTTACAGAATTAGTTGTGGCTATTATGCTCAATTCTGGAGCTGCTTCTTCTTGGTGGGGTGATATTTTGTTGACGGTTTGCTATGTGCTAAATCGTCTTCCAAAAACAAATAGAAAAGAATCACCCTATGAGATCTTGAAGAATAAGCCACCTAATCTGTCCTATTTAAGAACGTGGGGCTGTTTGGCCTACGTAAGAATTCCTGATCCTAAGAGGGTTAAGTTGGCTAGTCGAGCATATGAATGTGTCTTCGTTGGCTATGCGGCCAATAGTAAGGCATATAGATTCTATGATTTGAATGCTCGTACTATAGAATCCATTGATGCTGATTTCTTTGAGACACGATTTCCATTTAAAACGAGAAATAGGGGGTAATGTACTACCCGCTATTAGAGATAACGGAACTAGTGGGGGTGTTGGATCTGAGGATGAACTCAGAAGAAGTAAAAGAGCTAGAATCTCTAAAGATTTTGGTGATGACTTTTACAGTACAGTATACACCCTAGAGGATCCAAAAAGTTTGCAGGAAGCATTAACTTCCATAGATGCAGACTTTTGGAATGAGGCCGTTATAGATGAAATGGAATCGTTAGAGCTAATAAGACTTGGCATCTAACAGACTTACCTCCTGGCTGCAAAGTCTTAGGTAATAAATGGGTTCTAAAAACGAAACGGAAACCTGATGGTGCAATCGAAAGGTTCCGAGCTCGCCTAGTAGTCAAGGGCTACAGGCAGAGAGAGATATAGATTTCTTCGACACCTATTCACCAGTATCTAGAATAACATCCATTCGTGTCATGATTGCTCTTGCTGCCTTGAACAATCTCGTGGTACACCAAATGGATGTTAAGACTGCTTTTTTGAACGGTGATCTAGATGAAGAAATCTATATGGAACAACCAGAAGGGTTTGTTATCCCTGAACATGCCTCGAAAGTCTGTAAGTTGGACAAATCATTATATGGTTTGAAACAGGCTCCAAAACAGTGGCATGAGAAGTTTGACACTCTCGTTCTCTCACATGGCTTTAAGGTGAATGAAAGTGACAAGTGTATTTACTGCAAGTCAGAGAATAACACTTGCACTATCATATATTTGTATGTAGATGACATGTTGATATTTGGTACAAATATTCACGTGGTCAATGAAGCGAAAGCCATGTTAAAAGAGAGCTTTGAGGTGAAAGATCTGGGAGAAGCAAAATTTATGCTTGGAATCCAGATAACCAGAACAGCAAATGGTTATTCTCAAGATCAATCTAGCTACATAGAGAAGATCTTGAAGAAGTATAACTATTTCGACTGTAAACCTGCGTGTACTCCGTATGATGCTAGCATCATTGGCAGTCTCCGTTATGCTGCGGATTACACTCGACCAGACATTGCATATGTCGTGGGATTGCTTGGCAGGTTCAACAGTTGTCCTAGTAGAGAGCATTGGAATGCTATAGAGAGGGTCATGAGATACCTCAAGAGAACAGCAAACCTTGATATACACTATCAAAGGTTTCCTGCTATACTAGAAGGGTATAGTGATGTGGATTGGAATACCCTATCAGATGACTCCAAGGAAACCAGCGGGTATGTTTTTAACATCGCTGGTGGAGCTGTGTCTTGGAAGTCAAAGAAACAAACAATCCTAGCTCAATCAACTATGGAATCAGAGATGATATCACTAGCAACGGCTAGTGAAGAAGCAAGTTGGTTGAGAGGATTGTTATCAGAGATTCCCCTATGGGAAAGGTCGGTCCCTCCGGTATTGATCCATTGTGATAGTACCGCAGCCATGGCTAAAGTTGAGAATCGGTTCTATAACGGAAAGAAACGACAGATTCGTCGTAAGCACAGTATTGTAAGAGACTAACGATAAGAGCAGTGAGAGTGGATAATATAAGATCCGAACAGAATCTAGCTGATCCTTTCACGAAAGGATTACCTAGAGAGAAAGTCCAGAATACCGCCAAGGGTATGGGACTTATGCCTACCGAACCACGGACTACAAGCAGTGGCGGAGGCACTGCATACCAAGGTGGGTACTGGGACCCACCTTGGTTCGGGAGAAAATATGTACGTCTAGGTTAACAGTGGTAGAAGGTTGTATCGGACAAGTCAACGGTAGGATATTTTATGCTGAAAATGTGGTTTAATCATGGTTCAACCATTTCATACGCTAATATCTTCTATCAATTTCGCTTACAGTATGAGATTTTTCTTATCGAACCACCAGTACGCTACGGTTTTTCACTCCTTAATACAATAATTAAGTGACAATGAGATTTTTCACCTAAAATTCATCAATATTGATCAATATTTCTACCATCAAACAATAATTATATCATGAATTTAGCTATCATCATTATATATAATACGTTTTAGTTTCTACATAAACAATATTAGCACAAAATATAACTTCATCCTCCAAGTTTCAAATCCTTAATATATCCATTATCTATCGCCAAGCTCATTTTGTTGAAACTCACTAGATCCTTTTTATCCTAATAATGAATGCAATAAATCAGGTTTTAGACTCGAACTAAGGCTACACTGCAAGTGTTGAAAGAAAATTTTCAATGAACCACGTGGATATTAAAAAAATTCGGACCCACCTTACATAAAATCCTGGCTACGCCACTGACTACAAGTGATGGTAACCCGGCCCAATAGACTGGAGATACCAAGAAATGGGTTCAATGGGTAATAACAAGTCATGAGTAGTATGCGAAAAGTTAATGCATAGTGAAGCATGAATCCCAAAGCAATAGAGGTTGAGTTAATAACTCTTAATGAGATCTATACCCTATGTGGGGTGGAGTACTTTACTTTGGGGGTACTTCTGATAGACTCACCTATGTGAATGTGGGAGTGGGGTCGCTCCCTATGGAACTTTGGAGGCACAAAGTTGCTAGAGCGTTCACTAAACCAGGATAACGTGCATGGCCATAAACGCACGGGCTAAGAAGAGAACACAACTCAATGAAAAGATCTGGTGTGCTACACTGTCTGAGATAGGGTTCAAGACTACGAGTCACCCTTATGAAATCGGAAGTGTAACCACTACGCTAAGGTTCAAATCTTCGCGATACCTTAGCTTATGCCCGATCTTATGGAACTGTTAATGCTCAGAGATAGTTTCAAAACTATTCAAGTGGGGGATTGTTGGAAATGAGTGAATAGCTTTGAAAGCTATAGAGTCTCTAGTTGGAAAAACTACCACATTGGTAGTTTTACTTGGTGAAATGTGTATAAAGATAGGAGCCTCTCTCATAAGGGCAATGCCCCTTGGGGTGACCCACTTTTGTGGGAGAGGGAGGACCTAACTAGGGCTTGAAGTTTGGTACCGGTATTTGGGATATACCGAATACCGTACCGAATTTGTCTATATTTGGTATTACCGAATATACGTATTATTTTGTGGGATTGGGATTGGGATTGGATTTTAATTGTTATTCGGTATTAGGGATTACGAGATTGGGATCGGTATATACCGAAATACTGATCAATACCGAAATATAAGCTAGTGTGTATTTTATCCTCTCAACTAGAATCTCTCAATCAATACTACGCAAGCCTCAACCACCAAAAGTGTCATTTGATTATACATAGATCATTACATCACTATTTCACACTAGTATTAGTCGTCTCTCAACCTCAAATTTGTCAAATTAAAGATTACCAATTACAAGAACTTGAGATGTTAATTCTAGGCAACTCTAGACTATTTGCTTAGTCTCTTTGCGCTAAATTAAATAATAAAATCTAATTTATATAATTAATTATTAATTGCAAAGGTAATTAATTATGTATTCGATAATACCGATTGGGATACCGAGGTACCGATTGGGATACCGAAATTATTTAAGGATTGGGATACCGAAATTATTTAGGGATTGGGATTGACTTTAGGGTGTAATTCGATATTCAGGATTTTGGTATTTGGTATTGGGATACCGATACCGTACCAATTTCTACCCCTAGACCTAACAGACCACCAGACACACGCGCGCCGTCTGCCCGACCGACTGGTCGGTCGGTTGGTTCACTTGAGACTATATACTTTTTGGAGAAATTCCGCACGAAATTAATTATTAGATAATTAATTATTAATCGGTTATTTCGAATATTCTAAGGATAATCGATTAAAAGAAATATTCGAAGGATAATCCCGCCAGGAATTATCTTACAGACGGGTTCTAATTAAGGAAGTAATTATCTTCATTAATTAATCCGACTTATTCCCCAAGCAAGAGGGATAATCCTAGGGGTTTGGCTCCTATAAATAGCCACCTCCTCAACCCCTCTAAACACACCACAATACGAGCATAAACACAATAGAGAGAGTGTTCAGAGAACTCGGGTTTTCGCACAAAACCGCGAGTATGGAGAGGAGTTGTTTTATCCTGGAGACGACCGGTTGATAGTCTGTCGTGCACATCGAGGGCAGTGCAGGGAACGTCTTAAAGAGAGCGACCTAGTCCACGACTCAGCTCCAGATTCGGTAAGCTCATTCTTGTTGTTGTTCCGTTCCTAACAAATCTCTTCAAACAAATATCGTCCAAACAAAATGTTCTTATTAACTGAAACTAGTGCTAATATCATAGTAAAAAATTGAGTTTCAGCACTATAATCTTTGTCTTAATAATCCATAGCTTTATGGTGATAGGATGGTTGTTAATAACTAAATTAAGATGCCACGTTGATTCCGACGTGGTGATTACCGTATATTCTATCTATTATTATTATATTATTTCTGCCACGGTTAAAATATCTCGTCCCACGTGTAAGCCAACTTTCCCTGAACGGACGGAATTATCCCGTCGTCACGGCTCATACACGCCACGCAAAGGTCTCTCGGCCTAATTACCGTACACTACATGGGTGGCTACAAAATTACATCCAAGGGATTATGTGAGATGTGTTGCCATTCTTTTTTTATCCCAAAATGTAGTTTCGGTTATTAAAAAATAAAATAATAAGCTAGGATTACAATTACTTCTACTTGGACAGTCTACTGGATTCGAAGAAATGTAATTAAGACCAATGTAGTTAAAAGCGCGATTTTATTTAGAAGTGAAAAATGGATAAAATCGTAAAACATAGAATCAAAGCGTAAAAGTGTAAGTTTTTGACGCACCCTCTAAAATAGCTAAAATATGTTAAGTACAACATATAGTATGTAAAATGTGAGTGTGTAGATTTTAGATAAGTGAATAACTACATTAAATTCATAATTAAAATGTAATATCTAACACATAAACTAATTTGTGTTGACTCAAAAGTAGAGAAAACTCATAACATCTTAATAATAAGCAAATAAGTGTAGATCGTAACACGTAAAAGAGCTTGAGAATCCAAATTCTCATAAGCTGGTTTGAGTTTACATAATTACATACAATCAATTACCAATAAACTTTTATCGTAACCCAGGTAAGAGCCACAGGTGAAGATTAAGGGAGAAGACTGATAGAAGGTCAGCGGCTGTTGAGAATACCATTAGGTGTCTTTTCAACATAATGTGAAGCTCCTATCTCAACACTAGTTGTAGAACGAGTGATGAATCATGTTTTCCTTTTTTTATTTTTTGCTGATATGTCTCCAAAATTAAATAATTTTGGGTCAGTTAGTACATTTTTATGAGATGATCAAAATCGTATAAAAACGCTTTAGAATCGCGATTTTACCTATTTTAAGCAATTTTACCGATTTAACCAATGTTTTTACCAATTTTTGTGACTAAGCGACTTTAGGTAGAAACTGAAGCGTTTTGGTGGCCTATATACGTAAAAATGTAAGTTTTTACATTTTAATGCACGATTTTGACTGCACTACTTAAGACGAATAATTATAACAAATTATCACACAAATATTCACTAAGTTTCTCGATACTATGTAATCATAACTAGGCAACTAAAATCTTTAAAGCGAAAGACTAATGTCATATGGTAGGGGTGGCTATACGGTCCGGTCCGGTTAAATTGGCCCAAATTGATCCGGTCCAGTCCGGTTTTTTTGAAAATATAAGGACCAAAGATTGGATTGGATACAGTCCGGTCTTGATCCGGTCCGGTCTTGACCCGGTCCGGTCCCAATTCGGTCTTGATTTTATATTGAGATTGTGAGAATTTGAGTGGCCTAAGGCCTAAAAGGGTGAGGAGTTGGTTAAGTTTTGTACTAAGTTCAAAGGTTTGTGACCGTTTATGCAAATTACCCTTAAGTTTTGGGTGTTAAGCTCTCTTATCCGGTCTTTATCCGGTTTTTTACCTCAAATCTAAGCCCAAAGATTGGATTGGATTGTTTACTATCCGGTCCCGGTCCGGTCTCGGTCCGGGTTATACGGTCCGGTTTCCGATTTTTCATCCGGTCCCGGTCCAAATAGCCAGCCCTATCATATGGGCAAGTTGGGGGAATTTAGGGGAAATCGCATAATGGCAGTGTCAAGTAATTAATCCCAACTCCAGCGCCAATTTTCACTCCTCCCGCGAAAATATCTAGCGAGAGAGAGATTATGTATTGGCTTAGGTAGATGCTTATCAGAGAACAGAGAGACTTGATCTCGAACCTTCTTCCCTTGCTATAACTACAACTTCTCTCCAAACGTAGGAGATATTTTTTCTCTCTCTACACAAAAACTCCCCTCTTTCTCTCTCTCTAAACGAAGAATAAAAGAGAAACGCCCCCGGAATCTCCATCGCCGGACCCAATTGATTTCGACTGATCGCCCTCTTCCACACCCCCCCCCCCCCCCCCCCCCCCCCAAAAAAAACTGTAGCCACTACTTCGCCTTGTTCTAATTCGCCGGCGGCGGCTTCCGTCGGGTTGTTGAGTTCCGGATTTGTCACCCACGTATGAACAGATAGCAGGAAGAGGATCGAGAAAAGTAGGGAGATGGATCGGGAAGGAGGTTCCAACGGTGGCGCTCAGTCTTCCTACTACGCCGTCCTTGGGATCCGAAACGACGCCTCCTTCTCCGACGTCCGCTCCGCCTACCGCCGCCTCGCCATGGTAATTATAAGTCTGGACTCCCAAAAAAACGCCCAATTCGATTGAGTAATCAATTTGGCATCGAATTCGAAATTTCAGCTGAAATCAGGACCTATTTTCGTTTTATTGCAGAGATGGCATCCTGACAAATGGGCTAGTAACCCTGGATTAGCTGCCGGAGACGCGGAGCGTCGATTCCAGCAAATACAGGAGGCTTACTCCGGTGAGTTCCTTTTCGTTTCTCCCGAAAAAGGAAGTTCTTCCACTCTTCCTCTCTATAACTCCGTAGATTAGATTCGCGCCGGTGGATGATGATGACCCGATTTGCTCTGTGGGCAGTTCTTTCCGACCCGGGGAAGAGGTCAATGTACGACGCCGGGCTCTACGATCCTCTCGAGGAAGAAGACGAGGTGGGTTTCCAGATGCCGTGGGGAAATAAAAATATCTTCCTCCGGCCGCGTTTTACCCTCTCTTGCTTACAAACGTCGTCGTTTTTGCTTTTTGGGCCGGTGGATAAAAAATTTAATTACTTTTCTTCATTTACTTGTTTGCCCTCCCTAGAAGCTCTTGCCTAATTCCTATGTTATTTTTAATGCTGGCAGGAATTTTGTGATTTCATGCAAGAGATGATTTCTATGATGAATAATGTCAAGGATGAGGTAAAATTAAATATTTACATTTAAATTGTTAAAATGGTATTTTGTTTTTCCTTTTTTGGTAAGTTATTGATTTTAGTAATTTGCCTTGATTTGGGTAATTAATTAGGGGGATAGTTTCGAAGATCTGCAAAGGATGTTCGTGGAAATGGTGGGCGGTGGGGATGGTCCAAGCTTTGACCTAGGCGGCCAGAATCAGACGGACGGCAAAGACCACGTGTCAATTCATCGAAGGGTAATCCCGCCAAGCGCAGCTCTACCCGATGCTGATGTGCCGCACCGGATTACAAACCCTCAAACTGAAATTT
This sequence comes from Linum tenue, assembly GCA_946122785.1. NCBI lineage: Eukaryota > Viridiplantae > Streptophyta > Magnoliopsida > Malpighiales > Linaceae > Linum > Linum tenue. The sequence continues at coordinate 34,040,507 of CAMGYJ010000010.1, read as the reverse complement.
GCCTACAGCTCGATCGTGTTTTTTTTTTTTTTTTGGTGGTGGTGGCACTCGACTTCCCCTATTGTAGTGGTACTTATTTGATCAAAATCTAAAAACAAGACCGATCAATTTTAGTTTATTGAAGTGAATGATTTTGCTTGGTGTTTGGGGATGGTGGGGAGGTGGTTTATGTGTAGGGAGAGAGGAGTGGCTGTGTATGTGGACAACTATTTAGTGTTCATTGCAATAAAATATATGTAGTGTTCATTTTTACTTTGTCCTAATTTGTGATCCATCATTGGATTTGACTCATTTGAGTGATTAGAGTTTTATAGCATTATGGATGGCTGGAATATATAACCAAAACTAGTTATCAGGTAATTAGCATAAAAGATTATCAGGTAATTAGCATAAAAGGTTACGAACCTTTTGTATCAATTAATTTGTAATCTTTTGTATCAATTAATTTGTAATGACTTGGTGATAATCTGTGTACTTAGTACAAAATGGTTACAGTTCATTTTAATACAAGTTCAACAACTTTTTTTACCGTGTTGATGTCATTACAAGTTAAACTTCTTGTGAATGTTTTATACAAAGGTTAAAGGTTTGAACGATCTATAATTCACTACAACTGAGGTATGGTGGCTTTTTCAATTTATGTTGATGACCCATTATTGTTTAAAATTTGCTTAGCGTCTCACAAAAGAGTGAAGGCTGCTTTTCGATTGAAGGAACTCAGCCTACTTTCTTACCTATTTTGTATCGGAATCGAAAGGACAACGGAAAAATGGGAGTTCAAACCACATGATTTCAAGTTGTTTTTATTTATTGAAAACATGATTTCCAAGTTTAAATGCAATCCATTTACCAACATTTTTTCTAGACACATTTACAATTACACCCATTTTCGCAGCTTTAGAATCTATATTTGAATAGAAGTGTAAGGATCTCAACATGTAGAATAGAAGTGTCGAGACGCTGGTTGATGTTGGTGGTATCCAAACACGTCTATGAATATTATTGTTTTTTTTGTTTTGTTATTATTAAAGATACAATTGTGTTACTGTTTCATAGGAGTGTTGCTAATATGAACCGCCGGTCATTATTTTATCTCACCTGCAAGAATTCTGCAACAATATATACATGGTGAAATAGTTCCTCTCCTTTCACTTATGCGTGTGCCCTTTAAGTTGTGGCTTTTTTTTGTTTGCCTGAGAATAATTTGAAGGTTTGCTATTAGCGGTTGTACTATAAAAAGTTAGTGTTAGGGTATTTTGTATCGAAGTTGTGATTCAACCGTGATTCAACTATTTCATACGTTAAAAACCACCTACCGGTAGAATATTTTTATGGTCAAACCGTCAATACCGTATTGTTTCACAAATACTTATTAATTCTTGACCCACAAACTCGTCCAGGTCAACGGGTCAAACCAGATTCACAACCTCGGACACTACTAATAGTTAGCATTGGGATATTTTGTGCTAAAATCGTTGTTCAATACTGGTTAAATCATGCTTGAAACTTTGATCCAACCCAAGCCTCGATGCATCTTCAGAAAAAAAAATCAAAATTTGTAAAATCATATCGACGGTCGTATCGAAAGAGTTAGCATTAGGGCATTTGTGCTAAATCGTAGTGCAACTGTGGTTAAATCATTTTATACCGCTAAAATCACCTACCGATTTAGATTCCGTTAGGATTTTTTCGATTGGACCGCTAGTACGGTACAATCGTAGTTGAACTGTGGTTAAATACGACTTGACATGTTGCTCCAACCCGAGCCTCGAATTATGTTAAAAAAATATAAAATAGTAAAATCATACCTAAGGTCGTACTGAAAAAGTTAGTATTATAATATTTTGTATAAAAATCATAGTTGACCGTGATTAAAATCAGGCTTGACACATTGTTTCCAACCCGAGTCTGGATTTATGTTCAAGAAAGAATAACCAAGAAAAATTGTAAAACCAAATAGAAGGTCGTACCGGGAAAGTTAGAATTATGATATTTTGTGCTAAAATCATAGTTCAATCGTCGTTAAACAAGGGTTGACACGTTGCTCCAACCCGAGCCACGATGTATGTTCAAAAAAAAAAACAAAAAATTTGTAAAACCATACCAAAGGTCGTACTGAAAAAGTTAGCATTATGGCATTCTCTGCTAAAATTGAAGTTCAATCTTGATTAAATAATTTCATACCGCTAAAATCTCCTAGCAATTTAGATTCTGTTAATAGTTTTTTTTATTGAACCACTACTAAACACGATTGCAAATCAAATACTAGTTAGTAAACAATATATCTAATACTATGAGAAGCCACACCAAAGCCCGACACATAATCTACATAGTTAAACAAATTCCTACAATGCCTTGAAGTAAGGTAACTTGATTTTTTTTACCTGCTATAGAAGGTTTCACAGGTTGCAAAACACAATAGGCATTGCGTAATGACTAATGATTACGTAAAATATGTGTATCTTACGTAACAGTTGTAAAATTTCATTACGGAAGCCTTATGTAATGGAGGGTTCTTTTACGTAATGAATGTTTACCTTGCGTTACGTAAAGTGATAAGTCATTACGGAAGTCTTACGTAATACTTCTACTTTAACTGTTACGTAAGAAATAACTGTCATTACAGAAGCCTTACGTAATTGAGACTTCTTTTACGTAATGAATATTAACTTTGTGTTACGTAAAGTGTTAAGATATTACGGAAGGCTTACGTAACGCTTCGGATATAACTGTTACGTAAGAAATAACTATCATTACGGAAGTCTTACGTAATAGATGTGTATTTTATGTAACAGTTGTAAAATGTCGTTACAGAAGCCTTACGTAATTGAGGCTTCTTTTACGTAATGAATATTAATCGTGCGTTACGTAAAGCGTGAAGTCATTACGGAAGCCTTACGTAATGCTTTTGATTTAACTGTTGCGTAAGAAACAACTGTCATTACGGAAACCGTACGTAATGGATGTGTATTTCACGTAACAGTTGTAAAATGTCAATACGGAAGCCTTACATAATTGAGGCTTCTTTTACGTAATAAATATTAACCTTGCATTACATAAACTGTGAAGTTATTACGGAAGTCTTACGTAAAACTTCTGATTTGATTGTTACGTAATTGTAAATTGTCATTACATAATTAATAATTAAAAATTAAATTTAAGCGAAATTATTAATAATGATGTTTGTTTATTATTTAATAAATAATTGAAAATGGATGAAATGGACCAACCTTCCACGATTTTTATTCAAAATATTATGTATTCTTTTTTATAAGATTATTTAAAATATTGTAATTTTTTTGGTAACAAAATATTCTAATTTAAATTACAAAGATGGTTGCTTGAGCATTAATTTTTATAAAAAAAAACTAAAAGCCTCCCATTATCAATCGGCCCAGCCCAATACGAGTGCAATTTAACAAAGTGCACGGGCAGTCGGCCGTTGGGCGCCGATAGCCCTTTTTTGTATTTTCGTTTTATTTTTTAATCAATAACTCAAAATAAATTTATTTATTTGAACGGTTTAGATCTATACAAATTACCTAACTTGAAATTATATTAAGTTAGTGCAGGAGGTCGCTAACAATTAATAACAATTAATAGGGTATTTAAATGAAGTGAGCTTCTTTGTTGCCGTGTGTTCTCAAACACGTGTCGTGTTACAAACTGATCAAATTGGATATGCTTCAATTCTCAATCGCCTGCTCATCATCAGAATATTTTCTTTTTTGCTTTGTATGTTTCCTCTCTTTGTTTTTGTTCTTAATGCACATGAGACATGACATGATATTTTTTGGGTGGGGGTGGGATTGATCAATGGAAGCAAAAATGGGGACATGTGTGAGTGTCGACTGTCGATCAAGATTGAAATGACACTTGTTATTATTGTTGGGCAATGATATGGTTTACCAAGGTTATACCGATTTTATTTCAATTATTGAAATGAGGTTGTACCGGAAAAGTCAGCGATATGGTATTTTATGCTAAAACTGTGGTTTAATTATGGTTCATCTGTATTATACTGCTAAATACCTCCTACCAATTTTGCTTTCGGTAGAAAGTTTTTCAGGTCGGACCGCGGGTACGATATGGTATGTTAATCCTTATTTTATTCCGATTTTATAAAACATGTAGAAAAGTGATAAACGATTAGTATTCGATGAATTATCTGATCATATCGATTTGTCAATAATTTTCCTGAATTTGAAACGGTTTTGACTACCATTTCATACGTGTAATATTCCAGCCGATTTCAGGTTTGCAACGATTGAACAGAATTATACAGGTTACAACATCTCCCCACATTATAGAGATTAGAGAATGGTGCAAGTAGCTTGATATGGCGAGGAAGATGAGGATGGACGGAATTATTATAGAAATACAAGAACAGAAAGGGTGGTGCTCTATTATTTTAATTCGTGAAGGAGGATATTTTTGTGTAAAAGAAAGTGGGAAAAGGGGGGATGGATATTGGATGGTTCTAGTGGCCTGCTTATTTGGCTAAACTTTTTGTAACTTGTTTATCACATTAAAAATCTTGGTTGGTTGGTGGGTTTTGAATGGAACCCACCATAGAAAATGGGGCGTTTGTAGATCATTATTATTATTATTATAAATTAAATTATCGGCCCTGGTTTCATAGTGATGGCCATGGGCCAATGGTTAGTTGGGGCGATTTGTTTATGAGTTCGCCTCTCTTTACATCCTAAATATGGTAATAGGACCGGCTTCTTGGACCAAGACAATCGGTTTGGTTTTTTTTCTCTCTCACGGGGAAGGGAAGGAGCCACCGCCACGTCACCATCATCACATGGTTCGCCTCCACCGACCCGACGGGGTTGGGAACCAAACTGGACTGGACCCAAATCGTGTATACGAATGGTTGGTGGATAGAGTAGGAGTAGGACCCAGAGATATATTTTTCAGTCTGGTTCTAATTGAACTGTATTTTGGTCTTTACCTTATAACTGAAGGAATAACAGAATTGATGTGGAGATATTCTGAGGCAATCAAAACTTGATCTTCCTCTTGGATTCAGCTGTTGCTTTATACAAGATTACAGGAGGTTTGTTAGAGTGTAACGGAGAGTTTACAGGGGAGTGATGTAGTGGGTGCAGGTTAATAGGTGCACTAAGCTAATTACAAAAATAAGAAAAGAAATATTATTCTTTTTCTCTAATACGCCCCCGCAAGATGGAGGTAGTGTCAACGACTCCAATCTTGGACCGTAGGAGAAGGAACCGGGCAGCTGGCAGTGGTTTAGTGAGAGTGTCAGCAAGCTGCTGGGCTGTAGGAACATAATGAACATGGAGACGGCCGGCCTGAACGAGCTGACGAACAAAATGATAGTCGAGGGCCAGATGCTTCATGCGAGAGTGAAAAACGGGATTGGAGCTAAAGCATGTAGCCCCAAGATTATCGGAGAAGAGAGTGGGCGGAGATGCCAGCTGATGATGAAGTTCAGTCAAGAGATTCTGCACCCATTCGAGCTCGGCAGTGGCATGGGCAATGGCACGATACTCCGCCTCGGTGCTGGAGCGAGCAACAGTACGTTGTTTCTGGGAACGCCAGGAGATAAGTGAGTCCCCTAAGTAGACGAGGAAGGCGGAAGTAGAGGTGCGATCATCTAAATTACCAGCCCAGTCGGAATCAGCAAACGCAGTGAGGCGCAGAGGCATAACAGAGCGGCGAATAGCAAGGCCATAGGACAGTGTACCACAAACATAGCGGAGCAGGCGTTTGAGATTTTGCCAATGCGAGACGGTCGGGGCATGCATATACTGGGAGAGCTTGTTGACAGCAAATGCGATGTCAGGACGAGTGTAGACCAGATACTGGAGGGACCCGAGAACCTGCCGATACCGGGTAGCATCAGTGGGAGAAGTACCATCACGAACAGAAAGAGTGACGGAGGAGGCCAGAGGAGTGGAGACTGGCGTGGCATCAAGCATATGAAACCGAGTAAGGATATCAGTCATATACTTATGCTGGGAGAGAACATAACCTGAAGCCGTGGGGATGACCTCGATGCCTAAGAAGTAGTTGACATCACCAAGTTCTTTGAGAGAGAACTGACGAGCCAAGGCAAGTTGAAAGGTAGAGAGGGTGGCATCATCATTACCAGTAAGAAGAAGATCATCAACATAGACCAGGAAGTACATGAGGACCCCGGAACGATGATACACAAATAAGGAGGCATCAGACTGAGTCTTCTGAAAACCAAAGGCAAGAAGAAATGAGCTGGGAGCAGTATACCAAGCCCGGGGTGCCTGTCGTAATCCGTAAATGGCACGACGGAGACGACAGACATGAGTAGGGTGTTGCGGATCAACAAACCCGGGGGGTTGGACCATGTATACCTCATCCTCCAGAGGCCCTTGTAAGAAAGCGTTGTTGACGTCGAACTGCTTGATCGGCCAATTGTGAGAAAGCGCAATGGTGAAAACCGTCCGGACGGTGACCGGTTTGACCACTGGGCTAAAAGTATCCTGGAAGTCCACACCAGGACGTTGATGAAAGCCCTTTGCCACAAGGCGACACTTGAACAAGTTGATAGAACCATCGGAGTGGTGTTTGATGCGATATACCCATTTGTTGCCCAAGACATTGAAGTGGGGCTGACGCGGAACGAGGTCCCACGTATGATTTTGAAGAAGGGCAGAATGTTCCTTGTGAAGTGCTGCATCCCATTCGGCATATTTCATAGCTTCGGATACTGAACGCGGCTCAAGAGGAGGAGGGCGAGTTGTCATATTAGCCTGAAAGAGCTTCTTGGGCTTATATATGCCATCCTGGGCCCGGGTGGTCATCTTGTGAGTGCGAATAAGGGGAGGAGGGCCTGCAGGTCGGGAAACAGTGGGCACCGGCGAGGAAATCTCAAGCCGGTGGGAAGAGGAAGGGGCCTGGGGGGCCGTGGACACAGCAGAGGAAGGCGGGCGGGCCTGGGGAGCTGATGAAGAAGCCTGGCGGGCCTGGGGAGCTGCGCGGGCCTGGTGACCTGCTGAAGAGGCCGGGCGGGCCTGGTGGGAATCGGATCCAGGAGAGGCAGGTGGCCCAGCGGGAGCAGGAGGCCCAGTGGAGGGAGTCGGCCCAGATGAATTGTTGGATGGAGCTGTCGCAGGGGAGAGGCCAGCAGCTGAGGAGGGGGGAGCTTGGAGAGTGCCAATGATGGGCCGAGATCCATGGTGTGGGAGATGAACAATAGATGGGCCTGTGTCATGCAGCCATGTATCCACCGTGGGGGAATCTTCAGAAGAATTAGTGGAGAACCCAGGAAAAGAATTCTCGACAAATATAACATGCCTAGAGAGGAACATGCGATGAGTTTCGGGATCAAAACATTTGTAAGCACTGCGTTGGGGACAATAGCCTAGAAAGAGACAAGGCCGGGAGCGGGGATCAAGTTTATGAGAGGAGTAAGGGCGTAACCAGGGATAGCAGAGACACCCAAAAATACGAAGTTTATGATAGTTCGGAGCAAGGTTGAACAACACAGTGTAGGGAACTTGACCACGGAGAGCAGAGGAGGGGAGACGGTTAATTAAATAGGTAGCCGTGGAAAAAGCAAAAGACCAAAAGGTAGTGGGAAGATGAGCATGATGCAGGAGAGTGATACCCGTTTCGACGAGATGGCGATGTTTTCGTTCGGCAAGACCATTGTGCTCAGGAGTATGTGGTGGTGTAAGGAGATGACTAATGCCATGATTAACAAGCGTAGAGCACAACTTTTGGAATTCCCCTCCACCATAAGAATAAATGCGACGAATGGTGGTGGAAAAATAATTTTCAACCATCTTGCGAAAATCAAGAAACACTTGAAGAACATCAGACTTAAATTTCAACGGATAATACCATGTATAACGGGAAAAATGGTCAACGATAATTAAATAATAACGAAAACCATCAATGGAGGAGACCGGAGCCGGACCCCAAACATCCGTATACAGTAAATCAAATGGTCTAGTGCTGAATAAGGAAGACACAGCAAATGGAAGTTTGTGACTTTTATTGGAAAGGCAAGAGTTGCAATGATCACTGATGAGAGAGGAAGAGACGGGTAAGGATTGAGAGCGAAGGAGACTGGAGAGTGAGCTGGAGGAAGGATGGCCAAGGCGGGCATGCCAGGACGTGGAGGAGGTACGAGTGGTGACAAGCGCAAGACGAACATGGTCCACATCACTAGGCAGCTCATAAACATCGCCATTATTTCCCCCTTTCAGCAGTGGCGCCCCCGTGCGAAGATCCTTCACAACAAAACAATCAGCAAAAAATTCCACCGAAATGGGATTAGTACGACAAAGTTTAGCAACGGATATAAGTTTGCGCTTGATGGAAGGAGCACACAAAACATCACGTAATTGCAAGGAAGAAGTTGAGTGTGGAAGAGAAGTAGACCCAATATGCGTAATTTTCAAACCTGTGCCATCACCAATAAGGAGCTCATCAGGGCCATTATAATCCGAGTAAAGAGACAGATTGACTAAATCGGAGGTAACATGATGAGAAGCTGCCGAGTCAAGAAGCCATGGACCCGAAGACGAAGGCCGGGCGGTGGTGGTATGATGAGCTTGAGATTGACGGGCCTGATACGCCTGGCGCGCCTGTGGAAAGAGTTTAAAGCATTGGCGAACCTAGTGACCCGGGCGGTCACAATACTGACATATAACAGTGGGCCGACGATTGGTGGACTGAGCAGGAGAGGGCGGCCCAAGAGAGGACTGGTCTGGATGGGAATATGATGGGCCTGATGAGGCCCGCTGAAAGTCAGAGGCCCGCTGTGAGGGAGCCCGTTGAGGCTGCTGAGAAAGCCCTCGTTGGGAGCGAGGGGAAAACAAGCCGCCGCCGCCGTTATGGTGCCGCTGCTGTCCCTGAGAAAAAAAGGCAGTTGGCACCGCTGAACGAGTTTGAGCCTGGAGATCGGCTTCATATTCAACACGAGAGTCAACCAAATCCTCCAAACAGAACCCAGAACCACGAGCACGAACAGCCGCCGCAAATGCACTGTATTCATCACCCAACCCGCGAAGGCAGAAGACAACCAGGTCGTCGTCGGAGACAGGTTTTCCAGTAAGAGCGAGTTCTGCAGCGATGCCCTTTAAATCATTCACAAATGACATCACATCACGATCCCCTTTCACAGTTTTGGCCAATTTTCCTTTCAGATGCAAGATGCGGGATTGGGCATGACTCGCATACAGCTTTTCTAAAATCAACCAAGCATCCCGAGATGTCGAAGCAGCAGAAACAAATGAATAGATGGATTCAGAAATCGAGCAGCGTAAAGCATGAAGGATGAGATTATCTTGTCGAAACCAATACTGATACTCTGGGTTGGGTGTTGTAGTCGCATCCACCATGACTGTGCGAGAAGGAGCGACGGAAGTCCCGTCGATGAAGCCGAACATATCGAGACCCATAAGCAGGGTTTCAAGCTGGGAGCGCCAGGATGCGAAGTTGGTTGGGGTGAGCTTCAGGGGAAGCTGAGCAGCCGGATTGAAGGTGATTATGGTAGGGGTCTCTGCATATGAAGCGGTGTTGACAACACCCGAAGTGCCGGACATGGTGACCGGAAACAGAGAGGCTCGAGAAAGAGGTAAAGAACAAAGGGAAAAAAAGAGGTAAATGGATCGATGCTAGCTGATCTTGGCTGGCTCTGATACCATGTCAACAACCAGTTGCTCCCAATAACTGGAGTTGTTGGGAGAGGTTCAATCGTGGATCATATACCACAACACTAACACCCCCCCTCAAACGAAAGCCAACTCACGGGCTTGAAATTTGCACAGGCCCACCATACCATGTGCTTGAAAGACAACGGTTAATATTTGGGGTCGTGGAGATTCGAACACATGACCTTTCGGTTCTAGGCTCTGATACCATGAAGGAATAACAGAATTGATGTGGAGATATTCTGAGGCAATCAAAACTTGATCTTCCTCTTGGATTCAGCTGTTGCTTTATACAAGATTACAGGAGGTTTATTAGAGTGTAACGGAGAGTTTACAGGGGAGTGATGTAGTGGGTGCAGGTTAATAGGTGCACTAAGCTAATTACAAAAATAAGAAAAGAAATATTATTCTTTTTCTCTAATAATAACTAGTTCTCATTGTCCGCAGTCCACGAAGATATGTGAGATTAATAAAGACGTACTTATTTGAGCATGAAGATACAATTTAGAACTTTAGTGTTATGCAACATAATGACTATCAAAATACACAACATATAACAATGATTATCATAGGTAAATGATAACGGTCAAAATAATATAGTACGATAATCTAACAAGTGAATCAACAAGTGAAGAGGATAATGGTTTATAAGCATCATAACTACATTATGAAAGTTGAGCAGAACCATAACTGCGGCTTGATTCAAGCTTCACGGCAGGATTTAAATTATCATACATAGTTTAATCGTTGAATTGTCTTTGAGTAAATGAAAATCCCAAATGATATTTAATTGAAAGATCCTTGGCAATTAAATCAACATAAAAAGGTAACAATCTTGCACAAAGAGACTGTGCACCATTTCTTGTGTCTTAAAGTACATGAATTACAGTAAACAATCCAAATTTGTTTACTCTAATGGTGCCTGTTTTGTAACTACAGACGTTATGAACCATGTTCATATGATAGAAAGAACGAAGTACGAACGCATTGGTTAGACAACCGTCTCTACAAACAACTCGTGCCTGCAAAGTAGAGAGAAAGGAGTGGATGACCAAACATTAGCGATAATGCTGAAGCAGAAAGTTATACAACATAGATCAAGAAATAAATGAACCTCGGTGAAATATTATTGGTTATTATGAACGGATCCTGCATTCATCAAGGTACCGTCTCCACTAATAACATCAATAGCTAACCACAAACAATAGCTGCAACCTTAAGTTCTTCCACCATCTCCACCTGTGGGTCATTGTGCCAAGAACACTGAAACTGTGGGGGAGAGATAAATGAAACCTATCAAATATGATTCGAATTAGACAGAGAATCAAGTTTCGGGCATCTAGATGCAAACTCAATATATCGCCGAAAGACGAACATATTGTCTGTATCCCAAGCCTCAGTGCCCCAAGTAAACTCGTAACCACCCCTCCATCCACGATTCCCGGTGCAACCATTAATCAAGTTGTTCCAACTGCAACTTAAGCCTGCAAAAAGGCGCATAACAGTAAAGCACTGGAAAGAGATGAGAAGTTGGGGTTCAAAAGCAAAAGGCAACAGACAGTGGAGAGAGGAATAAAAGGGTAAATCCATAGGATTGTTGGCCAGACCAGTTGGCTCATCGCATAGCAAAATCTAGCTGTCAATAGAAAAATGAAAGCCACAAATCAGGGTTCAACATCCATTAAACAGAACGGTAACAAACACAAATGAGGAGAGAAAGGAGAAGCAAATCTCAGTAGGAATTAACTGACCAGCTGCGATCGCCTCAATCTTTAATCGGGATCCGTGAACGCTACGATGTTTCCTCTGACAAAAAGATGAAACAACTTGTGAGGGGGAGAAGGCAGAAAGACCCTGCTGATGTAGCTCTTCTCTGAGACTTAAAGAAGGGGAAATCTAAGAGGATGGGAAAAAAATGTTACAAATCAAACAGAAAATTTAGGGTTACCGATCTGGCTGAGTCGCGGACTAGGTCACTCTCTTTAAGACGTTCGCGGCACTGCCTCGTATTGCGCACAATAGACTAACAGCCGGTCACCTCCAGGATAAAACAACCACTCATTATATTTTCTCGGCAAGTTTGTGCGAAAACCAGAGCTCTCTGAATCACACTCTCTCTCCTGTTCCTGTTCTCTAAGGTGTCTTTAGAGGGTTAGGGGTCTGCTATTTATAAGAGCAGAAAACCTAGAATATTCCCTCTTTCTTTGGGAATAAGCCACATTTTAATAAGAAAGATAGTTACTCCCATAATTAAAATGCATTATATTAAGATAATTAATCCTAATTATCTCCTTAATGTTCCTTTATTAATTATCCATCTTATATTCGTATCTAGAAAGAATACTAGATAATTAATTCAATATAGCTTTCAAAGCTATTCATTCCCAACAATCCCCCACTTGAATAGTTTTGAAACTATCTCTGAGCATCAACAGATCCATAAGATCGGGCATAAGCTAAGGTATAGCGAAGATTTGAACCTTAGCATAGTGGTTACACTTCCGATTTCATAAGGGTGACTCGTAGTCTTGAACCCTATCTCAGACAATGTAGCACACCGGATTTTTTCATTGAGTGATATTCTCTCATAGGTTGTGCTTTTATGGCCATGCACGTTATCCCGGTTTAGTGAACGCTCTAGCAACTTTGTGCCTCCAAAGTTCCATAGGGAGCGGCCCCACTCCCACATTCACATAGGTGAGTCTATCAGAAGTACCCCAAAGTAAAGTACTCCACCCCACACAGGGTATAGATCTCATTAAGAGTTGTTAACTCAACCTCCATTGCTTTGGGATTCATGCTTCACTATGCATGAACTTTTCGCATACTACTCATGACTTGTTATTACCCATTGAACCCATATCTTGGGATCCCCATTCTATTGGGTCGGGTTATCATCACTTGTAGTCCGTGGTTCGGTAGGCATAAGTCTCATACCCTTGGCGTTATTCTGGACTTTCTCTCTAGGTAATCCTTTCGTCAAAGGATCAGCTAGATTCTGTTCGGATCTTTATATGATCCACCCTCACTGTTCCTATCGTTAGGAGTTCTCTTACAGCATTGTGCTTACGACAAATTTTTCATCTATTTTCGTTCTAGAACCGATTCCCTTCTTTAGCAATAGCTGAGGTGCTATAAAAATGAATCAACTACCGGAGAGATCGGTCTTTCCCATAAGGGAATCTCTAGTAGTGACCCTCTCAATCAACTTTCCTCTTTACTAGCCATTGCTAGTTCTATCATTTCTGATTTCTTAGTTGATTGAGTCAGGATCGTTTACTTCTTAGACTTCCAAGACACAACTCTTCCGGCGATGTTCAAAACATGCCCACTGGATTCCTTGGAGTCCTCTATAGGGTATTCTCGTCCGCATCAATATACCCTACCAATACAGCAAGAAACCATTGATTACTTATATCAAGGTCTATTGTTCTCGTAAGGTGTCTCATGACCCCTTTCAATAGCATTTCAATGCTTCATACTAGGACAATCAGTAACCTGCCAAATACCCCCACTATGTCGGGTCTCAAGTTTATCAGCTGCATCTTGCAGGCTGTCGATGCTAGTATGTTCTTACTTTCTTACACCGTCTTTGGTGCTCTTTAAAATTATGCTAGCACCATCAAACATTTATGCAGGTGTTGAGCTTGTATTTCTTCTAGATCTAACTGTGTAGTTAGATTGATCTAGATGAAATCTCTTTGATTGTCCTAGTAGTCTGAATCTCGAAGCATGAAACTTGATTCATCCAGATCTTTTACCTTCATAATTCTCAAACAACATGGTTTTTGATAGTATTGACATCACGAGTCTTTGTACCAAAGATCGACGTGTCATTCATAATGCAAGTGTCATTCTCAAATTTGTACTAAATGCACTTGTCACTTTCACTTTTAAAACCATGAGAGAGAATCTGATTATTTATGCCACTAATTCTGAGTCTATTTCAAATCATATAATGATTTGTCTAACCATAGACTCCAGAAGCATGTTCAAGAATAACAACCTTTAAGATTGTCCCAATGTAGATTTCTTTATTCAAATCACCATTCACAAAAGTTTAACATCCATGTGATGGTTGTTATTCTACATATTGGTGAATAGATATCAAAGAAATCTACAATTTTTCCTCTTCGCCTAAAGTCTTAACTACTAGGCGATCATTATACTCATAAACTAAACCATCAGGTTTCAGTTTTCCTTATAGGAATCCATTTATTACCTTGGCTTCATTGCCAGGAGGTAATTCTCAAAGATGCCAAATCTTGTTCGGTTCCACCGATATATTACCCAAGGCTTTACAACCAAGAGGTAACTCTACAAGATTCTAAGTCTTACTAGACTCCACAAATTCCATTTCGTTAATAATGGATTCTCCCACGAATCTGCATATTTATGAAAGTTCAAACTTCAAGCAGACTTGTGGGATCTTTTTTAGTGCGTAAATAACAAATTCATAACCAAAATCCTTTAGTGATTTATGGTTCATTTGTCTCTTGTGAGTTCATACTCAAATTCATCACCCCCACTAGTTCCATTATTTCTAAAAGTAGGTAGGATATCACCCCCACTATCTCTTAATTCAAATGAAAATTTATTGGCATCAATGAACTCCACAACACAATGAGTATTCATTTCATAAACTTATGTGTTTTACGATAACTTACACACTCATATGCTCTTCTAGTTATCATGTTACACTGATTCTCTAACGCTATCACATGCATGCCACATTTATCGAATAATCATTGCAATCATAATGCAATTAAGCATTTTAAACCATTTCAAATAACTAATCAGACAATCAGAGCACTCTAAAGAGCAATAAAATATTTATTGTCTTTTCCATCAAGTTTACCCATATCAACATAAATCAGATCTATTGATTCTGATTCTCTAACCACATATTTATGGGCCATTTAGCTATATAAAATTCATATTTTTCTCAAACATCCAATAATAATATGGGAATGCGATATAAGATATTCTAATTCTTCACACAGACACTTGGAAGAATTTATCTTATCTACTTAACCATTCATTACGTCTAGGATAGTCAATGACTTTCTAGAGGTAGGATTCTCTTCCACTTTCCCAGAACCATCAACAATAGTGGCGAGGGTCTTGCCCAACAAAACTTTCCCCTTCAATACACCTCAATGTGTGATTGAGCTTAGCTCTTTTGTCACACACATGCCTTGAGGCGCTAATATCCAACCACATTTTTAGAGTTACCATTAAGGCTTACCTCTGCCATCACCTCAGTGATCATTACCATAAAATCCTCTTCTTTAGTCAAGTTTACACTAGGTTAAACTTGTTCTTACACTTTCGTGTTATATGACTTAGTTTCTCGAAACTTTAGTAGAGAAACATATCGTCATTCTTAGAGGATTGACACACAATCTTATGGTTACCACGAACGATACCATTCTATTTGGTGTGGATCTGGTTCGGCTTTCTGCTCTCATTGTTGAAACTTTAATGTTTCAGATCAACATAAGTGGTTCACCTAGCACATTCTGTTCCCATATATATTCTTTCTACGTACCCAAGTAAGCAACATTATTCTATTCCACCGCATGTATCCAAGTTTCATACTCTAATCATCGAGGTAACACTTTTCAATGTCGACATAAACATGCATTAATTCTCGTTTCTCTAGCATTCTCAAAATTTATTAATTTCATGCATAGAGTTATATGGAATAGATTCTACTTTATTATTTATTAATGACTTAGGAGGAAAGTTTTAGTTCTTACCTCTTATCGAGAAATCATTGCATTCTGGTTTGTCAATGAATAGCTAGCATGTGGCTTAGCTTCCAATTGATACTCCTTTTATCTGAGTTCCGCTTCCAGTGAAGTTCAAACCGTCCAATCCTTGGTTCTGCATAATTCCACTATAATTGCCCTGGCCATCATAGCCCACCATGTTCGTCCTACTCTTTTCAGAGTCTAACATCACTACTGATGCCACAGCCAAGCGAATTTCTATGTCATAACTCATATGCCTCGTGCATATCAAAGTGACGAAGAGACAAATTGGCGTAAGTAATATGTATTAGTATTCCAACTAACTTAATAAAAGCAATAATGGTTACGTAGGGTTTGAGAGGAGAAGCTATTAGCTTCTTTCACAGCCGCCACAAATGCCGAAGCAACTGAAGCTTTTCCTCCCGAGCAGTTCTTCCGTTCCTTGGGACTCCACCAGCCGCAACACTGAAACTTCCCTTGTCCTGGTGGGACTTATGGACAAGAGCAGTTAAGTGTGCATGAAGAGATAATTGGACAAGAGCAACTAATTATGCATGAACAAACAATTGGACAAGAGCAACTCCCTATCTCTCTTTCAATCGTCAATGCCTTGTCACCCGCCGCGTGTGTTGTAGACATACGTCGGAACGAGGACTTCCATGCACATGTGTTGAGTGGCTTGTCCTCACTTGTCTTGTTTCATTTGTTCTTGAGGCTTTTGGTATTTTTGCATTCCTGGCTAAGTGTGGAAACGGAATGCAGACCCTATATATATATTTGGTAGCCGAACAGAAGGTTGTAGGTTTTTATCATAAAAGGGAAGAACCCTAATAAAACTTGAGCCGAAGACTCCTTTGTGAGTCTTCCGTGGATTAGTCTCGTTCTCACGAACGAGGATACCACGTAAATCGTTGCGTCTTGAGTGTTTCTTGCATGGTATCAGAGTGGTGACGAGATCATGGCCTCCGATGATGAGACAATGAAGTCATCAGCGACAACTACGAAGACCGCCGCAAGCGGCAGCGGAGAAGGGTTTCCTCCGGCTTTTATTCTTCCTCATTCCGATAGTCCCAACCAGCTGTTCGTTGGGGAGCTCCTCACCGATTCCAACTATGGTGAGTGGATTGGTGATATTAGTGATTCGTTTATTGCTAAAAATAAGATGGGTTTTGTCGACGGTTCCATTCCTAGTCTTGCGGATGCCTACCACCTAGTCAACAACGATGAACAACAACGTAAAATCACCAGCACGCGGCGTCCCCATGTTGAAGCTGCTGCCTTTCATGTTCAAGATGGGAGCACGCCTCCACGTGGTTCCTCCGGGCGTCACGAGGACTCTTCGAGACCCCGTTTCCAGTGCGACCACTGCGGCAAAGTTGGGCATACACGCGATCGCTGCTTTGAATTAATAGGGTGGCCAGAGCGTGGTTCTTCTAAAGGGGAGAAAGATAAGGAGAAGGATTCCCGTCGGAAGCCTAATGAGCGTGGTCGAGGTGGGCCTCGTGCAGCTCAGGTGGAGGTCAGCGACAGTCCCATTCCTGGATTAAGTGCATCTCAGTTCGAGCAGCTGAAGGTGTTGTTCGGCGGTGAGTTGAAAGCTGCCCTAGACAAGATGACAGGTACCATTTTACCTTTTTCTGACCGTAGTGATGACTGGTTGATCGATACGGGCTGTAATGAACATATTGTCAATTCCTCGAACATGATTTCTGGGCCGCGGGAGGAGTCCGATTTGCAGGTTCGGGTTCCAGATGGTTCAGTTGTTGGGGTTCGTGGAGTTGGTGCAGTTCGGTTACCTAATGGCATGACCTTGCCACGGGTGCTTCTTGTTCCGGAATTTAAATGCAATCTTCTCTCTGTTAGCCAGCTTACTCGGGATTTTTCGTTGGCGTTGATTTTCTTGCGGGACTTCTGTGTGATACAGGACTTACGCTCGAAGATGATTATTGGGACGGGGATACAGAGTGACGACCTCTATTACCTCAGGTTATTTGATGCAGTTCGAGAAGAGATGGCTTGTGCAGCCCGGAGTACTGTTGCTGCTGACTTGTGGCATTCCCGACTGGGACATCCCTCTCCCGAGAAACTGGATTTGTTGCATTTAGTTCCTAGCACTCGCAGTTTGAATAAGAAACTTTGCTCATCTTGTTTGCGAGCAAAGCAACCTCGATTGGTTTTTCCATCTAGTTCCATTCGTAGTTCTCGTCCGTTTGACACTATTCACATTGATATTTGGGGTGGTTACAAGGTCCCGTCATTAAGTGGTGCTCAGTTTTTCCTAACGGTGGTTGATGATTTTACTAGAGGTGTGTGGATTTATTTGCTTAAGTTCAAATCAGAAGCAGCTAAGTATTTGAAGCTTTTCATTCGTCAAGCTTCGCGTCAGTTTAGTGCCACGGTACGGGTCGTACAGACGGACAATGGTACTGAATTTCAGTCACATGAGTACTTGACTTCTATGCCACGGAGGGCATTCATTTGCAGACTTCTTGCACGGACACTCCTCAACAAAATGGAGTGGTCGAGCGCAAGCATATGCACATTCTCGATACAGCTCGGGCTCTGCGCTTCCATGCGAATCTGCCTAAGCGATTTTGGGGCGAATGCGTTCTCACAGCTGGCTACTTAATTAATCGGCTAACTCACCGTGCTCTTGGGAACCAGACTCCTTATGAGCGTCTTTTTCACCGCCGACCTTCGTACGATCACCTGCGAGCATTCGGATGCCTGGCTTTTTCAAAGGATACGCACTCTCACTTGGATAAGTTTGGCGAACGGGGCAGGGCTTGTGTGTTTCTTGGCTACCCGTTCTCTCAAAAAGGGTACCGCTTGCTTGAGTTATCGTCTCGGAAGCTTTTTGTTTCCCGCGACGTCATTTTTGATGAGACGGTCTTCCCGTTTCATACCCTCGCAAGTGATATCCAGCCCGTTGCCCTTCCCATGGCCGTTGCGCCGTCCGCGACTCCGGCTTCTGCTGAGGACATGGACGACTTGCACCCTGCCGCCGGCTCGCCCACTCTTCCCACTCCTGTTGCTGGCGCTGATGCTCCTCATCATTCCACCAAAGATCCAAGTGACAAGGCCCCCTCCTCCCCTTTAGAAGAACCACCCTTGGCTCCCATTAATTCCTCGGCCCCTTCACCTATAACAGACACTTCGTCTCTTGTGGCTCCCATTTCCCCTCCTTCTGCTCCTCTTCCCCGACGCAGTGATCGGGTGACTCGTCCATCCGTCCGCTTGCAAGGTTACGACACATATCTCCCTTCCTCTCATACTGTTTCGGCTGCTAAATACCCTTTATCCGCCTATGTTACTTTTACCCGTTTATCCGCTAAGCATCGTGTTTTTGTGGCAGCGGTTGATGCTCATGTTGAACCCCAGTTCTTCCATGATGTTGTTCGGTATGCTCACTGGCGTGAAGCCATGCAACGTGAGATTGCCGCTTTGGAGGCCAATGGTACATGGGACTTGCAGGAACTTCCTCCTGGCAAGAAAGCCATTGCTTCCAAGTGGGTGTATAAAATCAAGTTCCACCCAGATGGCAGTGTAGAGCGCTATAAAGCTCGTCTCGTGGCGAAAGGATTTACTCAAGTCGAAGGGGTTGATTACCACGATACATTCGCCCCGGTGGCTAAGTTGGTTACTGTTCGCTGTGTTCTGGCAGTTGCTGCTCACCGTGGCTGGCATCTTCATCAGATGGATGTTAACAATGCCTTCCTGCACGGTGATCTGCACGAAGAAGTTTATATGAAGCTTCCTCCGGGATTTGCTCGACCGGGGGACACCAGGGTATGTCATCTTCGCAAATCTCTCTATGGTCTGAAGCAAGCTTCTCGTAATTGGTATATGAAGTTTGCGGCTTCTCTTCAGAAGTTTGGGTTTCAGCAGTCTAAGGCTGATCATTCTCTTTTCACATATCGTCGGCATGGGGTATTCACTTTTGCCTTGATCTATGTTGATGACTTGATTCTAGGTGGTGATGATTTGACCACTATTCAGCGTGTCAAAGACTTTCTTCACGATCAGTTCAGCATCAAGGATTTGGGCGTCCTGAAGTATTTCTTGGGGATTGAGGTAGCTCGATCCCGTACTGGTTTGGTCCTGTCGCAGAGGAAGTACACTTTAGACATCCTGAAGGATGCTGGTGCTCTAGCTGCGAAACCTTGCCCTTTTCCCATCGAGCAGAATCATCATCTTACCAGGATCGAAGGCCCTGCAGCCAAGGACCCGTCTGGTTTTCGACGACTCGTTGGGAGATTGCAGTATTTGACAGTTACTCGTCCGGACATTGTTTATGCGGTTAATATTTTGAGTCAGGCTGTTCACTCTCCACGGCAGGAGCATGAGGATGCTGCTCAACGAGTGCTTCGGTATCTTAAGGGAGCCCCAGGACGTGGTATACGTTTTCCTACGGGAGGATCTCTCAGCCTTAATGCTTACTGCGATGCGGACTGGGGAGGTTGCCAGCGTACGCGTCGTTCTACTACAGGATATTTCATTCAGTTGGGTCAGTGTCCGGTATCTTGGCGAACCAAAAAGCAGTCAGTTGTTGCTCGTTCGTCGGCCGAGGCTGAATATCGAGCCATGGCTAGCACTGTAAGTGAGCTCGTTTGGCTCCTCTGGCTACTCGATGAATTGGGAGTTCCCAGTTCTTCTTCTACTGCGCTGCATTGTGACAACCAGGCGGCTCTACACATTGCCGCCAACCCTGTCTTCCATGAACGAACGAAGCACGTCGAAATGGACTGTTACTTCGTTCGTGAGCGCGTTACTTCTGGTGAAATAGCTCCTCGGAAGATATCCTCTCAAGACCAAATTGCGGACATGTTCACAAAAGGTTTAGGTGCAGAGCAGTTTGCGTTCCTGACCTCCAAGCTGGGCCTTCACGACATTCACGCCTCATCTTGAGGGGGAGTGTTGTAGACATACGTCGGAACGAGGACTTCCATGCGCATGTGTTGAGTGGCTTGTCCTCACTTGTCTTGTTTCATTTGTTCTTGAGGCTTTTGGTATTTTTGCATTCCTGGCTAAGTGTGGAAACGGAATGCAGACCCTATATATATATTTGGTAGCCGAACAGAAGGTTGTAGGTTTTTATCATAAAAGGGAAGAACCCTAATAAAACTTGAGCCGAAGACTCCTTTGTGAGTATTCCGTGGATTAGTCTCGTTCTCACGAACGAGGATACCACGTAAATCGTTGCGTCTTGAGTGTTTCTTGCAGCGTGTGTCCCAGGGGAAGATATATCTTTGGGAGCTGCCAACCTTTGGAGGCTACAGGAAATATGGGGAATTAATTCCCTTTTCATATGTGGATCGGGGAAGACATGACCAATCCCCTGCTGTTCCCCTCTCCAACTTTGTTCTTCGTCCCAGGGAATAATTCCCTTCCAATTAATCATGTGGGATGGTCCGAATATTTCCCTGCTTCCAATGTGTATAGCTCCGGGTGCGTACATAAATCCAAGCAAGCTTCTTGGTGCCACCTACAAACGATTCGGATGTCGGACCTTGAACCATCCTCGTCGTGAGAGCCTCCAGGGTACATTCAGCCCGTTTCACCGCGGGGAATTAGGTATTCTAATTACCCGTGTCCCTGATTCCAGTAACAGGGGTTCTCAAGATACAGATACGAGGGAGGTGACGGCGAGTTGCAATGATTAGGTGCCAGATCGGTCCTCTGTTCGATAGATTTGACAACAACAGAACGTCTTAAAATTGTTACAAATCGAACAGAAAATTTAGGGTTACCGATCTGGTTGAGTCGCGGACTAGGTCACTCTCTTTAAGACGTCGCGGCACTGCCTCGTATTGTGCACAACAGACTAACGGCCGGTCGCCTCCAGGATAAAACAACTACTCATTAAATTTGCTCGTCGGTTTTGTGCGAAAACCGGAGCTCTCTGAATCACACTCTCTCTCCTGTTTCTGCTCTCTAAGGTGTCTTTAGAGGGTTAGGGGTCTGCTATTTATAAGAGCAGAAAACCTAGAATATTCCCTATTTCTTTGGGAATAAACCATATTTTAATTAGGAAGATAATTACTCCCATAATTAAAATGCATTATATTAAGATAATTAATCCTAATTATCTCCTTAATATTCCTTTTATTAATTATCCATCTTATATTCGTATCTAGAAAGAATACTAGATAATTAATTCAATATAGCTTTCAAAGCTATTCATTCCCAACAAAAAAACATATAGATAAAAAAAAAAACATAGAGATGAGGTACTTGCAATTGAGGCATACTAATATATGTTGCAGCTCCACATCTATCTCCCGAGAGAAGGATTCTCACGATAATCACGGCCACCTACGACAACTTAAGATTCCGAGATCTTGCTCACAGTGATGGAGTTGAGAGGTGATAAGCTTCATAAACATACATGTATTATGTGCATAAATGATTGGTCCTTATGTATGTATGTATGTGTTTAAATTGCTCTAAATTAGTTCATATTGACCATGGAATGACCCTAGTGTCATTACCAAGACATGCATCGATTTAACGCAGATTGAAGCTAAGATTGTGAACAAAACAAAGTGCAGTGGACGAATGCAGGTGCAGTGGCAAAGTGCAGACGTGTAGTGGCAAACGTCCAGCAGGACGCCAAACCGATAAAGATCCAAATCGAATTATTGTTGGTTGGAATCTTCCCTCAACTGTCAGCAACCCTCAGAAATTATTGGGATTAGATCAGCTTTCTTGAAGTGAGCACATGAATTTGGTGGCTCACCAATAGAGAAAATGATGCAAGAATTTATTGCAAAGAAAGAGACTTAAGCTAGCATCAGCTTTCTCTTGGAAATGGGAGCTGAAAGTGCTTTGTTTTGTGGGAGAAAAATCTGCAGAAATTGAGTTTAAAAGGGGCATAAAAATACAACAAGAGGGGGAGCTGAGTAGACACTTTTGGAGACAGATTTTGGAGAGAAAAATAAAAGGAGAGACTCATTTTGACAAACTTTGGAGTTGAGCATTTTGAAGAAAGGAAGACTCTTGTAAGTTGGGGATTAACTTCAGCACTTAGTACTTTCTCTACTCCTTTGTTTAGGTAATTAGTTGTGATGTTGAACATTATCATGTTTATGTTCTTTCTTTTCATCATGAACTAATCCCCCAATTTCTGGGGGAAACTTATGGATTTTATTATCTAGCCTCGATGTTTTAATCACGATTTGTTTTTCCTCCATTTTCTATCGTGTGAAATTGTTTAACGCTTTGTGTTGATTAGTCACCTTCACAATGATTTGTAGTTTTCTAGGTTGATAACGATAGTGAAAACCTAGTAACCGAACACATTTCACACGACATAATTTCCTATCGAAGCGATAGTGGATTAAATAGGGAGTTATGCAATCATTTTAGGGATATCGTTCTTAAGGCTAATTAATTAATTTAGTTAACTACGATAGTAGAAATTGTCTTAATTAGTTAGTACGTGGTAATTCTTGATGGAGATAGCTATCAATTTAGAGGTATCCCGACTGTAGAAATATGTATTAAATTGATTGATAAGGGTAATTAAATTTACTGAGGTAAAATAGTAAATCTTGTGTTTTCCCCATAACTCTCCAATACCAATTTCTCCAAAATAGTTGATTTATCGAGTTTGTTAATTTACGTATTATTGCAACTCATCATTTGATTACAACCATTGAAATTTCTATAGTTTCTCGAACTAAATTTGTTAATTATTGAATTTCACCAGTCTCCCTAGAGAACGATAATATTACTTACACTTTATTACTTGTACGACACTGTGCACTTGCAGTTTTTTCGCCACCAAGTTTTTGGCGCCGTTGCCGGGGATTGCCAAAATTCAATTTTAATTAATTTTGTTTGAGTGAATTGTTTTGATTTGTGCTTTAGTGCGCAGAAAAAGTTTCAGGAAATTTCTTCTTTGTAAATGCGAAGAAGGGACTAAGGAGTTGCTGCCAGTAAATCACGAGATCGAGAAGGCCTGTAAGTACTACCAAAAACAGGCAAGGGTAGGGAGAGCCAAAACAAGCAAATCGACACCTACCTCACCAAATGAATATCAAATCGAGAGTTCCACCTCTTCACAAATAGACAACATGGAGGAGGGAGCGATCAATGGCCACAACACCAACCAAAACATCAACCACCATCACCACCACCACCACCACCACCACGAGAGGAGAGATGAAGATCGTACCATACAGGGCAAGCTGAACCGAAGAACCGGAGCCCGAGCTCTGGTGTTGTCCTTCCTGCTCCTGAAGAAAATTTGGGAATCACACCATCATTCATCCACATGATTACTAGTGGATATACTTTCTCTAGTGTGACTACTGATGATCCACATGATCATCTCAGGAGATTCTGCAACATATGTGATACCATGAAGAATCCTGGGGTGTTAGATGATACAATTAGGCTGCGAATGTTTCCATTCTCTCTATTGGGACGAGTGAGCCATTGGTCTAGAATCTTACTCCAAGATCTATCACCACGTGGGCACAACTAGAAAAAGCTTTCCTAGACAAGTACTTTCCACCATCCAAGGCGATGAAGCGACAAAAGGACATTGTAGATTTTGAGCAAATTGATGGTGAGAGTCTAAGTGAAGCTTGGGAGCGTTACAAAGAGCTACTTCTCAAATACCCAAGCCATGGTCTAGAATAATGGATTGTTATCTCCATTTTCTTTGATGGGATAAAGAGAGTATTTAGAGAAGCATTGAACCATGCATATGGTGAAGGATTTACAGCCATGGAGCCCGAAGCTGCCTACGACCTTGTTGAAAGAATATGCTTGAATGAAGATGAGTGGGGTGGAGAGAAGAGTTCTCGAAGGAGAGGAGGTATCCTTGAAGTAGACAAGTTTACAGGCTTGGAAGCTCGACTAGAAGCCAAGTTGGATTCAATGTTTGAACTCTTTGAGACGAAGTGTATGTTGGGAGCTACTCAATCAAGAGAGGTCAACTATATGAACAACCAAAGAAATCAAGGTGGTGCATACTCCAACACCTACAATTCTGTCTGGATGGCGTGACCATCCCAACTTCTCATGGTCCAACAGCTATGTTGGAGCCCGAAGCAACAATGCACCTCCTAGATTTCAACCTCAAGAACCTCTAGAAGAGAAGAAGCTCGTGTTTGAAGAGCTCATATTTTCACATGTGAGGAAGATGGAGAACAACATGAAGGGGCTAGATGAATTTGTTGCTCACACAACCAATCAACTTGAAGAACAAAAAGTGATCAACAACACTATGCAAACATTCATACTTAGAATGGGGGAGCAAATGAGTCAAGTGACTCAAATTCTAGAAAATATTCAAGATCGCATATCGGGAACTTCCCAAAGCAATATCGAGAGGAAGACAAAGGATGTATGTTCCATAACGTTGAAGAGTGGAAAGGAGCTAAAGGAGACAACCCCAAAGATCCAAAATTCATCAAAAGCCAAGGAAGGTGCTGAAAATTTAGAGACTGATGTGCAGGGTCAAAATGCAGGCACTTTGACACCGCACATGCATTCGTCAACTGCACCTCCAAAACATGAAAAATTCAAAGATGAAGGAGTCAGGCCTTATGAACATCCTACACCTTTCCCTCAAAGGTTGATGAAGTCCCAATATGATCCAAACTACAAGAAATTCCTTAACTTCTTCAGACAACTCCATATCAACATACCATTGGCCGAGGCGTTGGAGCAAATGCCTACTTATGCAAAGATCTTGAAGGAGTTGCTTACTAATAAGCGTAAGTGGGCTAACATGGAAAAGGTAACCCTTAACTCTGAATGTAATGTTGTGATTCAAAATAAAATTTAAGATAAAAGAGACGATCTAGGAAGCTTCACCATCCCCTGTATTATTGGTGCAAAAGAGTTTGATCATTCGCTTTGTGATCTTGGAGCGGTGGTTAATGTGATGCCCTTTTCAGTCTACAAGAAGTTGGGACTGAAGAGTTCTTTAAAGCCCATTTATATCACTATTCAGTTGGCTGATCGTTCCATGAAGGTACCAAGTGGAATAATAGAGAATGTATTGGTCAAGGTGGGGAAATTCATATTTCCGGTAGACTTTGTTGTCTTAGAGATGGAAGAAGACCAAGATGTTCCTCTCATTTTTGGAAGACCATTCTTAGCCACTGGAGATGCACTCATTGATGTAAGGAGAGGTAAATTGACCTTCAGAGTAGGTAAAGAGGAGGTAATTTTCAATGTCTTTCAATTTAATCATAATCATGAGTATTTTGATACCTCCGAAAGTAATGTACAAGAAAGGAAAAGTACATCTTCCACTAACTAGGCTACACAAGAATTTCCTAAGTTGCAGATTGAAGAATTAGGAGAGGTACTATACATGAAGGGGAATGACACTGGGCAAGTGAAAAAGCCATAACAAAAACTATCATCCCAGGTGGACAAATCAAAGCAAGGGCATGAATCTCTACCAGATTATCTAAAGCCAAAATATTTGGGTAAGGATTTTGATCTTCTTGTTGCTATTCCTTCTTCACTAACATTTAAGCAAGAAGAGTACTTGCTTGAGGCACTTCAACATCACCTACGCCTCATCGGTGGACCAAACAAGCACGCTAGAAAGGTTAGCCCCAATTTTCGTACCCTGGCTCAGCCGAGGTAGCTCAAATGTTAGATGGTGGTTATGCATTCTATCAGTGTTCTGGTGGGTATTATGGATATCTCTCAGTTCCAATGAGTTGAAAGTGGCATAAACGTCGAGCTAATGACGTTAAACAAGAGCTTCTTGGGAGGCAATCCGAGGTTTGTTTTTCTTGCAATATTTTTTTCATAATTTCACTTTTTAGGACGTTTAAAGGATCTCCATAAAATTTGAGCTCAAAATTCGTTGAGGAAGGTGTTTTCCAATTTTATAGGTGCATTGACAGATTGCTTTGGTGAAAATGTGCAGTGGAGAAATGCCTTTTGCAGTGGAGAAATGCAGTATGGAGTGGAAGGCAGCACTGCTAGACTTGAAGGGCTAAAACGCAATCAGAAAGAAAAGGAGGAGCCATAAAACACTTTCTTTCCTTTATTTAAAAAAACAAAAAGAAAACATATAAAAAAATTAATACAAAAAATGAGAGAAGGAGCATCGAGTTTCTCACACTAAGACCCTCCATTTTTTTCGCTTCTTTTCTTCTTGGTTCTCCTACTTCTTTCAACAAAAAGAATTTTTTTTTCCAAACTCACAACCTCTAGCGACATCATTCTACAATCCACTTCATCAAATCCGACAAATTTCTCTGCACATTTCCCTTCCTCACTTGAACTCATCAATATTCAAGCTGAGCTTCCTCACCAACAAGCACTTAAGCCGGCCTATCCTCGTGGGGGTAGTTCTTCCCCTACCATTGCTCACCTCGCTCGTATACAACTTTGTCCCAAGGTTTTTCTTCTTTAACTTTATTTACTTTTTTTTATGTGTTTGCATGTTTAGAAACTAGTTTTGAACATTAGGGACAATGTTTCATCCTAAGTGTGGGGTGGATAGTTTTAATTTAGTTTTTAGTATGTATTGTATATAATGTTTGGTGAATGTGAGTCGTTCCCACTTTGTTTGATGTGTTGTGTCTAGAACTTGATAGGGTATAATGTCATTGCTTGAAATGATTGTGTGAATGGTTTGTGAACTTATTATACTTCGGTGTATGCATTTGCCTTTCGGTTATCCCAAGTTAACCTTGAAATGCATAACTTGTGCTTACAAGTAGGATTGCCTATTTCACATTATGTACCTTCATATTAAAATTCACCCACTAGAATTGAATTGTGCCCGAACTTAGGTGAAATTGAGTATAATCTGTATAGAGTAGGGTATGACATCTAGTAGCTGTGAGTGTGAACCTTCAAAGTCAATTTCATATTGTGTGAAGTTTTTCATTATTTTGTGTCTCGGTAATCTTGATCAAAACCACGCATTGACTGTGTTGTACATATGCAAGCATAAACGAAAGAGACAATTAGTGCAAATCGAGCCAAAAAGCCTACCCTATCATTGACAACTAGGATCAACCCCTTTGAGACTTTGCCTTGTTTTTTGGCTCGATCACACCTTCACCTTCACCTTTACCCCTTTCTTCTATCCCCCATTGAACCCTTCTCACGAGGAATGAGGTCTTTTTTATGATCATAGTGACCCATTTTCATTTTCATGGTTTTGTAAATAAAGTTGATGTTCTAAGTTAGTATTTGAAGCTATAGTTGAGAGATGCATTTTGACACTGTAGTCTGCAGTTTGACAGTGCATAGGCATTCGGCCACTGCACCTTCTATTGCATCATTTTGTCTTCTACTACTTAGATTGATCATCAATGTAGTGTCTTTTAATCCCATCCCCCATAAAAAAAAGAAATCAGCTTTAAAAAAAATAATTAAAAAGAAAAAAGAGAAAGAGAAAGTGAAAGTGAAAGTGAAAGTGAAAATGAAAATGAAAATGAAAATGAAAATGAAAATGAAAAGGGGGACGAATAAATAAAGATCGATGAATCATCTTTGGGATTCAATGTTCTTCCCTTGTTGTATAGTTCTAGTTGCTTATGTTATGCATTTTTCATTTGTTCAAGGCCTCGATATTAGATAGTTCTTGATTTGGGTCCACCTTTGTAGCTCATTCCTCGTGAGGATCACCATTTCCCTCCTCTGAAACCTCAATTTAACCCTTAGCCTTACACATATTACCCGAACATTGTCGTCTTGATATGCTTGTGTTTGTACTAATCGGTCCAACAGTGGTTGAAGAACAAGATTCAGGTAAGCACTAGTAATGGAAAACTTGAGTGTAAACACCAACCTTTAAACACTTGTGTGATTGAGCGAAATACACATTTCTAGTGAGTAAATCTAGATGCCATGCTTTTACTCTTAACTTCCCTTACTCTTTGTTTAAATGAGTTTTGGCACAATCCACTATTAGTGTGTTTATTCTTTGTGTAGGGTACATCATGTGAAGGAGTGTAATCTAACTTGCAAGCCTAGGTATGCATGGAAAGGTGAAATTTGATGATAGTGTATATACATAGATGTCTACACCAAAGCATATTATGTGAATAAATGATTGGTCCTTATGTATATATGTGTTTAAATTGCTCTAAATTAGTTCATATTGACCATGGAATGACCCTAGTGTCATTACCAAGACATGCATCGATTTAACGCAGATTAAAGCTAAGATTGTGAACAAACAAAGTGCAGTGGACGAATGCAGGTGCAGTGGCAAAGTGCAGACGTGCAGTGGCAAATGTCCAGCAGGACGCCAAACCGATAAAGACCCAGATCGAATTATTGTTGGTTGGAATCTTCCTTCAACTTTCAGCAACCCTCAGAAATTATTGGGATTGGATCAGCTTTCTTGAAGTGAGCACATGGATTTGGTGGATCACCAATAGAGAAAATGATGCAAGAATTTATTGCAAAGAAAGAGACTTAAGCTGGCAGCAGCTTTCTCTTGGAAATGGGAGCTGAAAGTGCCTTGTTTTGTGGGAGAAAAATCTGCAGAAATTGAGTTTAAAAGGGGCAGAAAAATACAACAAGAGGGGGAGCTGAGTATAGACACTTTTGGAGACAGATTTTGGAGAGAAAAATAAAAGGAGAGACTCACTTTGACACACTTTGGAGTTGAGCATTTTGAAGAAAGGAAGACTCTTGTAAGTTGGGATTAACTTCAACACTTAGTACTTTCTCCACTCCTTTGTATAGGTAATTAGCTGTGATGTTGAACATTATCATGTTTATGTTCTTTCTTTTCATCATGAACTAATCCCCATGTTCTGGGGGAAACTTATGGATTTCATTATCTAGCCTCGACCTTTTAATCACGATTTTTTTTCCTCCATTTTCTATCGTGTGAAATTGTTTAACGCTTTGTGTTGATTGGCCACCTTCACAATGATTTGTAGTTTTCTAGGTTGATAACGATAGTGAAAACCTAGTAATCGAACACATTTCACACGACATAATTGCCTATTGAAGCGATAGTGGATTAAATATGGAGTTATGCAGTCATTTTAGGGATATTGTTCTTAAGGCCAATTAATCAATTCAGTTAACTACGATAGCAGAAATTATCTTAATTAGTTAGTACGTGGTAATTCTCGATGGAGATAGCTATCAATTTAGAGGTATTCTGACTGTAGAAATATGGATTAAATTGATTGACAAGGGTAATTAAATTTACTGAGGTAAAATAGTAAAATCTTGTGTTTTCCCCGGAACTCTCCAATATCAATTTCTCCAAAATAGTTGATGTATCGAGTTTGTTAATTTACGTATTTCTGCAACTCATCATTTGATTACAACCATTGCAATTTCTATAGTTTCTCGAACTAAATCTGTTAATTATTGAATTTCACCAATCCCCCTAGATAACGATAATATTACTTACACTTTATTACTTGTACGACACTGTGCACTTCAGTTTTGTCGCCCCATAGAGAACTGAGACGGGGTAGTTTCTCTAAAAGATGTGTGGGCAGACATAGAGAACTGGGACAGGGTAGTTGAGTTGAGTGGACAAAGATTAAAGACTACGTGGCCTTGTGACCACCAAGCAAACGGGGAAAATATCTTTGGCACTCATGATTTCTCTCTGTCACCCCAGTCCTCTCAAGTACCATTCCCAGCACCAAGACCCAAAGCTGGGCTCATCTAGTCTCCGTGTAACCAATGCGGGTCCACATATGTTGGAATGCAACGAAGCCTCAAGTAGACCAACTCACATCAACCAAAGCATCCAACGAACCAGCAGTTCCATCAGTAGTTCAAAGAGAACAGGCCCATCAGAAACCAACCAGTGTTCTCCTACACCCGCCCACACCCGAGCCTCACCCGAGTTGTAACAGTAAATTGTGCCTGTATGTACAGCAAAAGATTTCTGCTTGTACAGTAAATGGCTAGTTAGTGGTTTTTATTTTTTCAATGAGTAATGACAAACGTAAATTGATAGACTAGGCATATCTAATTAGCAGTGTGCGGTGGGGTCGAGTGGGTCGGTTTTAGGTCTTAATAATCAACTGGTTTATATTTACGGTCTGGATAATAAAGAACCCAGATTTAGTGATAAGACACAAAAATCTACGAGTGCAGTTGATCAGACCATCTCTAATGCAAAATACTAGAATGTCAAATTTTGGGGCCAGATTTCACATTCTAGCACCACAAAAAGTGGTTGTGCTCCAATGGGGAAGACTAGAATGCCAAATTTATCAATTTGCACATTTTCTCTTAATCTATTTTAATGTAGATTTAATCAATTTATTTGTATAATTTATTATTTTTTTATATATAGATAGTAATAATTCATTAAAACTAACATTTTGATACAATTTTGTTTAATTTGAGCATATTTTTTCATTAAATATGACATCATTATACGCATAAAATACGTACTATCTCACATATAACATAACAAACAGGGTATTTACTAACTAGTATAATTATACCAATAATACAAAGCAAAACCATAATAACCAATCAAGGTTAACAATTAATAAAACCAAACACTAATACAAATGCTATTAATAATTATTGTTTAATTGAATTAATTGAACTTGGGTTGCGTTTGTATTAATTGGAGGGCAAAGACACCATTTGAATGGGCAGCGTGGCCACAACGCGCACATGAGAAATGGTGCCCAAACAACGTGTGCAGCCCATAGAACAAGTGAAACGAGTAGCTCGGCAAGGAGAAATGAGACCACCGGAATTTGGCTCTTCTTGTCTTTTTGTGTTCCAAATTTGGCCAAAATTTGGCCAAATCTAGCATTTTGGAACTCTAGTCCTATCATTGGAGTCAATATTTTTGGAACTTTGGAATTCTGAACCTTGCATTGGAGATGGTCTTACGGGTTGGTCCGGGTGAACTAAAACAACATTCAAATATACGTTTGAGAGAAGAATTCAAACCACGCATCAATCGGTTCTCGATGAAATCTAGGGATTGTTTGCTTAATGGATTTGGATCCATCATGGATTTTGTACAAAATCCATTGTTTGCTTACGAGTTGTTTAGATGCAGTATTTTGGTGAGCTATTTCGGACGAAATAACCCGTGCGACAAAAATAGAATAGAATGTGGTATTTTGTCCACGAGACAATTGAAATAACTCATTGTGAGTTATTTGAAATACCTACTCACACCCTATTTATTTCAAATAACTCATCTCTCAACTTATTTTTTCACTTCTTTAAGTGATGAAATGCCACAATATTGAATGTTTTATCCAAACAAGACAATTAGACCAATTACCACATTCCAAACTGAAATGCCACATAACAAAATAATGCAGGGGTCGTTTGGATGTATCATTCTCAAATCGAGGCAATTTGGATCAAAAGACTCATTTAAAAAATGAGTCAATCTGGTGAGGAAATATTCCTAGAATGTTCAGTTTGGAATGGGTTGTGAGATGGAGAAATGCGACTGAGTCATTTTGAGAAAATACCAATTTACCTTTGTCTTTTGCAAGCTTCTTGTTCTGTTTTGCTGTAACTTTTTCGTCTTTGTTTCTGGGTTTCTTTCTGGTGAGTTCATTCATCTATAAATCATGCCTTTAGAGTTCACCATACCTACTCACATGCAACTGCTTTCTGCGTTCATAATCCCACAAACAAAATTGACAATTGTAAAAGGGATTCACGCTCCAAGAAAAACAAAATTGAAACAGAAAAAGAGGGATTTTAGCTTTCATGGTCTTGAGTACAGTCCCCATTCCGCAGCTGCTTTTGAAGTTTTAGTAGAGACGGACAGAGTTTAGAACGGAGATCGGTTAGATATCCCGGTAAGAAGAAGAATAAGCCTTTAACTCGCCATAGAGAACGGAAAAATCAACTTGTCGATGGAAACTGTTGCACCAATCCGAAATACAAATTGAGAAATAAGAAGAAGCAAGATCCATTGAAGAAGAAGGAATCTGCTGATAAAGAGGAGTAAGGATTGATGCCCAAAGATCAACCTACCTGGGCCGATTTGGATCTCGTCGTCGAAGCTAGATCGAAAAGTCTACAAAAAAGGAGAGAGACAAGACCGACGATTTTGGATCTCATCGTCGAAGCTAGATCGAAAGTCTACAGAAAGGGGAGATATAAGAACGACGATTTTGTTCTCGTTGTTGCATGTCATCTACCAGAGAGAAACGGGAAAGAGAAGAAAGAGAAGTTGAAGGGTTTGGTCTCGATGAAAACTGAAGAGAGAGGAAGGGAAAAGCAGCTTATTGGAAAAAGTGGGCTAAAAACGCGTCAATCTATATTTCCTCCCCCCACCCAGGTTTTCTGAATTGAACTCTTACGAGGCAATTGCCATTTCCCCGACCCAAATTGCTTCATTTTATTTTTTGACTGCCAAATGAGCCAATTTGGCCCAATTGTCCCATTTTGAGGCAATTGGAACATATTGACTCATCAAATTGATCCATCCAACGAATGCCACATAACCAAAATGATGCATCCAAATGACCCGTTAATGTATTTAGGAGCAACAAATTCGTGGGTTCCACCAACTCTAAAGGTCCGAATTCGTGGACCCCGCGGTCTCGAAAGTTCCACAACTCTAGCTGGGAATTAATGGGCTTTGAAGTCCATCATTTGTGTTTCGTTGTGGAAACTCGCGTGTTTAATGCGTTATGTTCTCAAGGCAAACAAGAATATAGATCAGATATCAAACGATCGTTACTCGGTTCACTCCTCTCCAAACAATGTTCGAACGAGGGTGTTCGACGAATAAAGAGGAACCAAACAAGGAGGATCTCTAAGTTATGTTACCTCTACTCCTATGGAGGTTCCTCTGGAGAGCTCCCCGACTACGACTACGTCTACGATCTACGACTTTGCAAAGAAGATCTTTGACAGAGCAGTTCTACGAACTATAGAGAAAAAGATAAGTCTACGATGGTGCAATTTGTGATTTGATTTTGCCATCCCGATCTTCTCTCTCATCCCGATGTTTATACCCTAAATTTCTCTCCGTAGTCGCAACGTCTTTGTCTCCCATGTTGTAAACTTCCACCTTGTTGTGTGATACTCACGTGCCTGCGAAAACCGCTCAACTATGTGGAATCTTGGCATAAGGAAAACGACACCGAGCCAAATCATATACCTCCCACAACGGTTCGATACTCCAAACAAACATGTCCAATGCTCAACTTCCCCAATGCGAGCCTCCTTTTTTCGTCATCGTTGTGGCAAACAAACCCATTTCGCTGCCTGGGATCTCGTTGGACTTGACCTGCTCAAATTATCAAGGGCAAACATGCAGCGGACGTGGCCAAGTTTCTTCTCAATTTGGAATAATATCGTTCAATGATATTCACAACACCATTGGCCTCGTAGGGTCATGAACTTCCAATCAAAGTTGTTTGAATTCCGCGCTGGTGCTGTTGACCCTGCTCGAACAAGTCCCACGACCATGTTTCCACAACTCCATCCCAGCTCATCAATTTCATTGAACTCGAGATGCTGCTTTGGGCCAAACAACATCGCTTTCCTACTCTGCGACATTGTTAAAAATTTTGTAACATTGTTTTGACTAAACAATGTCGTTTTAAGTACCACAACATTGTTGGGTTCACGACATCGCTCACATCGCTACGCCGTTAAACTTGCCACCTCAGCCTCGCTGACCTCACAACCCTAATTTTGACAAAACAATGCAGGCAAGGTCGCATTTGAAACCACGATGTTGCATTCAGCTAAAAAATGTCATTTCCTAGTACCGCGGTGTTGTTTTTACCTTGCAAGAATGCGAGGGTCCAAAGCAACGGTGGCCCACCATGCCTTGGTCGACGCTTGTGGTCAAGCAAATTCTATCCACGACAATGTTTTATGTTAAACACTGTCATTTTCTACTCCGCGTTGTTGACTCTCGATGTCGCCAAAGTTGTGACCTTATTAAATCCCAAAATCCACTAGGCTTGATTTTCTCGATACCACTATGTTGCCTATTTTGATCTTGCCACTAAGATCCGCGACATTGCTTAGCACCAAACAACGTCGTTTCAAGCATAGCAACGTTGTTTGGCCTACTCTGCGTTGTTTTCTTCCCCAAACAACTATGTTTGCTTTTAACTCCGCGACATTGTTTTAACTGGAAAATGCGGCCTCTTGGTATCATGGCCGACTTTGAATTCACGTTGTTGTTTTGGCCTGAACAAATTCGTTGGACTTGGCGGCTCTTGGGCCAAGCCCTTACCCACTTCGATACTGCTTTTAACTAAACGAAATCGCTTACCACTACCGCGGCTTCGTTGATAACTCACGCGATGTCATTTTCTAGTCCCGCGGTGCTGTTGAGCTTACTTGAGCTTCGCGACACCATTTAATCTTTTTGCGACATTGCTTATCTCTAAACGGTGCCGTTTTTATCATGCAACATCGAATTAAATGCCACAACTCATTAACGCGGGCATTTAATTTAGCCCAAATTAATTTTAGGTGTCAACAATTTGATACCAAACTACCTCTCAAATTTCATTTCTCTTCTCATACCAATGAGGGCAATAAAGGTAAATTTCACTTCATACATACAAATCTAATTAACCAATTCCATCATGAAATCTATGAAACAAACAATGATACTTTCAAGTCCATAATGAACCCAAAACACTCATATATTCATGGCAAAACTCAAGTTTTACTCTAACTTTCATTTTGCAAATCCACAAAGCAAACGACCCATTAACCAAAGAGAAATCCACGAAGCAATGTCCAATACGAGCTCAAACAAAGTCCATCATGAAATTTATGAAACAAACAATGATACTTTCAAGTCCATAATGAACCCAAAACCCTCATATATTTATGGTTTTACAAAACTCAAGTTTTACCCAAACTTTCATTTTACAAATCCACAAAGCAAACGACCAATCAACCAAAGAGAAATTCACGAAGCAATGTCCAACACGAGCTCGAACAAAGTCCCATTGCCTGAAGGCTACCATGTGGGCTTCTGTATAATTACTTGGCATGTTGTATGATACCAGATACGAGGTCAGTAATGCAGTTAGCTCTTTATGCAACACATGTAAACCTCCAAACGAGATTAATTTGGGTGATTTGGTTGTTTTTTGAAATTGGACAGAGTCGGGGCGAGACAAGAAAGAGAAAAATGAAAATGGTCGTTTTGGTTAAACATGAGCGTTAGTAGATTAGTAGTCGTTTACCTACAACCATCTATTACTAACTGCTTAAGGTCTCAGGTGAACTGATAATAGCAAAAATGCTATGTGCTAATAAAACAATAATATCCTTATGGATTATCAATTTAACCATAAACCAAAATGCTGATTAATGGTTCGGCCGACCCTTATCTATGTAACCGGTTATTAGCCCTATCCTTCTTTGGATTGCAATGCGCTTTATGTATAGTGGAGAATGAACCACTCGATATCATTGGGCCCAAACAACTGCAGTGGATTAGTTGGGTCATTCAAATTTGGATCTTAGTCACCTGCTTTTTGTGGGCGATTTCCTTCCCTGGGCCCAAAAGCTGCGACGCTGAAATAATCTACAAAATATATAAAGGCAAAACATGGGTTGAAATTTTCTCATTTCAAATTTCGTGGCCTGAGAATAATTCTAGGAAGGTTATTGATAGACTCCATATAATAAATATTTTTATTACGTCACCACAAAGCCCACAGTCTTCAGCACACTCCACCCTCGCTGCCCACGGCACTCGGCGTTCATCGTCGACGATGCTCACTACGTTCACCGCCCACGACGCTCACATGTCTCGTCGCCCACGGCGCTCACCGCCTTCAGCGTTCACTGCCCTCGTATCGTCTGTTGTCCCCCGGACGTCCTCTATAAAAGGTGTCTCTAATCTTCCGGCAAAGGGATGTAAAAAGGCCCTGGCAAGCCCCCTTAAAGATTCTGCTGCTATTAGCGACCGGAGATATCGCTCGCTCAGGCCCTCCTCTCCTACTCAAAGTCTTTTACTTCATTCTTCCCCTCAAATTATCACTCGATTCTGACTTGAGCGTCGGAGGGTGTCCCCGTCGAGATCGGCCGTCGGACCTTTTACAGGATGTAGTGGGAGTCGGCGTCACGAACAAGGATTGCGGTGTAAGGTGATTTGAAGCCTCTATCGGTGCATGTAGCAAGGAATCTGACGTTGGCGACAACCACGACATCAATTATTGGTGCCCACCGCGAGGCCCCGAAGTAAGGCTCTAAAGAAACGTCAACGCTCACATCCGACTCGCAATGGATTCTCAAAACTCCCCTCATCCCCAAGCCGAAAGCGATCAAGGCAAGGAGCCCACCGCCCAACCCTCATTTGAAGACTTGCAAGCTCAGATCGCCTTAGCGCTTTCCAGATACTAATGTCTTTCGTAGGAGCGTCCGATGCCACTATGTGCAAGCTTTTCCCCACCACCCTCCGAGGGGTGGCATTTCAGTGGTATACCCAATTGCACAACTGCTTGATCACCAATTTTGAGTAGTTCGCCACTCTCTTTAGGCCCAAGTTCTTCTCCCAAAAGAGGCCGAATGTAGACATCTCTCGCCTTATGAGTACGAAGCAGAGGGAGCACGAGACCCTCACGGAATATTACGCCAAATTCATCACTATTGCTCTCGGGGTCACCAACCTCACCACAGAGAACGCGACCCATGCTCTCACCTTTGGGACAAATAATTCCCTCCTCAAGGCATCACTCATAAAATGACGTCCCCGAAATATGATGGACCTTAAGGAACGAGTCTCCAAGTGCATCGCCTTAGACGAGACACTGCAGGAGGCAGGCCCCTCAAGGAAAAACCATTACCCTTCACCAACCAAGAGAAAGAGCGAGTCCTCAACCTCGGAGGGTAGATGCACCCCGAGCACTGGACCACCCTCGCGCTCGCTTTCCATCCGGTTCAGTATGAGGGTCCAGTCGGGAACCCCGCCAGGAAATCATGGCCCCCAGGACCGATCGAACCTTCACTCCTCCCACAGAACCCCACAAAACCATTCTCCAGATCATCCAAGAGAAAAGCTTATGATATCATGGCCAAACCCCATAACCAAAGAAACCTAGAGAGGAAAAAACAAGTATTGTGATTGTCATGGGGGTACGAGCATGACACCGAACATTGTTGGATGCTCAAGAGCTCCATCGAAGACCTAGTGCAAGAGGGACACCTCAAGAAGTACGTACACCGACCGGAGGAGCGACCTAGAGACCCTTCACCCACAGACAGAGGGAAGGCTCCACAAGGCAGCAGGGTTCTCAGCATCGTTGATGTCATCCATGGCGGGGCAGGCCTCAGTGGTTCGAAGTTGTCCTCGGTGACCTTCCAGAGTATGGTGGCATCTACCTCGACGGAGCTAGCATCACCCACCATTTCATTCGACACCAAGGACCTGGAAGGGGTGATGCATCCTCACAATGATCCTCTAGTAATCAAGGCTATCGTATCAGATTATGAAGTCAAGCGAATCCTTGTAGATGGAGGGAGCTCGGAGACTCTTCTTTCCCGCCTACCTCTCCCTAGGCTACCGCTCAAATTAGTGTAGACTGGTAGAGATATGCTTGACTGGTTTCTTGGGAAACCAAGTGCATGTGCTTGGAACCCTCCCATTTCGCGTGAAGGTCGAAAGTGGAGACCAAGCCACCGAGACTATGGTTAACTTCCATGTCATCTACTGTCCATCAGCGTATAACTTCATTCTCAGACGACCCTTCCTTCATCAAGTCCAAGCGGTCCCCTCCACATTCCATCTCCGTCTGAAGTTCCTCACTCCAGCTGGGATTAGTTGTGTACGTGGGGATCAGGCCCTAGCACGAAAAAGTTGTGCCCTCTCTCAAGAAAAAAGGGCGGTCATCACAATTGATGCACGCAAAGAGGTTTCCTCCCCTATGCCAGTTGACCCGGATGAAGAATTTCCACTCACCGAGGGGGGGACGGTCCGAGTCTCGAACGCGGGGCCACGGGCGTCCCTACACTCCCTGATCTCACTTCTCCAAAAATTCGAGAGAAGGTGTTCGCCTGGATTCCCAAGGACATGTCAGGCGTTCACCCAAGGGTGGCAGAACACGCGTTGAGGATAACACCTAGAAGTTGTCCCGTCCAGCAAAAGCGGCGTAACTTCGCGTGAGTGACTCGCCCTGACTATCACAATAAAATCCCACCTAAGGTCCAAGTATAAACCTTAGCTGGATTCAATATAGGGCAAGTATGTTTAAATATCGACCCAGGCCGGTCCATGTACCGCTACTTCGAGTGTTTGAAACATTATCTAGAGGATTAGTTTTGGTGAAAACAAAGGTCTTAAACTAAATTACTTTGCAAAGGTAAAATGGATTTAACTCTAGTTGAGAAAGCTTCACCCGGGTGTTGCTCCCCCTAGATAACAATTATGACTTGAAGAATCGAACGATCGTGTGTGGTTAGGGGGTCACAAACCACAGGGAAGCCTAACAAACAGCCAAAGCTACCCTCTTAGCCTCTAGGTTGAGGAATGGGATATGATCCAAGCCACAAATGTGACCCTCTCAACCTATCAACTAAGGAATGGTTAGACTTCACCCTCGAATTGGAGTTCGGGCGGCCACCCACAACCAAACCCTAATCGCTAATGCGAATTAGGAGGTTTGCCCTTTAACTAACCTAGAATAGGAGGCATAGAATGCCAAGGAAACCCATCTCTAATAGAGCCTCTTACGTTAAGGAGGGTTCTCTCTAAACTAGCTTAGGAGGCATTGAATGCCCAAGAAAACCCATCTCGAGATGAGCCTCTTAGGTTAAGGAGGGTTCTCTCTAAACTAGTTTAGGAGGCATTGAATGCCCAAGGAAACCCGGCTCGAATCGAGCCCTTCTAGGTAAAGGAGGTTTTCTCTCTAAACTAGCATAGGAGGCATGAAATTCCCAAGAACTCCATCTCAATATTGAGCCTCTTAACCTAAGAAGGTTTCCTCTCTAAACTAGCCTAGGAGGTATGAAATGCCCATGAACATCCATCTCAAATTGAGCCTCCTAACCTAAGGAGGTCTCCTCTCTAAGCTAGGTTAGAATGACAATTAGATTGATAGGCTTTCACACAACACAATCATTTATGAATAATACCTCCACATTCACATTAAAACACAACCACACACAAATCATTCAATTCATACAAGCATTCACATAATTGTAGCCAGGGTTTACAAACACCCAAGTGAAAGAAGGGACTACTCCATGTAGGAGCAGGGAAAACACGAGAGGGAAAGGGAAACCATCAAGAAGATGCAATCCTTGCTCCTTGTGCTGAAGAAATCCTCCTTTGGGGAAGGAATTCCCAAAACCTTGCTTGGAGATGAAACCCT
Organism: Linum tenue; assembly: GCA_946122785.1. Classification (NCBI taxonomy): domain Eukaryota; kingdom Viridiplantae; phylum Streptophyta; class Magnoliopsida; order Malpighiales; family Linaceae; genus Linum; species Linum tenue. The sequence continues at coordinate 34,000,805 of CAMGYJ010000010.1, read as the reverse complement.
AGCTTTTCCTCTTCTTTGGTTTGTCACTTTCTCACTAAAATATGAAGAAGGAGAAGCTTCTCACACTAGGTCTCTCCCCCTCTTCTTCCTTTCAGCTTTCCTTTTAAGTGGAGATCGCGCCCAGTTCACGGCCTGACTTCACAACGTGAACATTGAAACGCGTATGTGAACTCAGTGCTGCGACCAAAACGCACCGCTTGATTTGCTCGGGTTCACGGTCAGTGGCCTATGTTCACGATCTTAGCGACCATGAATAGCCTGGGCGTCAGTAACCTGCAAACCCTCTCTATTCGCTCTTTGCTTCACGGGTCATGGCTCCAATTCACGGTACTGTAAGACTGTGAACTTCAACGTCTAGCCGTGCACTGCGGCTGTCTCCACCTCTTTGCCCGATCTTTGCTCATTTTCTTCCAACTTTCGACTCTGGGTTTGGTTTTACCTGTTTGGATCTGAAACACACTGAAACACAAGCAACCTCGTGTAAAACCAACCCTTTTGGAGTTCAATTGCAACAAACGTCAAAGAGAATCGAGGATAAAAAAAGTGTAAAATTAGGCCTGAGTCACTCCCCCACACTTAAACGTTTGCTTGTCCCCAAGCAAACCATTCCACGGAAGGTAATCTCTCAACCCAACAAAATGCTTCGGGGACAAATCAAAGGGCACAAAGTGGTGAATCTCAATGACTATTGGCAATTAACACATGAACCGTTGCAAGTAATACCGACATCCACCACAAACGACATTCGAGGTTAACAAAATGGGCAAAAAGAAATTTCTCACATTGTTCATGAATCAATGCAAGTCTCAACAAGACCACTTATCAACCACAACTAACCATGCATAACATTCAAGTCCAAGGAACGAACGACGGGGCAACAAAAGTCCTCACCGGGGTATGATATGACATGCAAAGCAAGAATGAATCACTCACTCTCTTGACCAGTGGGGTCAAGACCTTTTTAGTGCAAAGAATGTGCACAATCATCAACACTTCGCCCTATCGTCTCTTCACTACGGCAGGAACCTCTAAATGTTAGAGTTCACGGGAAGGTTGTTATCACTAGCTTGTCCGGAGGTCTTAGACACAAGTTCAAATGACTGGCAATTGTCTTGGACATGGGTAAAAAGCTTTTTAGGTGGTGGCAAACACATCATGAGGTCCTACATCTTCATCCTAAACTTGGAGGTTATATGGTTTCGATTACAAACCTTCCCTACGGACAATGACCACTAGCATCGTCCAAAAACCTTGCTTCTCCCTTCCAACCTATCACCCATCATGAACTACCTTTAAGCGCTTTTCCTCGGTCTACTCTTGCTATCACATTTCGACTCGATAGTGAAGGAGTTCTAAAACAATGAAGTGGGAGTTTCAATGGCTTGAATGCCAAGAAACCCCACTTAGAGCATACTCTCGAATCTTTTGTGGCATTCTCTACTCTATTGACCCCATTTATTACCTCTTTTTCGTTTCTCTTTCTTTTTCTTTCTTTTTACTTTCCTTTCCTTTCTTTTAATTTTGAGGGGGGTACTAGAGAGTTAAACACTTGCCACACTACTTTTAACAACCAATGCTCTCCTTTAAGAACTCACTCCAACACTACTCTTTTCTCTTTCATTCCTAGCAAGAACCGCGCACATTCCTCCTATATAGAACCTCAATGGAACTCAAAAGCGAGAGCTCTGGGACACAAGGACGACACACGTATAGACACGAAGAAAGGATGGGGGTCGTTCTATCAAACACCATTAAGCTTGCAAGCAAAAAGCTCCTAACATGAGAACGACCCCTAAGGTCACAAGGCTCAAAGGGGTTAACTAGGGGATAAAACATTCCGGGACCATCAACATTTGGGCGTGGACTAATCCTATGCCTCCGTCATACTCACTAGTGAAAATTGTGATGTTACTCGCCAGGGTAAGAGGGATCTAAGCACACAAGAAGAAAATTATCGGCTCAAAGCTCACATGGCTACCTAGTCACCCAATCATTCATTCCACTTGCACAAATCATAATGCATGTCAATTGTAATCAACAAGTAATCGAGGCAAGACATCCATTCCTTTTTGCACACATGAGAACTAAACTTTTGCACTATCCCAATGCACCTCTCAGTCATCATCATATGACACACTCGATCACATGCAACAATTCAAGGTCAATGCCAATAAACACGAGATTCTCCTACAAACCGGCCACTTTGATCATGCAAACATTGCTTGGAGACCTCAAAAATTTCAAATTTGGGCATACATCAAGGCTCCAGCACCATCAATCATACTCACACAAGCATAAGAATAAACTACCCCTCACACTTAAGTTTGACATTGCCCTCATCAATGGCATAAGATAGGGGTAGAACGATGTTACCGCTTTGCTTGGTGAGTGAAAGTTGGAATTGGTTCCGGGGTAGGAGATTGAAGCTTCAAGGAGAAGACAAAAAACATACATACACAGACACAATACAACTCGCTCGAGGCAAGGTTATTACATATCACAATACGATAGTAGAACAAGAGAGATTTGCTAACCTTCGTTGGGCTTCCTCCCAACAAGCGCTAATTTAACGTCTTAAGCTAGACGGAGACTTTGGACTAGGCATCTTGCAGGAACACCTCCTCCTTTTGGGGCATTACCTCTCCTCCAAGGTAATTTTTTAGGTGTGGTCCATTCAATTTGAAAGTTCCTTGCTCTGAGTGGGAGATCTCTACCACCCTGTACGGGAACACTTGCATTACCGCATATGGGCCCGACCATTTTGACCTTAACTTCCCGAGGAATAATCGTAACCGAGAGTTGTACAAGAGTAGCTGCTCTCCTGGTAGAAAATCCTTCCCTCCTTTCAGTCGAGCATCATGCAAGCGCTTCGTCCTTTCCATGTAAATTTTGGTATTGTCATAAGCCTGGAGACGCCACTCCTCGAGTTCAAGCACCTGTAAGTTTCTTTCATTTTCACACAAAATAGGGTCCATATTCAATATCTTGGTAGCCCAGAAAGCCCTATGCTCTAACTCTATGGGCAGATGACACGCTTTGCCATACACTAATTGGTAAGCTGAGACGCCTATTAGGGTTTTGTAGGCCGTGTGGTACGCCCATAGAGCATCATCGAGTTTTGCGGACCAATCCTTGTGGTTCTGGTCCACGGTCTTTTCTAGTATCCTTTTCAGTTCCCTATTTGAAAACTCTACTTGTCCACTTGTTTGGGGATGATTGGCCATTGACACCCGGTGGGTAACACCATAGCGATCGAGGAGTCTGTCGAATTGCCCCTGAAAATGGGTCCTCGATCATTGATGATGGCCCTCGAGGTTCCAAATCGTGAAAACAATTTTTTAAGAAATCCGCAGACCTGTCATGCATCATTGGTGGGGAGAGCTTGAGCCTCGATCCACCTCGATACGTAGTCCACGACCACTAGAATGTACTTGTTTCCAAAAGATGAGGTAAAGGGGCCCATAAAGTCGATGCCCCAAACATCGAAAATCTCACATGTATTGGAAATCATTTGGGGCATCTCATTTTGGTTAGACACATTACCTGTCCTTTGGCAGCTGTCGCAATGACCCACAAATGTGTAGGCATCCCGGAATAGGGATGGCCAATAGAATCCCGATTGAAGCCCCTTCCTTGAAGTTCGGTTGCCACCATGATGGCCTCCAGCTAGTCCCTTGTGGTAGTGGCTTAGAATAGTCGTCATTTCCTTCTCCGGGACACACCTCCGGATGACCCCATAGGCCCCAATTCGAAAAAGGTGGGGGTCATCCCAGAAGTAATATCTGAGATCGAAGAAGAACTTCGTTTCCCCATTTGTATTCATCCCCTTGGGCAGTTGCCTTCCAACCAAGTAATTGGCAAAGTCGACGAACCAAGGTGTGGCACTCTCAATAGTGGGAAGCGCGAACACCGTTCATCGGGGAAAGTGTCATTTATTTCTCTTTGCGAGGTGCTCCCTACCGGTCCTTCGAGTCGCGAGAGATGATCCGCCGTAAGATTTTTGGATCCCTTCTTGTCTTTGATCTCCACATCAAACTCTTGGAGAAGTAGGATCCATCTGATTAGGCGGGGCTTGGCATCGATCTTGTTCATCAAGAAGCGAATGGCTGAGTGGTCGGTGTAGACAATAACCTTTGAAAGCACAAGGTAAGACCTGAGGTTGTCAAAAGCAAAGATCACTGCCAACAACTCTTTATCGGTAGTTGTATAATTCTCCTGAGCATCATTCAACGTGTAACACCCTAACATGTACGTTTTGCCTGATCATATTGTTCACACAATTGCAGCGGAATTTAAAACTAGTGTTACATTAATTACCAAAATTTACCCATATAAAATTTCGACATGAAATACTCGCGTAATGGGCTAACAGTTCTTGCAACTAGACCTGCAAAATAATTTATATGAATATATGCATTCATAGACATACATTGGCTTTCATAGCCATAATCACAGTTTTCATACTCCACAACTGCATACCATACTTATACATACCATAATCGTCACAACCTACACAGTTACACAAAATATACACATATCATCAACTTTCCACACCTGTGGATATCTCACACTACATCAGAAACTAGTATGCACATGAAAAACGTTCTCAAAACATTTGTACTAAAAGGTGTGGATCACTGGCCAAAATCCCGAGTAGTAGTCCAAGCACATAATAGTTGAAGACCATACCTCATCTTGCCTTCAACTCTTGCTCAGCTCCCACCTATACACCTATCTACTACTGCCAATGATGATGATCTACTTACACATGGCATAAGCAGAGAAAAAAGGATAAAGAGGGTCAGCTCATAGCTGAGTGAGATAATCATTGCATAGTGAGTTCATAACCAGCATACCCCTACCATACATCTAACAATCAAACCAAAGCACTAGAATCAGACCTCACCCATCCGACATCCCAATAGGAAAAAGACTCAACCATCTGTACTTATGCATCTTATCATGGTTTAATCATAGGCGCCTGGCTACTCCCATGCTAATTACTCTCCCGGTAATACGGACCAAACATCTCGTGGATGTGGTCATATCGGACCCACCACTGCCGGTGTAGTCATATCGGACTCAACACCACTCTGGGTGTGGTCATATCTCATGATGAATCAACGGCCAACACCACATCAGGGGTGTGACATAACATATCATAACAGAGTAATAGCATGGTGAGGCCTAATTACTATATAATTGACCATGAGACCAAATCACTCTTATTTGGTAATCTTATACATGATCCATATCTCATCTTGCTTAATCATAATTCGTTACTTGCACATGTACTTGACCTGGCCATACTTGGCTCAACATAGGTAAAACAGGAGTCGTATAATTGCACTTCCTCGGGATGAACCCTCGTGCAAGGCATCCTCCTTAAACATCATAATATCACCCTGTGGAGTTTATTCCCCCACTTGTGGATCCAAATACAACCATAATATCAGATCATGTCAAAACACCTTATCGAACAACCATGAAGTCATATCAATAGTTAAGCCAACAAATGGCAACATGTATGCAATCATCAACATAAACAAGGTCCATATCGATTAGGGCAAGTCAATAATATCATACATCAGTCCAGGATTCAACATATAGCACAAAAGTTCATACACCCCTAATCATGTCATTCTAGTTCACCTAGTCAATTCTAAGCATCAATATAATTATCGTGATACGACAAACCCGGTATGTCGTGCTAATCCCTCACCAGTTCTGGTCGTTCAAACACCGATTTAAGCTTCCCGTACTAAAACGTCAATTTCACCAACGAACCCCGAATTAAAATCCGAGACCTTCCTAATATCCCATGCAGTATCCCCGTCAATGTTAGTTCTAGGCTCCCGGTCAAATTCTCGATAAAAACACATCAAACCCTGGCCGGAGCTAAATTCAGCGATTTGGACCCCGACCTAAATAATTGCCGAAATTCAGGGATTAGAACCAGAGGATTAATTACCCTCTTCAGGAAGCTCGTATATGAAATCTGGGCTTAATCCGGCTTCCGGATACTCCGAAACCCTAATTTGACTTATCGGGAATTCAAGAAATTCTTGAACCAAAAACTCGTTTTAAAGCTCTAAATCGATAAATCACGATGTATAGATGAATTAGGCATTACTTATGGGATTTTTGGATCACTAGGGCTCAAGAATTGAGCTTTGGAATTTTCCATAGAAGCTTCCTGTGCGTGCTCTGCTTCTCTGTAGCTCTCGGTCAAGAAAATGGGGAAAGATGATGATGATGGTAAATAATGGACGGGGGAAGGAATTAAAGGTTTATATATATGCGGCCCGGCCGCTTATTGTATTTTTTTATATTAATTATATAATATATTAATGAAAAATAAAAATTGACCGTTGAGATCGACCGGAGCTCATCTAAGTACATCTAACGGTTAGATCACCTGATGTATACTATACGCCTGACGTACACCAGTCATTACCTTATATATATATATATTATATAATTAATACGTATACTTATCTGATCGATCAATAATCCGACTTTCGTAGAAATACTATCAAAACCCTCGATTTTAATCGCGTAATTTTTCTAGCAACATTAATACGATTTTAGCCAAAACAGGATGTGACACAACACAACGTCTTGGAGGCGTAGCAAATAGGTTGAAAATGCCTACCCCACCTTTGTCCCAACACCGCCCCCACTGCATAGTCACTAGCATCACACATAAGCTCAAAAGGAAGGCTCCGATCCGGCGAGACCATTATGGGAGCGTTCGTGAGCTTCGCCTTGAGGACGTCAAACACTTCAAAACATTCCTTTGTGAAAAGGAATGGAGCATTTTTCTCCAAAAGTTTTGTCAGTGGTAATGCAATCTTTGAGTAGTTCTCAATGAATCGTCGGTAAAATCCCGCATGCTCAAGGAAACTCCGGTTGCCCTTGACTGTTGGTGGTGGAGGAAGCTTACTTATTGTTTCAACCTTGGATCGATACACTCCAATTCCCCTCTTTGAAATTTTATGACCCAACAAATGCCCTCTCTTACCATGAAATGTGACTTCTCCCAACTCAAAGCCAAATTGGTCTCTTCGCAACGCTCTAGGACCTTCTCCAAGTTGGCAAGGCAGTGGAGAATGAATCTCCAAAAACCGAGAAGTCATCTATGAACAATTCCATTATCTCCCCCACGAGTTTATCAAAGATGGCCACCATGCATCGCTGGAATGTGGTCGGGGCATTGCACAACCCAAACAGAATGCGCCTATAAGTAAATGTCCCGAAAGGGCAGGTGCTTGATCTTCTAGGGCAATCGGGATCTGGACCTGGAAGTACCCCGACATCCCATCCAGGAAATAGTAGTAATCATGCCCAGCGAGTCTCTCCAGAATCTGATCGATGAAGGGTATAGGGAAATGATCTTTACGAGTGACATCATTCAATCGCCGATAGTCAATGTACACCCGCCACCCGGTCACCGTTCTTGTTGGTATAAGCTCTTCCTTTTTGTTGGCTACCACCGTCATCCCTCCTTTCTTGAGGACCAACTGTGTTGGGCTAACCCACTGACTATCCGGGATGGGATAGATTACTTCTGCCTTCACTATGGCACAAGAGTTGGGGGTGCAGCGGATCCTTATCCATTCGGATTCCGCCCTGGTGGTGAACCAAGTAACCGGAACCTTTGAAACTAGAGAACCAACCCTCATTGAATATGTCAATGCGGTTAGAATTGCTTTAACCGACTTTGTGGATGCTCGGGTCGTCCACATTCCCTGGGAGGACAGCCTCCATGCCGACGTCCTCTCAAAATTGGCCACGGCCCGAGATTTTTTGGATGAGAGGCACGTCGTGGTTGAACGTCGTCCCACCCTGCTGTGTGCCCAGAGTGTTACCTCTCCCCCCCCCCCCCCCGTGACTGGCGCACACTGATAATTGAATACCTCATGCAGGGTATACTCCCGTCTGATTCAAAGGAAGCGACCCGCCTGAAGCGTCGAGCGCCGCTTTACATCATGATTGAAGATGCCTTGTACCAGAAGAGTTTTGTTGGCCCTTATCTTTGGTGCCTCAACAAGGGTGAGGAGTATTTTGCCCTCCATGCATGTGGGCCCATGAAGCCTCGAAAACCCCCTCATCCGCCAAGGGTATTACCGGCCTACTATCTGGCGACACGCTCAGGAATATGTCAAGGTCTGCCTCAAATGCCAAGTAGCAGCTCGGATTCCTCAGGCGCCCACGACACTTATGCAAGGAAATCTCAGTCCATGGCCTTTCCCCCCGTGGGGGATGGACTTCCTTAGTCCTTTTCCCGAGGCCTTGGAAGGAAAAAGTATCTAATAGTCGCTATCAACTATTTCACCAAATGGATAGAGGATGACTCTCTAACCGGCATGACAATCCAACAAGTTTTAAAGTTCCTATGGACTCACATAATATGTCGGTTCAGCCTACCTCACACCATTGTGCTAGACCAGGGAACGCAGTTCAAGAGTCAGAATTTCCAGACGTACTGCTCCTAGTATGACATTCTCCTCCGATACGCATTTGTCGCCTACCCTCAAGCCAACGGTCAAGCGGAGTCCGCCAACAAAAATATCTTGTGGGGGCTAAAGACCCGCCTTGACAAAGCCAAAAGAAGATGGGTGGAAGAACTCCCGCATGTCCTGTAGGCCCATCGAACCACCTACAAAACTACCACGGGGACACGCCATACGAGATGCAATTGTCATCATATCAAGTTGAAGCCTTCCGCTCGGAAGTCAACACCGCTAAACTCATCCATAATCTGGACCTCGTTGAAGAGCGAAGGAAAGACGCCAAGCTACGCTGGGTTGCCACCCACGAGCGAGTTGCTCGGTATTACAACTCCAAGATAAGGCAACGACCTCTCAAAGTTGGAGATTGGATACTTCGAAGAAACTTTCGCCCGGAGAGCGGGCTTGTAAAGTTTACACCCAAAGGGGAGGGTCCCTATCGAGTAAGGGAGGTTATCGGTCCTAATAACGTGAAACTCAGCGGTGCTAAAAGCGACAACATGTCTAAAACTTGAAACTCTATGCACCTACGTAGATACTTCACACCCATGTAATGTAAACACGCAATCTTAAATAAGTGTCTTACACGGGTTCAGAATAATAAAGGGGTACATAGTTTGTAGCTCAACAGCTGAGACTACTAAGTCGCACAACCAAGGAACGACGACAAAAGAAAACCATCAAACATGAAACAACTCTTAAAATAACCGGAATAACCCAATTACCACCATTCAGACATCAGCAGCCTGGTCTTGGCCTGGGACCGAGATGGGACCCGCATCATTGGTGGGAGCCGAACCAAAGTCAGGAGGAGTGTCCAAGAAGAACGGGACTCCGGATATGCGGTATTCAGACATGTAACACGCCACCATGTTCTCCAAATCATCAACGTCCAGCTCGTCCAATATACCCAAGGAGACATAGGAGCCCTCGGGTTGTGAATCCTCACCTCCCATATATCCAAGGACATCCATAGAATATCATGCTTCCCTTTCCCCCTCCGCCGCTGACGCCACCCGAGGAGCCATACTCCTTTGGAAGTCTTCTTCGTTGAGAGAACTTCACAGGTGCATCTCACCGACCACCTCCCTAGAAAAGCAATACATATTGGAAAATGTCTTCTTCATGAACCTCCAAGTTTTTTTCCTCTGAGACCTTAGCCTCTGGATGATGCCACACTCCACCGTTAGAGCTTTCCTTACTTGGGCAAGTGTTGCTCTTTCCTCTTCAGCCCGGGTTCGCTCCAATTCTGCCCGTTGACTTTCTCGCTCCGCCCGCTCGCTCACGCTCAGCCCTGGCCCTCTCCTGAATCAGCTCCTCCTAAGTGCAACCCTCCGGGGTCCGCGCCTCCTCCAGCTCCTGCGCAGCTCTTCGGAGTTGTCCCTCCAAGCGGCGGATTCATGCCTCACGTCCTGCAGATCGCCCTCGCTCCTCAGCTAGTCGTCGTTCTGTCTCGCTCATCGCCTGAGCGGCTTCTTCCATCCTCTTTGCCGCGGCCGCCAATTGAACGTACAAGGACACCGACTTTTTTACCATCTGCACCATTAACAAGTTGCGATTAGGAATGAAATCACTCAACCCAACACTCACCAAGTAGAAAAAAGTTCACCGGGTAAAAGCAATCCCGAGGGCATCCACAAGTTGTTGAACTTGGGAACCACCTGTTGGCACCGACATTGTGGAAGCCGAGCCTGGGGGTCTTGAACCCTCTAGCGCTAAGGGCCCTTGGGTTGACTCTGTCGATGTTGTAGCTGGAGGCACCCCCAGTCTAGGCTCTGTTGGATACCTCCACGGAACAGAGGTGCCCTTGAAGCTGCTCGGCGTTCGTGGTACGGTGGAGCTTTGCCTGGACCCACTACTCGCCTGAGAGCCGATGCTCCCGGAAGATCTCTGATCAAAACTCACACCACGATTGCCCCTAGAGCCTACGGTAAAACGATTAGCTTCTGGAAGCTCAGCCACAATCCTCTTCATGTGAGCGCATGACCCCGCATAACTTCAGATCCGTCAGGGTGATGGGAAAACACCTCTTTACCACTACTCCCCGAGGTCGGAGCACCAGTTGGACAAACCTGGACTCATACGAAGGATCTTACTACTACAAGAGTTAGACATCGAGATTCGGGACATTAAGGGAGCTGAAAATGTTGCTGCTGATCACCTATCCCGGTTGGACGCACCACCTGCGGACAACCTCGTGGAGGAGATCGACGATTTTTCCCCAGATAAGCAACTGATGATGATGTGCCTGGTGGAGTGACTCGCTATGACACAACTCCTAACAATGGCCAAGTGTAACCAATGAAAGGGACTGCAGTATAGTGGCTGAAGTAATAAATATCGAATCCACGGGTCTCTAGAGTTACTATTACTCAGCTTCAGTTCATTATCTAGCAAACCAGATTAAGATGAAAGAACTAAAACTACTCTAGCAAACTACAGTTAAAGTTAATCTAATTACAGGTTGGGAACTCACTTAGGTATGATTCCCCCTAGCCACTAGCCAGATTAACGACCGATGATCTCTAACTAGTTTCACTTTCATTCACAATGCGGAGAATCCTTGACTAGACCTTGAGTCTCGACTAAAGGAACAAGGCCCTCTTGAGTCAATTGCCTAGAGGGACGTATCCTTCTCTAGAACAATCGATCAAGGCGTTCTGAACTAGACTCCCTCTATCGAATGAGGTTCCCAATCGATACAAAGCAGTGAATCAACCCTCGACTAAAGCAATCGATCCACTACTATCAATCTATGGTGCTCTATTGACCTAATCAGGTATTCGCTCTCATAGGATCAAAGCAGAATCAATAATCTCGACTAAAGCAGAATTGAATCGTGAAACCATGCATAGATTGAATATGAACTCAAGATTATCAAGTCAGAGTACTCATACAATCATCCAATCAAACAAACATAGCTAGGGTTCCTCAAAACCTAAGTGAAGGGAAGTTACTCCATAGAGAAGAGAGAGACTGCAGTAAGAATCTTCAGATGATCAGTCTTCAAGTCCGGGCTTGTTCCTCGAGCTTCCAAGGCGAAGAAATCCTCCAATTCCACTCTTAGAATGCCCTCAAATCGCCCTCTCTCTCTTTGGTTCGTCCCTTGGGTGTTTGGGATCCAAAACCCAGCTCCCCTTCTCACAAACGCACAAAACAGGCTTTTAACAGCCTGCGTTCGCGATCCCCGGTCGAAATACCCGGTCGGGTATTTCAGGGTTCGACCGGGTATTTCATAAAACGCGACGTTCCACTTTGGGGAAAATCCCCGGTCCAACATCAAAATCCCCGGTCGGGGATTTAAGGCCATCGCCCGGGCCCCCTTCTGCTTCTCACGGGTGCCAAAAACGATAAATACCCGGTCGGGTATTTTGCCATCCGACCGGGTATTTTCCTCGTGCAGCCCCCTTAGTCCCAACTCGGCTCCTTTCGACCCAGAACTCGTTTCTCCGCCTCGATTCCAACGCCGGGTCCTGAAATATGACATAAACACACAACCTAGCGTGAAATTGGCTTAAAACACGAGATTCCACATCACAAACGGCTTCATAATAGGGGTGAAAACATGTGTAATTATCGGTCTATCATGGAGAGTGTCACCCCTTGGTACTCCGATTTTGCAAATTATCTGGTGGGCCAGCAGCTGCCTAAGGGGATGACAACTCACACCAAGAGGAAATTCTTCTCCGGCCTGAAGCATTACTCCTGGGATGACCTACATCTCTTCAGGATCGGAGCCAACGGGATCATCCGTCATTGTGTCATGGAAAGTGAGATGGAGGGCATTCTATCTCACTGCCATGAGGGACCTACTGGCGGTCACCACGGCGGTAACCGCACGGCGAGAAAGGTGCTACAGTCGGGCTTTTACTGGCCCACGCTCTTCAAGGATGCAGACGCCTTCGCACGCAGGTGCAACCGATGCCCGAGGTCAGGTAATATCTCTGCCCGTGATGAGATGCCCCATAATGTATTTATAACCTGTGAGATTTTTTATGTCTGGGGTATCGACTTCATGGGCCCCTTTCCTCCATCCTTTGTAAATACCTACATCTTAGTTGTTGTTGACTACGTCTCTAGGTGGGCTGAGGCGCAAGCTTTGCCCACCAATGATGTTAGACGCGTTTGTGGATTTTTGAAGCAGCTATTCTCCCGGTTCGGGACACCTAGAGCCATCATAAGCGATCGAGGCACACATTTCCATGGCCAGTTTGATAAGTTATTGTCTCGCTACGGTGTCACTCATAAGGTGTCGGCGGCTTATCACCCTCAAACAAGTGGCCATGGCCAGGCTTGCAATTCAACCGTTTGTGCTTCAACTATTAGCCCTAGGTGGTCCTTAAGTTTGGGGAATTGGTGAACCCATATTGTTGGTCCTAATGAGTATTTTCTTGGCTCCACCTTTGGTTTGTTGATTTTGTAGGATCATGTCGTTCGATCACTCGTTCATGCAGGATCTGCGCCTGCACCCGGAGTACGCTGACCAGTACCGCCAGGTCATACGCGGAGTGCTCCAGCGCCATCACCATTTGGAGTGGGGGGTCTTCGAGCAGCTTCACTGCTTGAACGAGATCGCCACCGCCATTAGCCACCAGGATTGGCGGACGTTGTTGAGCATCGATGAGCCCACCTACACAGAGCTGGTGTGGGAGTTCTACCCCACCTTCCGGTACCGCTCTAAAGCGGCCCGGGACTCCCACACCTGTGTCACATTCCGGATGGGAGGGCTCCCGCGGAAGATGAGCATTGATGGGCTGGCCTTCGCCCTGGGGATCCAGTACCACCCGTACTCCCAACATGAGGTAGAGATCCCCCATCCGCAGGACTGGAACCAAGACGAGTTTTACCGTCGGATATCTCGACGAGCCTACGAGATGGACTACTTCGACGCCGGCCAGACATACGTCTCCAACCTCAAGCCGTAGTGGCACATCCTCAACCTGCTGATCACCCGCTCGATCGTCCCCAACGCCAATGGTTCCCACAAGATCCCGAAGCGGGTGCTATACGCCATGTATTCGATGGGTGACCCGGATCATATGCTCCAGTTGGGTTCCTTCGTGGCCACCACCTTCTATCGATGCCACGGGAAACCCAACCACCTCATTTGTGGTCCCCTGATCACCAGACTGGCCCGCTACTTCGAGATCGACCTAGAGGGGCTCACGGATGCCACAACACGGGGCGGGTCCACTCCCCTCAACCGGGAGGTGCTTCACAACGCGCTTCTACTAGCCTCAGATGAAGCGCCTTCATGGGTGGATGGGCTGTCTCTGCCTCCCGAGGAGGATGTGGATCTTGATGAGGATGACGAGGACTACACCAGTGAGGAAGAGGCCGACGATGATGATGGTGGGGCCATGGATGTTGATGAGCCGGAGCCCCCACTCTTCCCCCCCAGGGGATCTTCAGCCACGACGGAGATCCGAGCGAGGTGAGTCCTCCTCCGGTCTTTCTGGTCCGTTGATGGCTTCTGGTCCGTCGAAGGATTTCTTCATGGAGCAGTTCCAGCAGATGGGGCTCCAGTTTCAGAAACTCGAGCTCCAGAACCAGCAGCTCATGGACCATCAGGTCCAGTTTTATCAGCAGTATTCGGCCCACCAGGCTGAGTACCAGTCCCGGATGACGGTTGTGGACGAGCGCCTCGACCGGATGGAGGCTCAGCTGGGAGTCACCAATGCTCGCATCGAGCGGGAGCGGGATCGTGGCTGCTGGATGATGGAGTATGAGGAGCACCTGCTCCAGTCCTGCCACCCGCCTCAGGAGCACCACTGGATCACCCGGTGGGACCACTCACCACCCCCTCCAGCACCGACAGATGGGGTTGACGACCTCATGGACAAAATCGACTTCACCGGGCTCGAGTGGGCTGTACTCGTTGCTCATTTTGTGTCGCTTCCAGTGCCTTCCCCTCATCATCCCCTACACCTCTACTTGTGTCTCCAGGTTTGATTTTGCCCTTTACCTTGTGAATTTTGGAGAATTGGGTGTTAGGGTGTATGTTTAGTGAATCACTTTGAAATGTGTGAATTGTGTGCAATTGATGGAGGGGAAGGCTTGGATTATGTGTGGATTATGTTGGGCAATGTTTCCCATGCTTGATTGAGCCCTTGTGTGCTAGGAATTTGCCCATTATTTGCTTAACTTAAAAGTGCACACAAGGTGTTCGATGAAATGCCAGTTTTTCATACCATTTTGTGGGAGCCGGTTGGGGCCCTTAATGATGTGCTTTGATGGTGTATTTGCTATGGATGTGAACCTTAAGTTGCCTACTTTATTGTGGTGGTGCACCCCCCCCCCCCCCACCCAGATTTTGTTTGTTTGCTCGAGTTATTTACCCCCGAACTATGGATGAAACTATGGTTCGGCTGTTTTCTGTTATCAAGTGTGGGGGTGTGATTAACCTTTTCTATGGCTCTTTTGGCTCCACTTTGGTTTGCTCTCTTGCAGGACCATGTCGAAACCCGACCTCAAGCATCCGTTCATCCGCGATTTGAAGAGGGGCCCCCACAAGGATCGCTTTGAGCGCGTCATGGCCTCCAAGTTTGGGAAGCATCACTACTGGTCCAGGAAGGAATTTGAGAAGCTGCATTGCTACGACCACTTCCTCACCATTGCTACCAACTGCACATAGCGCTGTCTATTGTCCATTCGAGAGAAGGTCTACCACGAGCTGGTGCTCAAGTTCTATACGACCTTCCCGCACGAAGATACAACCGACTGGGCGGACGACGAAGCCGTCAAGTTCAGGCTCGACGGTGAGACCCGCTCCTTGAGCTACCACGATTTGGCGGTCGCTCTCGACCTCGGCCTGGAAGATGAAGAGGACTACGTCATCAAGCTCAACAATCCAGAGGGTGTTAATTTCAAGGTGTTGTACACCCACCTAGCTCAGCCTGGTCAGCCTCCCTTCCATGCAGGGCGGACGAAGGCTAGTACCCTGCAGCTCGATAACCACATTCTCCACCACATGCTAGCGAAGTCCTTCACTCCAGCTGGGAACAGTGCCAGCACCCTCATCAAGAGGTCCATGTACTTCATCCAGTCCATCCGCACGGCGGAACATCCTCTCCACTTGGGTTCTGTGGTGGCCAGGACTTTGGACAAGAGTGCTTTACAACTGGGGACCCTCCACTGCACCCCCCTCATCACCCGCTTGACAACCTACTTTCATATCCCACTGCAGGGTTGCACAGAGCAGGGGGACACTAGTTCCTTCGGCGAAGACACGATCTCGAAGATGCATCTGCTAAGAGTCGAGCGCGGTGTCAAGTGGATCGCGGGGTTTCCTGCTCCACCACTCCCTACGGAGGATCAGCCCGATGTTCCTGAGGATGAGGCCACTGAGGATGTCCACCCCGATGATGTGGATGATGCTGATGCCCCCCGCCAGACCACCTTTGAGTACGGGGGTGGCAATTCAACTTTTTCATCCTAGGACAACTTCACTCACCAGTTCCAGTAGCTGAGTCTCCAGAATCAGCAACTCCTCGACCATCATCTCCAGTTCTAGTAGCAGTACTCGGCTCACTAGACAGAGTATAATACCCGGATGGCTGCATATGATGAGCGCCTCGACCGCATGGAGGCCCAGCAGGGGGTGACCCTTGCTCACATCGAGAGGGAGCGGGGCCGGTCTCAGCATATGTAGGAGGTCCAGCAGTACCTGCTCTAGCTGATACTGGGCGAGCAGCCAGTCTGGAGGACTCCCTGGGAGGAGTCTCCACTTCCACCCCCGCCAGCCGGTGATGATGCCTTCATGGACGACATCAACCTTGACAACCTTGGCGACGAGTAATCTGTACTCGTCGCCCCTCCGAGTGTGTTTTTGTTTTGGACTTTTCGTGTTTTCTCCATGTGTGTGCGGAGCTTGAACTGAGTCTTTCGTGTTTTTTTTCTTTTTCTTTCTTTTGTGGATTGTCTGTTTTGTGACCATCTGGGCTAACTCTGATCCCTAACGCACAGTGTGCTAGTGTGTTATTTATGTTCCCTTCGTGCATAACTGTTCCGTCGTTCCATCTGTCTCACGCTAACTAGTTCACTTCCATTCTCCCGGCAGTATTTCCACCTGGTAACATCGTTCCCCTTCTCCTTCCCTCTGCTCCATTGAGGGCAATGTTGATCTTAAGTGTGGGGGGGGGGTGCTTTGTATTGGTTGGAATCTATATATGTGTGCTTGGAGCCTAGTCCGCTGTCCAAATCTCGAGATTTGAGGGCTCCAAGTACTGAGGTTTGCATGATCATATTGGCACTGTGGATTTGATTGGTGAATCGAATGGCTTTCGAATTATTGCATGACAGCTTGATTGTAACTAGGACAACCTATGACGATGACTGAGACGTGCAGTAGAATTGTGTAGGGGTTCTGTTTTTTTAACTGTTTGCTTACCCAACTGTGACTTGGATTGATCACTTGCTCTTGACAGTCGTTTATGCATCTAGTTCAGGGAATCAGAATGAGAGATAGAGCATATAGGTAGCCATGTGAGATTTGAGCTTGCTCATTTCTTTCTTGTGCGATAGATCCCTCTTCCATGTGTGTGGAGCTTGAACTGAGTCTTTCGTGTGTTTTTTTTTCTTTTTCTTTCTTTTGTGGATTGTATGTTTTGTGACCATCTGGGCTAACTCTGATCCCTAACGCACAGTGTGTTCTTAATGTTCCCTTCGTGCAGAACTATTCCGTCGTTCCATCTGTTTCACGCTGACTGGTCCACTTCCAGTCTCTCGGCAGTATTTCCACCCGGTAACATCGTTCCCCTTCTCTTTCCCTCTGCTCCATTGAGGGCAATGTCGATCTTAAGTGTGGGGGGGTGCTTTGTATTGGTTGGAATCTATATATGTGTGCTTGGAGCCTAGTCCACTGTCCAAATCTCGAGATTTGAGGGCTCCAAGTACTAAGGTTTGCATGATCATATTGGCACTGTGGATTTGATTGGTGAATCTAATGGCTTTCGAATTATTGCATGACAGCTTGATTGTAACTAGGACAACCTATGATGATGACTGAGACGTGCAGTAGAATTGTGTAAGGGTTCAGTTTTTTCAACTGTTTCCTTACCAACTGTGACTTGGATTGATCACTTGCTCTTAACTGTCGTTTATGCATCTAGTTCAGGGAATCAGAATGAGAGATATAGCATATAGGTAGCCATGTGAGATTTGAGCTTGCTCGTTTCTTTCTTGTGCGATAGATCCCTCTTCCATGATGTGTAGCATTCATGTTGTTACTAGCTAAGATGATGGAGGCATAAGATTAGCTCATGACCAAATCGACTGTCCTGGTGTGTCATACCCCCTAGTCAGCCCCTTTGAGCCGTATACTTTTCTTTCTTTCGGTCTACAATGGAAAATCACCCTTTTGCATCTCTTAGAAGGTTCCACAGAGTGGTTTTTGCATGTTCTCTGCTGTTTCTACTAAAAATAATGTGAGGGTTGGAGGTAGTTCTTAAAAGTTGGGCATTTGTTTGAAAAATGTGCAGAGGTGGTGGTTCTCTCAGGAAATGAAAATAAAAGGAAAAAAATGAATGAAAGCAAAAGAGAGCCACCACAAAAAATCTGAATAGTGCTCATTAAGTAGTGTTTCTTAGCAGTCTGGCTGAGAAATACTAACATTATTGTGACCTCCTTCGCTCTTGTGGCCTAAAGAATTTGAGTAATGCAGAATGGCAGAAAGAAAGTTACTGGTTTGATTGGTTGTGAATGTGTTGGGTTTGGAACTCTGGAACCTTGTGCTATAAATACTTCCACCACCTAAAAGGCTTTTTCCCCATGTCCAAGACCCTAGCCAGTCACTTGAACCTGTGTCTAAGACCTCCAGATTAGTTAGTGGTGACATCCCTTGTGTGAACTCTAACATTTAGAGGCTGCCATCATGGTGAAGAGACGTTAGGATTTGAGAGAATAAGCATGCGCATTTTTCGCATCAAAGTGTACTAACCCCACTGGTCGAGAGTGAGCGATTCATTTCCTTGTTCTTTATGCTCTTTACCCCGGTGAGGACCTAAATGGCTCGGTCTTGATTCTGATGTCTTGAGTTTGATGCATGCGACGACTGTCTTGGTCAAGTGGTTGAGTCAAGTCTATGTTGGTTGGTGAACAGAAAGGATTCCTCTTCCTTTACCCGATTTTGCTGCACTCGAATGTCCTCTGTGATGGTTGTCTAGGTTGCTGTTGAGTTGTCCATATGTCAATGATCAAAGGCCGTTTGAGCCTCATTTCTCGTATCTAAGGCCGACTTCACGCTAGGTTGTTCTCGTTTGTGTTATTTCAGGTCCTAGTACGTGATTGGAGGTTTGTGAGCGAGTTTCGGGTCGATTGGACAAAAGTTGGACGTCTGGCGAGGAGCTGAGGAATCCACACGGCCAGACCCTCGCAGCCACACGGTCGTGTGGTGTGGCCATGTGGAATCTCATTATGCGGCCAAGCCATACTGGCCGTGTATGGGACCCCTTGTGGCCGTGTGGAAAGTCCAGGGAGCTCACACGGCCAGACTAGAAATCCACACGGTCGTGTGCCTCTGGGCGTGCAGCATGCCTGAAGTCCAATAATCGAAACGCGGCGTGTGGCCTGGCCGTGTGGTCAGGAAATTCTGGGTTTTAACCCAATTTCGAGAAAAAGGAGAGGTAATCAAGTTTTTGGGCAAAAAACAGAGCTTTAGAGAGAGAAAGTGCAAAGAACAAACCCTATGACCTATTTGGAGTGGATATCTCACCATTGAAGCCCTAATTGCATCCCCAAAAGTGAAGATCGACATCCCAGAGCAGATTATCCTCATATTTATGAGTATGACTACTCTGATTTCTATTTTCCTCTCTCTCTCTATGGAGTAGAACCTTCTCTCACTTGGGTATGAAGAACCCTAGTTCCATGTGTTAGGGATCTTGATTGTAATGACTTGGGATTGTTATACTGATTGATTTTAATCGATTGATGCATGATACATTGAGTCAATTGAAGCCTGTTCATCTTTTCTTGATTTCTGCTGCAACCTGAGATAGATAGAATCAGATTAGATTGTTAGAGCTTCATCAATCGGTAGTGGTTGATTGATTATACGAGAGTTAATCGATTTACTGCTTTGTACTGGAATCCAATTCCAGTAGTGGAGTTCTGTGTTCATAGCCTCGGCTTTCTATCCCGGTGAAGACTAGTCGTCTGCCGGGTAGTTGGACTGAGAGGGCATGGTCAGCTTAAGAGATTCCAAGCTACTGTCGGATCTTCCGTAGTTTAATCAACAGTTAATCAACCCAGGGTAATTACAACTGTGACCTAACTAAGGAGCTAGGGGGACTCATTCCCGAGTGACTCTTCCATTACTAAAGAACTTTGAACCATTTCCTGCTTTCTTACTGCTTTTACTTAAAATCAACAATCACTCGACTTAGTTTGCTAGATAATAAATACTCACGGAGTAGGCAGTAGATCTAGGCCCCGGGTTGACAAATAGAGCTTGCCACTTTACTGCATTTCCAGACTGCGATTACACTTGTTCGCTATTTGGTGTTGTGTTTTAGCGTGTTAGCCGGGCACCTGAAATACCCGACTGGGGATTACGACCGGGGATCGCGGCCTGCTGGTTCTTAAGGGAAAGAAGGCTGATTTTTGAAGGGTTCCGATTTTTAGAGAAAGAAAGTGATACCTAGAGAGAGAAAGCGACGAACTAGAGTTTCCAAGCGCCTTAGATCGATCTTCATCATTAGTGGAGCCCGGACAATGCTTGGAGAAGTGCCGATTGACGACCAGAAGCAGAACCCCATCCTTCACAACATGTTTTCTGCTTCTGAGCTAGAGTTTGCTTCTCTCTCCATGGAGTAACTTCCACATTCACCTGGGTATGAAGAACCCTATATTTGTATGTTAGGTCTGATTGTATGAACCCAAGTTTGAATCCATTGATATGATAATATTCAATTGAGGTTTGATTTCTTGCATGGCATGAATCTTGATCAAATTCCTGTTATTTCTGCTTTGACTTAGAAAGAGAATATCTGCCTAGGTTGATAGAGCACCCTTGATTGAAGGTAGTGAATTGACGACTTTAGTCGAGGAGTCAATTCACTATTCTGTACCATATTTACTTCGATAGAGGAGGTTTGGTTCGTTAGGGCCTCATCTGTTTACTTAGGTGGAGGTTAGTCGCCCGCTGGGGACTCAGATTGAGAGGGTCTGGAGACCTTTAGTCGAGACTGCAGACTGTTTAAGAACCTCCCGCAGTATAACTATCATTGAACTTGAACTTGGTAACTTACAACCTGGCTTAACTGCAGTCTAGGGGGAACCATATCCGGGTGACCTCTCTCAACTTGAACACAACCTTCACTGCTTTGCTTGCTAGTTTAATTGAACCTTCACTACACTTGAACCGCTAGATAACAAGACTTTCACGAAGTAGTCATCACACCTAGGACCCGGGTTGACAATTAGAACTAAACCCGCTATAATACGCATTAGTAGGTGGTTACACTTGGCCACTTTCTAGTGTGATGGTAGAAGCGTGTCAAGTTTTTGGCGCCGTTGCTGGGGACGGCTAGGTTGTTGAAGAAACGTGATATCTGTTACTTTAGCATTTCCATTTCCGCATTGACTGTTTGCTTTTTCCAACTTGTGCCTTCACGGGTTTGCGTGCTTGGCTGTGTGTAGGTATGCATGACCCGTAGCCAGTCGGGAGGTTTACTACCGTTAGATCCAGAGCTAGAACGCACATGTCGCCAACTAAGGAGACAACAGCGAGCGAGACTGGCTACGGAGGAAGTGCGCATCGAGGACCACTTGAGCAGCGATTCTGAGGAGGAGTACGAGATGGACGGTGCGCCAAACCCACCCCAAGGGATGCCTCTCCAGGTTCCCTCAGTGAATCAGATCCTGGGGAACAACCTAGTTCCCCAGGCAGATGGGGTTCAGCATCAACCACCACCGTCGGGTCCTACCATGGAGTATTACTACACTCCACGGGTCGCCGACATCCGCCCCGTCATCCTCTATCCGCCCATTCCAGCGAACAACTTCGAGATCAAGCCATGCTGGATTCAACTGATTACATCTTCTATCCAGTTCCATGGTTTGAAGGATGAGGAGGCAAGGGTGCACCTTTCCCGGTTCCTGCAGCTTACAAATGGATTCAAGATGAATGGTGTACCCGATGATGTGATCCGTCTCCACCTTTTCCCCCATTCTCTGGCGGGCATGCTAAGAGGTGGTTAGAGACCCAGCCCCCGCTATCCATCACATCGTGGGATGACTTGGCTGACAAATTTGGGCTCATGTATTATCCGGCCTCGAAGACCACGGAGATTCAGTGAGAGATTACTCATTTCCGCCAGGAGCTAGATGAGTCCCTACGTGATGCCTAGGAGCGATACTCGGGATTCTTCTGGCAGTGTCCCCATCACGGCTTCAGTGATGCATTCACATTGGGGAATTTCTATAGCGCTCTGACCCTAGAAAGCCAGCGGGTGATCGAGTCTCTATGCCTAGGAGGGGATATTCTCACCAAGACTCCACCCGAGCTGAATCAGATGATCAGTACTCTGGCTACCAGGGATCACTCTTGGGGGCAGAGCACCAGAAGTAGGAGTTCCCGGGACCTAGGAGTGCACGCCATGGAGGCCAAGTCCGGGCTAGAGCGGGAGGTGGCTGAGTTAGTCCTAACATTGAAGCAGCCCAACAGTCTAATTCTGGGCAGAGGACTGGACGGGCCTCCAGTTGCTCATTGTCAATGGTGTGAGAGCTCAAACCATCTGGTGGAAGACTGTCAGGCTATGCGGGAGTCTTCTACAACCCATGAGAAGTTGGACTTCATCGCCAATGCTTATTGCCTCGATCCTTACAGTGGTACATATAATGAAGGCTGGCGCCAGCATTCCAAATTCTCCTGGAATAACAGCAACACCACTAAACCACCTGATTTCCCAGCACTAGCAGGTGGTTTTCAGCAGAGATAGCCCTTCTAGGCCAGGCAGGGTCCAGCTCCTCAGCAGAAGTCATACCAGCCTAGACATGGACAACCATTCCAGCAGCCACAACAGCTCCAGCTCCAGATACCCAGCTGACGGAGCTGAAAAATATTTTGAGGGCATTCATGACTACTAGTCAGGCGAATTTTGCCAAGATGATCAGAACATAACTTCTTTGGAGGCAGGCCAAAGGAACCAGGGTGCTATATTGCAGGATCTCCAGAATCAGATTGGTGGCATTGCTCGCCAAAATAACACCAGAGTACCTGGGACTTTGCCTGCCACCACCATTCCAAATCCTTGCGAGCCTCACCAGTAGCTGGATGCCATCACTACCAGGAGTGGCAAGACCACATTTGTTGCGCCTGCCCAGGCCAGGCAAGAAGAGCCACTACCTGCTTCAACACTTCCAACTGACGATGCAGAAGTGGGGATGGAGAAAGAAGCGCATGCTCCCAAGCCACAGCCAGTGGTTAAGGAGCATGTACCCCAGCTTCCCTTCCCCACTCGCTTACACAAAGACAAGCTGGAGACTGAGTTTGCCAAGTTCATGGCAATGTTGAAGTAGGTCGACATCAGCATGCCGTTCGTGGAGGCACTGTCGAAGATGCCCAAGTACGCTAAATTTATGAAGGATCTTCTCACCGACAAGAAGAAACTTGGGGATCTCTCGATAGTGATGCTGAGCGAGGTGTTCTGCTATCCTACAAAACAAGCTTTCCGAGAAGCGCAAAGGCCCAGGGAGTTTTACTATCCCTCTTGTTATTGGCAGCATGCATGTAGGGAAGTCCTTGGCAGATTTAGGTGCTAGCATAAATGTCATGTCTTATAAATTGTTTAAGAAGCTAGGCCTAGGTGAACCTAGAGCTGCTAGGATGAGCGTTCAGTTAGCTGACCGTTCTATTGTGCATCCTAGGGGTATCATAGAGGATCTGCTTGTTCAAGTAGGTGCATTCACATATCCTGTTGACTTTGTTATTTTGGATATTAATGAGGATGTGGATGTGCCTTTGATTTTGGGTAGACCATTTCTCGCCACCGCCAAGGATCTTATTGATGTGCATAGTGGTAAATTGATCTTGCGTGTTGGGGATGAATATGCTACTTTTTCTGTGTCGGAGAATGGGAAGCAGTCCCATTTGCATGATGACTTAGATTACTGTGATATGTTTGCTTATTTTGAGACCACACTCGCCATAACGAGTGCGGGTACTGACGATGCTCTTGATTGTTGTATTTTGCTAGGTGAATGCCCCTGCCACTTTTCAGCGGTGCATGCTCGCCATCTTTGACCGCCTGGTCGGTGAGATTATGGAGGTGTTTATGGACGAATTTTCGGTTTATGGGGACTCATTCTCTCACTTCCTCCATAACCTAGAACTCGTCCTTAAACGGTGTGAAGAGACGAAGACATAGTTCTGGGGCACAAGATCTCCAAGATGGGAATTGAAGTGGACAGGGCCAAGATCGAGACCATCAGTAAGCTGCCTCCTCCCACATCTGTTAAGGGGATCCGGAGTTTCTTAGGCCATGCAAGGTTCTACAAGCGGTTCATCAAGGATTTCTCGAAGATCGCCCTGCCCCTGACAAAGCTCCTTGAGAAGGATGCCCCCTTCCAGTTCACCGATGCATGCACAGCGGCGTTCACGAACTTGAAGGAGAAGCTCACTCATGCTCCTATCATGGTCGCCCCTGACTGGTCCCTACCATTCGAGTTGATGTGCGATGCAAGTGACTTTGTTGTTGGAGCAATCTTGGGGCAGAGGCGAGATCAACACTTCCGTCCTATCTATTACACCTCGAAGACCCTTAATGATGCCCAGGAAAACTACACCACCACGGAGAAGGAGCTGCTCGTGGTGGTATTTGCCTTCGACAAGTTTCGTCCTTATCTGGTCTTGTCCCATGTGACCGTGTACACAGATCACTCCGCGATTCGATACCTGTTGAGCAAAGCTGATGCCAAGCCTAGGCTCATACGATGGATCTTACTACTGCAGGAGTTCGACATCGAGATTCGGGACAAGAAGGGAGCTGAAAATGTTGCCGCTGGTCACCTTTCCTGGTTGGACGCACCACCTGCGGACAACCTCGTGGAGGATATCGATGATTCTTTCCCAGATGAGCGCCTGATGATGATGTGCCTGGTGGAGAGTGTCACCCCTTGGTACTCCGATTTTTCAAATTATCTGGGGGGCCAGCAGCTGCCTAAGGGGATGACAACTCACACAAAGAGGAAATTCTTCTCCGACCAGAAGCATTACTTCTGGGATGACCTGCATCTCTCCAGAATCGGAGCCGACGGGATCATCCGTCGTTGTGTCATAGAAAGTGAGATGGAGGGCATTCTATCTCACTGCCATGAGGGAGCTACTGGCGGTCACCACGGCGGTAACCGCACGGCGAGAAAGGTGCTACAGTCGGGCTTTTACTGGCCCACGCTCTTCAAGGATGCAGACACCTTTGCACGCAGTTGCGACCGATGCCCGAGGTCAGGTAATATCTCTGTCCGTGATTAGATGCCCCATAATGTATTTATAACCTGTGAGATTTTTTATGTCTGGGGTATCGACTTCATAGGCCCCTTTCCTCCATCCTTTGGAAATACCTACATCTTAGTTGCTATTGACTACGTCTCTAGGTGGGCTGAGGCGCAAGCCTTGCCCACCAATGATGCTAGACGTGTTTGTGAATTTTTGAAGCAGCTATTCTCCCGGTTCGGGACACCTAGAGACATCATAAGCGATCGAGGCACCCATTTCCAGGGCCATTTTGATAAGTTATTGTCTCGCTATGGTCTCACTCATAAGGTGTCCGTGGCCTATCACCCTCAAACGAGTGGTCAAGCCGAGTTGACAAATCGGGAGCGTAAGCGTATACTGGAGAGAACGGTGGATCGGTCCCTCAAGGATTGGTCCACCAAGCTCGATGATGCTCTCTGGGCATACCGTACTGCCTACAAGATGCCAATTGGCACTTCTCCGTACCGGCTTGTCTATGGAAAGGCATGTCACTTGCCCATAGAGCTAGAGCACAAGGCCTTTTGGGCCCTTAAGCTGCTCAACTTGGATGTTAGTGTTGCAGGTGTTGACCGCAAAATGCAGATGCTGGAGCTGGAGGAATGGAGTTTATCACGCCTATGAGAACAACAAGATGTACAAGGAGCGCACTAAGCCCCTGCATGACGCACGGTTGCGGGGTCTGAAGGAGTTTCAGGTAGGTGATCGAGTTCTCCTCTATAACTCTCGCCTGAAACTCTTTCCTGGAAAGCTCTGCTCCCGGTGGTCTGGACCGTTCACGGTCACACAGGTGTTCCCGTATGGCACGATTGAAATTGCCAACCCGCAAACTGAACCGTTTAAACTGAATGGCCATCGCCTCAAGCTCTACCTGGGAGACGAGGTCGAATGTGCGGAGTTGGTGGTTGAACTCGCGGACCCTTAGTTCTGTCATGGGCGTCCAGCTAAAAGATGGTAAAGAAGCGCTTGTGGGGAGGCAACCCCACCACGGTTTGCATTTCTTTTTCCCCTTTTCTTTGTTTTGTGTCGTGTTCGAGTCAGTTGCACGTCTGTGTTGAAGTTAGGTCGTCTGATCTGCCTCGGTTTGGTGCTTTCGTGCAGGGGAGTTCGAAAAAATGAGAAAAAGTGTTTTTGGCCGAAAAGGGGAAAATACCCGGCCGTGACACAAAATACCCGACCGGGTATTTTTGTGTCGCGGCCAGGACCCCTTCTGTGCTCTGGGGCGAAAAAGGGCAAAAGCCCGACCTTGACTCAAAAATATCCGTCCGGGTATTTTTGATTCAAGGCCAGGGATTTTCCCCCACGTGGTACGCCGCATTTCATAACCCCCGCCCGTGGCCTCCAAAATACCCGATCGGGTATTTTGGAGGCCCGGCCGGGTATTTTTGCTTTATAAGCAAACCCCCGGTCAGCACTCTCTCCCTCTCTCCTCTCATTTTTTCCAAACTTTCCCTCTCTTCCCTCTCATTTCCTCTCCCCTCTCTCTTAAGTGAGCGACGCCGGCCACCGCACCGCCGCCCGCCGGCCACCGTCCTCCGCCGCCGCCCCCGCCGCCGGCGACTTTCCGGTGACGTTCTGGCCGCTTTCCGACCACTTTTCGGTGAACTTTCAGCCCGTTTTGGGCGTGGTTTCGCGTCTCTCACCCTTTCCTCGCGTCCCCTCTACGGTCTTACTTGAGTTTCCGGGTGCGTTGCTTGCTCAATTTGCTCTTTTTATGGAAAATCGGACTGTAGATATTAGGACCGAGAATTGTGCATTGCTTGTGTTTGAATTAGAATAAGGTGAGGGATGTCGTGGTTATGATTGGCTATTATGTGATGCCTGGTTGCTTGAATGGGTCGGTTGTGCTTGATTCTTGCCTTGATTGCGGTTGTGTTGCTTGCAATTCAACTGTTTGTGCTTCAACTGTTAGCCCTAGGTGGTCCTTAAGTGTGGGGAATTGGTGAACCCATACTGTTGGCCCTAATGAGTATTTTCTTGGCTCCACCCTTGGTTTGTTGATTTTGCAGGATCATGTCGCTCGATCATACGTTCATGCAGGATCTACGCCTGCATCCGGAGTACGCTGACCAGTACCGCCGGGTCATACGCGGAGTGCTCCAGCGCCATCACCATTTGGAGTGGGGTCTTCGAGCAGCTTCACTGCTTGAACGAGATCGCCACCCGGATTGGCGGACGTTGCTGAGCATCAATGAGCCCACCTACACAGAGTTGGTGTGAGAGTTCTATACCACCTTCTGGTACCGCTCCAAAGCGGCCCGGGACTCCCACACCGATGTCAACTTCCGGCTGGGAGGGCACCCGCGGCAGATGAGCATTGATGGGCTGGCCTTCGCCCTGGGGATCCAGTACCACCCCTACTCCCAGCATGAGGTAGAGATCCCCCATCCGCAGGACTGGAACCAGGACGAGTTTTACCGCCGGATAGCTCGACGCCCCTACGGGATGGACTACTTTGACGCCAGCCAGACATACGTCTCCACCCTCAAGCCACAGTGGCACATCCTCAACCTGCTGATCACTCGCTCGATCGTCCCCAACGCCACTGGTTCCCACAAGATCCCGAAGCGGGTGCTATACGCCATGTATTCGATGGGGGACCCGGATCATATGCTCCATTTGGGTTCCTTCGTGGCCACCACCTTCTCTCGGTACCACGGGAAACCCAACCACCTCTTTTGTGGTCCCCTGATCACCAGACTGGCCCGCCACTTCAAGATCGACCTGGAGGGAGTCACGGATGCCACAGCACGGGGCGGGTCCACTCCCCTCGGCCAGGAGGTGCTTCACAACGCGCTTGTACTGGCCTCAGATGGAGCGCGTTCCTGGGTGGATGGGTTGTCTCTGCCTCCCGAGAAGGATGCGGATCTTGATGAGGATGAGGAGGACGAGGACTACACCGGCGAGGAAGAGGCCGACGATGATGATGATGGCGGGGCCATGGATGCTGATGAGCTGGAGCCCCCACTCCCCCCCAGGGGATCTTCTGCCACGATGGAGATCCGAGCGAGGCGAGTCCTCCTCCGGTCCTTCTGATCCGTCGATGGCTTCTGGTCCGTCAATGGCTTCTGGTCCGTCGATGGATTTCTTCACGGAGCAGTTCCAGCAGATGGGGCTCCAATTTCAGCAGCTCGGGCTCCAGAACCAGCAGCTCATGGACCATCAGGTCTAGTTATCAGCAAGTATTCGGCCCACCAGGCCGAGTACCAGTCCCGGATGACGGTTGTGGACGAGTGCCTCGACCGGATGGAGGCTCAGCTAGGAGTCACCAGTGCTCGCATCGAGTGGGAGCGGGAGCGGGATCATGGCCACCGGATGATGGAGTATCAGGAGCACCTGCTCCAGTCCTGCCACCCGCCTCAGGAGCACCACTGGACCACCCGGTGGGACCACTCACCACCCCCGCCACCCCCGACAGATGGGGTTGACGACCTCATGGACCATATCGACTTCACCGGGCTCGAGTAGGCTGTACTCGTTGCTCGTTTTGTGTTGCTTCTGTTTTGGTTAGGAGTAAACTGTCTTGTGTTTTGGTTATTTTATTTTCTTTTGGATGATGTACTATTGGGCTGACAACTGGACCTAACGTATTGTCGCTGAGTTCCTGTGTTCCCTTTAGCTGTGCCTTTGCACCGACTGGTCCCATTTCCAGTCCATTTCACTCCGAATGGTCCACCTTCCAGTCTCATGCAGTCCGCGCACACCGGTAACATCGCTCCCTTATCCTTCCCTCTTCTCCATTGAGGGCAATGTCGAACTTAAGTGGGGGGGGGGGGATGTTCCTATTTTGACTACTTAGATCTGTTTGTGTGCTTGGAGCCTAGTCCATTGTCCAAATTTCGATTTGAGGGCTCCAAGTACATGTTCCTTGCAAATTGCATGCTCAGTATGCTTTGAATTGACAGTCTCTATAGTAATGTGCAACCTAGGGAGGTAGTGTAGCACTATGGAGGATGTTGAAGTATAAGATTTTTCCTATCTAGCTCTCTGCTGTGCCGGTTGATTTTGTTAATTAGTGGAGTTAAGACCGTTGAATTCATGTGGTAATGGTGACTCCTTTTGAATTGTGTTGTGGACTCGTGTATCGAACAGGGTGCTCATGTGGGAAATGTAAAGTAGTTGGTCCTCCATGTCGAAATCATTGAAATCTTAAACATGGGGTAAGCCCAACATGTGTGGCACCGTTCATTGCACAAAATCGGGTTTTGGAGGAGATTTTAGTAATCCTTAGTGGGGTACTCCTACAAGATGAAGCTAAGCTGTCTCTAATACAAGTAAAATTTTCACCCGTTGAATGGTTTGCCTACTCGAGGATGTGTTTTTAAGGGCACGGATAGAGCTTCCGACCCCCCTTAATTTCATTGATCCTCCACACGAGTCGAGGAAAAGGAGTTAAAAGAAGTACTCTGGCGAGTGCCAGATGTACAAAAATTGCTCTTGCTCGACTAATAAGGGTCGATCGTAAAAAATACTGTGGTTGGAACCCCCGCCAAGTGAGGAAGAAAAAAAAAGAGATGTAAAATGAAAGTGAAAAAGGGGTTCCAACGGTGAAATGAAGTGAAAGAGCACCCCGGTACAATGAGTCATTGGTTGTGAATGGTGTGAGTCCCTTTACCCATGAACTGTCTGTCTTACTTCCACTTCTTCTCATGATCCTGGTTTGAGTCTAGTACTCGCATTGAGAGAGATAGGGGACGTCTTAGAAGACCAGATGACCTCGTAAGCTGCTATATGATCTAGGAAATCCTCTACCGACGATCGGGGTTGTTTGTTGCTATAGAGGTCTGGAGAGCTGCATTGGTTTGAGTTAGGTTTGCTTGGGGGCAAGAAAACGGTTAAGTGTGGGGGAATTTGATGGACCATTGATTGCACATGTTTTTTCCTCCATTCTTGAGCCGTTTGAGAGTCGATTCTCGTGTTTTAAGCCAATTTCATGCTAGGTTGTGTGTTTATGTCATATTTCAAGACTTAGCGTTGACGTGAAGGCCAAGAAACGAGTTTCAGGTCAAAAAGGAGGACATGGGAGTGAAGGGCGCTGGAAGAGCAAAATACCAGGCCAGGAGTAAAAATACCCGGCCGGGTAAAATGCTAAGGAGGCCAGGGAAAAGCAGTTTGGGACGTCTGAAGTTCAGAAGGGGTCCCGGCCTAAGAGCAAAAATACTCGATCGGGTATTCTGGACCTCGATCGGGTATTAAGACTTCACCGCTGCGCTGCGTTTCAAAATTCCTGGTCGGGCACCTGAAATACTCGACCGGGGATTACTACCGGGGATCGCGGCCTGCTGGTTCTTAAGGGAAAGAAGGGAAAGAAGTCTGATTTTTGAAGGGTTCCGAATTTTAGAGAAAGAAAGTGATACCTAGAGACAGAAAGCGACGAACCAGAGTTTCCAAGCACCTTAGATCGATCTTCATCATCATTGGAGCCCGGACAACGCTTGGGGAAGTGCCGATTGACGACCAGAAGCAGAACCCCATCCTTCACAGCATGTTTTCTGCTTCTGAGCTAGAGTTTGCTTCTCTCTCCATGGAGTAACTTCCACATTCACCTGGGTATGAAGAACCCTAGATTTGTATGTTAGGTCTGATTATATGAACCCAAGTTTGAATTCATTTATATGATTATATTCAATTGAGGTTTGATTCCTTGCATGGCATGAATCCTGATCAAATTCCTATTATTTCTGCTTTGACCTAGAAAGAGAATATCTGCCTAGGTTGATAGAGCACCCTTGATTGAAGGTAGTGAATTGACGACTTTAGTCGAGGATTCAATTCACTATTTTGTACCGGATTTACTTCGGTAGAGGAGGTTTGGTTCGTTAGGGCCTCAATCTGTTTACTCTGGTGGAGGTTAGTCGCCCGCTGGGGACTCAAATTGAGAGGGTCTGGAGACCTTTAGTCGAGACTGCAGACTGTTTAAGAACCACCCGCAGTGTAACTATCATTGAACTTGAACTTGGTAACTAACAACCTGGCTTAACTGCAATCTAGGGGGAACCATATCCGGGTGACCTCTCTCAACTTGAACATAACTTCACTGCTTTCCTTGCTAGTTTAATTGAACCTTCACTACACTTGAACCGCTAGATAACAAGACTTTCACGGAGTAGTCATCACACCTAGGACTCGGGTTGACAATTAGAACTAAACCCGCTATACTACGCATTAGTAGGTGGTTACACTTGGCCACTTTCTAGTGTGACGGTAGAAGCGTGTCATAAGCCCCTAGGGCATGCCTGGACAACACATTACAAGACTTAATAATAAAGAACGGTAGTCCGTATGCATCCAGACTCCCGATGAAAGAGCCATTTTTGCCACGAGGTGGCCAGCTCTGTGAAAGCTCCAAGGAGCGAAAAGACACTATATTTGATTAGTGGATATTCTTGGCCCTATTATGTTGATTTTTGATTTAGTTTAGGAGAGGACATTATATTTGACATATTTTTTCATTTCAATTTAAAATCCCAAATCAATATTATCATTTGGAAGATTTTTTCTTTAATAGGAATATTGTAATTTATGAGATTTAAATGGTATTTCATAATGTCAATATTTTAGTGTTTTTTTTTTAAAGTTTGTATTTAAAGATCGTACGTACCTGCGATTCATATCATAGGCTAAATCGATATGTTATATTTAGCAATATGAAACGGTTGAACCACAGTTAAATTATGACTCAGTATAAAATACTCTACTACCAACTTTTTCGATACGATTTTACAATCCTTTGGTCCAAACAATTCTTTTAAACTGGTGGAAACAAAAGTTTTAAGGTGAATTTTGAACTATCTATTGCAAAAAAGCATAAGTCAGTTAGCGACAATGAGAATATGCGATCTCATGAACCCAAAAGACACTTTGCAACTTCTACCTTTTTAAAACAAATGTATGCTACTCATACTCTCGCTCATTCATCAACTTAATGAGTAGCATATTTCATATAATATTATTTTCATACATTTTTATTTATTAAATTATTTCATGAAAAAAATATATGCTTCATGAAAATTACTACATTGTTGCTAGACATGTCTACGATCTGAGAATAATTTGGTAAGTATGTACACAACACATTGTCCAACTAACTATTAGCGACAACTTAACATCATGTCCTATATATTTCAAATAAAGCAACTTCAGATTTATTACCAATAGTGTGGTAAAAAGAATGCTCTCAATTGGGAAAAACTTAAAGACATACTAAACTCTATGAGACATTTGCTTTCATCCTAAAGGTTAATTATATATGTATTATGAGAAGCAACTCTAATATTCAACTATATGATTTAATTAAGTAATGAATGACCATTAGTTATATTTTTTTCCAGTTAATATGTAATGCTTATATTTTTTTCTTTTTTCATGGAGGTCTAAACAAATTATGCATAGTTGGATCACTTATAACATAGATAGGAAACAATAATTTTATGTATTTCATATAATCTATTATATAATATATTACTCGAGAAAATTTTTTCAGCCAAGAGGCTGGCGGGTTAATGACATAAATATTGTTTTTTTTAATTTACCACCAATATGGCGGATTAAAAACAATTGACGCAGATATTGTGTTTTTAGTAAAGGCTGGAGCGGCCACACCAGAGACTCAGGCGCCGCCGCTGCTTACAAAGCTTTGGGCGCTGGCGCCCGAGTCCCTAGCGCCGCCGCATCAGCCTTTATTTTTTTAAATTCCCCTCGGGCTCGGGCCCCCCCCCCCCCTCCACCCCTTATCTCTTCCCTCCTCCACACACTCTCCTCCTCTTCCTCCTTCTTCCCGCCCGAACCAGAGAACCGCTAGCCCCGCCAACTGAGGTGCCGGCGCCTGTGAGTGGAGCGCCGCGACCTGGGAGTGGAGCGCCGTCGCCGCAGCAAGGAGCGCCGCCGCTGGGGAGTGGAGCGCCGCCGCCGCAGAGAGGGGAGCCGCCGCTGGAGTCTGAAGCGCCGCCGCTGACTGGTGAAGCGCCACCGCTCCTACCGACAGAAGATGTCTTCCGACGAAGAAGAAGTCGCCGCCGACAGAGGCAGGGGGAGAGGCCGGCGAGGTCGTGGCAGCCGTTTGCGCGGTGAGACTCTCGTCGGCGGTTTTATTTTTTTTTTAATGGTTTGTGTTTTTTTTTAATGTTTTGTTGCTTTGTTTTTGCAGTTCCTAGGCTTATGGATCCTTATTCGATGAGATTACCGCCTGCGACAATTGATCCAGGTCCGGTCAATGCGACACTTCTTTGGGGACATGGCCAACATCGTATTGACTCTGTTTGGACAAACGAGGTAAGTATTTGATAATTATTCATGTAAAGTTAATTAGCTAATTAGATTATTTTAGTTGGTGAATTGAACTGTACTGTTAGAGAATAGGATTATGTATTAGATTTTTTGAAATTAGTATAATTTGATATTAGATTAGATAGATTAGAATTAATTAGGTGAAATTAGAATTATTACGAATGAAGATGAATTAATATAAGTTTTGTGCACTATAGGCTGATGATCGATCTTACCATGTTCGAGGTACGACCATTTTAGTACCTTACCGTGAGCTTTATCGGCCATATCTCGAAGCGGCAGGCTTGTTAAGTGTTGTGCCCTTAGTCCCTATGAACCCCGATGCGAGTTTGATTACTGCGCTCGTAGAGCGGTGGCGACCCGAGACGTCGACCTTCCATCTACCGTGTGGTGAGATCACGATCACGTTAGAGGACGTTGTTACACTGTCCGGTTTGGCGATCGACGGTGATGCCGTCGTAGTTGATATACCGGATGAGGAGTGGTCGGCGATCTGTTTGAGACTGTTAGGATGGGTTCCGGTTGATCTTGTAGGCGGTGTCGGTGTTGTTAGGATTGTTTGGCTGAGGGTTGAATTCAGTCATCTGCCGGAAGATGCATCACAGGAGGTTATAGAGCAGTTTGCACGAGCTTATGCTCTATCTCTGATTGGAGGTGTACTTTTCCCGGATCGGTCTGGATCTACGGTGCACCTACAATACCTACTTCTGATTGAGGATTGGGAGAGGGCTGGAGAGTTCGCCTGGAGAGCTGCTGTTTTATCCTACCTGTACCGTGAGATGGGTAGGTCGACTTTGCACATTACGCATACCGACACTTCTCTAGCCGGTGACCTTGGTGGATGGGTTGCCCTACTGCAGTTCTGGGCGTGGGAGCGATTCCCACATCTGGCACCTCGAGATTCAGAGACGAGGGCATAGGCCACCGAGGATGCACATCCACGTGGTCTTCGATGGCTTTCGGCCCTGAACGTTCCTTATGAACCATGGCCAACTCTCAGTATTCTCGCTCTCCACTATGGCAAATGCAATTGGAAAAATTTTCTTCCGACCATCAAATGAGCTCGCCATGAGTAGCACTCCTTTATACTTCCCAGTAAGAAATGTTCCATCAACAACCATGACGCCCGAACAATTCTTGAATCCATCTATACAAGGTCCATAAGCCCAGAATACTCGCTGAAATATCGAATGACCTGGTTGAGTCGAAGGAACTCTTACCCAATCAATCACCGATGTTGGCATTTTTCTCTTGACTACCCGCAAGAATGTCTGCAAAAAATCGTAGGATTCTTCCCAATTTCCATGAAACTTCTCCAATGCTCTTTGTTTCCCATACCAAGCCTTCTTGTAAGTAACTTGCATATTAAACTTATCTTTCAACTCGGCTTGCACAGTTAGAACACTCAGATTTGGTTGGGCACGTACCAAATGTTTGACGGCCTCAGCTATCATGTCGACATCAAGATGGCGATGATCTGTCGGTTGAGTCGTACTGCTACAAGAATGCACCAACTTAGCCTTTCTCACAGTCCATTCGCCTCCAGCATCTCGACATCCAAACCGCACCATCCAAGGACAATTGTCATCCTTGTGCCTCAAGCATCTGACCTTCCAGATTGAAGGTGACGACTCCACCACGCCATATTGAAAGTTGCGTTATAGTGCGTGGTGTTTAATCGCCATCTGCCCCTTGTAGAATTCTCCTTCAAAACTATCAGCAATAGGCATTGGAATTACGCCATATGAATCAACAAGTGAGTATTCTTCGTCCTCTTCATTACCCTGCAAGTAAAAATATGGAGGATAATTAGGCACTCCTTCCCCCTCTTCCTCTTCCTCCTCCGCCTCCTCCTCCTCATCTTCCTCCTCTCCGTCATCACCGTCATCATAGGCATGATCGGATGGCACGCTCCATGTATCATCTTCTTCCTCTCCACCCTGATCCTCACTGAGCTCAACATGTATCTCAGCACCCAAACAATAAGGATTTTGTGCCATAAAATTCCAAAGCACATTCAAGCTATCATCATCCACAATAGGCATTGCATAATGAAATAAAACACCATTCTGCCATTCTGGAAGACGGTAAGTGAAACTTGTGATCACATCACTATCTTGTACTGCTTCGTCTCTACGCCGTATTCTCGAAATTAGATTCTCACAAAGATAATGATATGTGACCCTGGATGGAATCGTCATCTGAAAACTACTACCACCAACGAATTTGACGCCCAAATTATCTTCTACTTTCTCTGATTTCCATCGAACGGCTAGTTCAAATCTTCTAAAATCACTACAAAAAAAAAACAGACTCACTAATTAAAACTAAACACAATCATAATAGCATTTGAATAATATAATTACAAAAATAAATGTGTCTCTTACCTATTAGCCATTTTTGCAGCAGCAACCAGAGCTCTCTCCTTTGTTTTGGACGATTTTTTTGTGGTGTGAAACTGAAACAAAATTGGCTGGGTTTATATAGGGGGGTGGCCACCTAACTCGCTGATGTCTCAGGCGGCGCCAACTTAGTCTCGGGCGCCGCCGCCTGGGACAATTTCCCACCTAACACGCTGGTGTCTCAGGCGGTGCCGCTTGAGTCTTGGGCGCCGCCGCTGTCACTTAAAATAAAACGATCCAAAATGTCATCCACAGCGGCGGCGCCTGAGTCCCAGGTGTTGTCGCCATTTTTTGTCTCCAAAACACAATATCTGTGTAAATACTTCTTAATCCGCCATATTGGTGGTAAATTAAAAAAAACAATATTTGTGTCATTTATCCGAGGCTGGCCGCTCTGCTAATTGAAGTAAAATCAAAAAGTACAACGATAATTACTCTTCAAGAAATAGTTCCAGGCATTATACGACGCCGTTGGAAAAGACTAATAGAAAGAGCAAATTGTCTCGCTGCCTGCTGGGGCCCGCTCCAGGTCAGGGCAAAGTCACCTTTTTTTTCTCTCTCCTTCATATATATTTTTATTTTCCCCTCACCCTTCGAAATTCAAATTTCTGGAGTGGCATATCTCGTAATAATCGTCCGATCCACGACCACTTTCCGACGCTTCCTCCACTCAATATATAAATTTTTTCCTCTCACACTGTCCACTCTTCCCCTTTATTTCTGTCATTTTTCTAGGAGTGAGCCTTTGTTCTCACAAGAAAACCTGCAAGTGACGAAATCGAATCGAAGTCGATCTCTGCAAAACCCTAATTTCCCTTCGATCTTCGTCGAGGAGGAGCAGAGGGCAGTGTTGGTGGCGGTGTTTGTTTGCCTCGGCCGTCGGTGTCTTAGTCCAATTTTGTATCACGATGTCGTTGAGGCCGAACGCAAGGACTGAGGTCCGCAAGAACAGGTACAAGGTCGCCGTCGACGCGGAGGAAGGGCGGCGGAGGAGGGAGGATAACATGGTGGAGATCCGGAAGAATCGGAGAGAGGAGAGCCTCCAGAAGAAGAGACGCGAGGGACTGGCTGCTCAGCCCATGCCTGCCTCGATGCACTCTACTGCTGTCGAGAAGAAGGTTTGCTTTGTGGCTCTTATCTCTTTTACTTTTACTTTTACTTTTTCTGTTCGCTATAGTTTTGTTAATTAATCGAGAGACATGAGATGAACTGATTGCGGCTCACTAATTGTTCGGTGGTTGATAAAGAAGTTCCGATCGTAATTTCGTTGGGATTCTTGGGGTTTGGTTAGTTGGAGTTAGGGTTTTGAATCAATATGGTCGGTTGCTTTGTTCGATTGATATGTGATTGAATCGGCCTTGCAGAGTTTAGCTGTGATAATACTGATCGACTGGTTTATCCCTGTAATATGTTTCGGATGGTTGGGTTAGTTGGAATTAGGGTTCCGAATCAATCTGGTGTTTTGCCTATGCATGATTGAATTGTTGTGGCGGAGTTTGGCTAATATGTCGTCGAATGACTAATTTATTTACAGCTGTTTTACTTAATTGTCTGTACTATCATTTTGTTTGCATGCAGTTGGAGCATCTGCCTTCTATGGTGTCTGGTGTTTGGTCTGATGATGGCAATCTGCAGCTCGAGGCAACAACACAGTTCAGAAAGTTGCTCTCGATTGGTGATCTTTTGGCTCTGCATAAAGTGTTTCTTATCTACGTTTTGTTTCTCCATTCCTTGGTTGCTGAGATTTTGTGTACCCTTTGATTAAATGACAGAGCGGAGCCCTCCGATTGAGGAAGTCATACAAGCTGGAGTTGTTCCACGATTCGTCGAGTTTCTAATGAGAGAGGACTTTCCCCAGCTTCAGGTTTGTGGGATGCCAACCCTGTCTGTGTTTTTTATTTGAAATTAACTGTTATCTTTTAGAATCCAATTGGTTGAAATCTCTTGTAGTTTGAAGCAGCTTGGGCGCTTACAAATATTGCTTCTGGAACATCTGATAATACTAAAGTTGTGATTGATCATGGTGCTGTGCCAATATTTGTAAAGCTTCTGGGTTCACCAAGTGACGATGTCCGCGAGCAGGTACACTTATGGGGACTTTTTTTTTTATACTGCTGCAGTGATTCTGGAATTGTTTGTCTTTCTTGTTTCTCATATTTGTCCTCTTATTATCAGGCTGTATGGGCTCTAGGAAATGTGGCTGGGGATTCTCCAAGATGCCGTGATCTTGTGCTTGGCAATGGAGCTTTGCTTCCACTGCTAGCTCAGCTTAATGAGCATGCAAAATTATCGATGCTTAGAAATGCTACATGGACATTGTCGAACTTCTGTCGTGGGAAGCCACAGCCTCCATTCGACCAGGTTTTGTTTAAAATCTTTCCTCTTCTCTTTAGATTGGTGATAAGCTTTTGCTACACACCTCCTTAGATGGTTGATTATGTTCATGAATACCGTGTGATAGATTTGGAAGTTGTATAGTTTAATATGTTTGTCAAGACTTATGGTCTTGTAGTCTGTCCACATATTTGTTTTTCTTACACTATTTGTTTAATGCAACAGGTTAAGCCTGCTCTTCCAGCCCTTGCACAGCTTATTCATTCTAATGATGAAGAGGTATTGACTGATGCGTGTTGGGCACTTTCATATCTATCTGATGGTACCAATGACAAAATTCAAGCTGTCATTGAAGCTGGTGTTTGCCCTCGCCTGGTTGAACTCTTGTTGTGAGTGCTGTACTTCCTCATCCATGTTCTTTATTATATTAGTATCTAGAGGGAATTCAGAACTTTTACATTATGATTATTGCTCGACAACCTGCTAAACAGCTCACAACTATTTCCTACAGGCACCCTTCTCCTTCTGTTCTCATTCCCGCACTTCGGACTGTTGGAAATATTGTCACTGGTGATGATATGCAAACTCAGGTACTGGAAGTTATATCTGGTTTATGGGAATCAATGAATGTTCTTGACTTGTGTATTCCGATGTGATATAATGTAATGAAACTCTGCTTTGGTTTCCTGATTGGCTGCTGAAGTCTGGGTGATGTAGTTACACTATTGGCTATGATTCTTGCTTCAGTGGATGTTGGATAATATTTGTGATGTTGACTAGTTCTTCTCGTTGTTTTCTTTTCCCTTTCCCTTGACTTTTGATAGTGTATCATCAATCATCAAGCACTTCCTTGTCTTCTCAACTTGCTGACCAACAACTATAAGAAGAGCATCAAGAAGGAAGCTTGCTGGACTATCTCAAACATAACTGCTGGTAACAAGGAGCAGATTCAGGTATGTTTTTTGTATAAAATTTCCATAGCAATCGATTGTTGATCATGATTATATTTTTGATTATTTGACTTACATTTGATTGATGCCTTCGCCTTATCTTGCAGTGTGTAATTGAGGCTAATGTCATCGGCCCATTAGTCCATCTTTTGCAAAATGCTGAATTCGATATCAAGAAGGAAGCTGCTTGGGCAATCTCTAATGCGACCTCTGGTGGTACCCATGACCAAATCAAGTAAGGATTTGATGCTCGTCTTTCTTCCCCTTTTTAAAACGATTTCTGTGGTGTGCTTGTTTTTATCATAATGATAGATCACTCTGTCTAACACCATAACAAACAAAATCTCTTGCTTTAATGATGCATCGCTCTTATTTGCTTGTTCCTTGTTTGGATACAGGTACCTTGTTAGCCAAGGCTGCATCAAGCCATTGTGCGACCTTCTCATCTGCCCTGACCCCAGAATTGTAACAGTATGTCTTGAAGGCCTCGAGAACATCTTGAAGGTTGGAGAGGCCGACAAGAATCTTGGCAACACTGGTGGAGTAAATCAGTATGCCCAGTTGATTGATGATTCTGAAGGTTTGGAGAAAATTGAAAACTTGCAGTCTCATGACAACACTGAGATTTATGAGAAGGCCGTCAGAATTCTCGAGACTTATTGGTTGGAGGAGGAAGATGAGACAATGCCACCTGGTGATACTGCTGCTCAATCTGGTTTCCAGTTCGGTGGCAGTGATCCTGCAGTTCCTCCTGGTGGATTCAACTTCAGCTAAATGTACGAACATTTTTACCCTTTTGACTTTCAAATAAGAGAAACCTGAGATTTTTCTTTTTTGCAGCATCTATGAGTATGGGCCTGCATTTTATGGTCTGGTCTAGAATTGGACCGGATGGAAAATAACCTAAAAAATGAGAACCATAGTCAACCCAGTAGTTTATTGTGTTCCATTCTGTCCGTTTTTTTGGCTTATTTTTCAGACTATATGTAGTATGGAAGCAGAATTGAACTGTGTATAGGCGTGTCCCAATGAATCAGCTTACCAGTTTTTGTTTTTCTTGCAGATTGGTCAGCTGTCTTCCATCAGTCTCGGGGGTACTTGTCAAAGGTCAGGTCATGTCTGGTCGGGTCGGGTCTTGAGTCGGGGTTTGGGTCGTCTTGGTCCAGTTGTCCAGTCCAGGGTGTCAAGTCTAAAGGGAGCTGGGTTTGGTTCGGGGTCTTGAGCACTTTGCTGCGTAGCAGTAAACGAACGACTTGAGGAACCCCGATTCCATATTTCTTCTCAGTAATGGGAAGTGATTAGTCCACCGAGATTTTAGCCCTCTTCGTAAGACATTATCATGGTTGTCGAGTCATCGAGTCTATCTACGGAATGTCTTATTCGCTTTCCACAATCAGTTTGGGTCTTATTCATCTCTTCCCCTCATGATTTTGGAACTCGCAGAATCCTCCTCCTTAAGATTGAGTCTTTTTGTAGTTATGATGGCAAATACCCGAGGATGAGTCTGTTTCCTTCTTTTTTTTGGTTTTCTTACCTTTTGAATGGTATAGCTTTTGTTTGCTGCGAGCGAGTTGATGTTTTACTGTGAAGTCGAGATGTAATGAAAGTGTAATGGATTTTGGTTATTGGAAATGCAGAAAGGTCTTTGCAGTTTTAAGAGGGTACTGCTTGATTTTGATTTTGATTTTGTTGAGCACTTGAAGCTCTTGTTTGGTACTCTCTTGATTTCAAACAGGTTGTAATGTGCATGGATTGAGGAGAAGTCGGTTTTAGCTGCTGTACAGTGACGGACACAGTTTCTTTCGGAAGTTATTTTTTTACGGAAGTCACTTTGATTCATGGAGATTTGAAGTACAGTTCAGTACTTATACTATTTTCTTTTTTATATCTAAATTTTAATTTTGTTTTATGTAAATTGCTATTCGAAAATTGTGTTTTGGTGGTATTAAAAAAATTTGGTATGATATTTTAGTGCATAAACTTTTGCAATTTGCATATATTTCAATGTTTAATTAGTTGAAAAATAATTAGGATTTTCTTTTTTTAATCTATAATATTTAGTTGAAAAAATAAAAAATAATTATATTTTATTATTTTTTTAATTGCCACGTCATTCATTTAACGGTTAACTCTACGAGTTGACCGTTACATCAGCAAAAGTTAACAGAGACTAACGGCCGGTGACCAAATTTGGATTGTTAACCTAATTTTAGTGACTATGGATGGAATAAAATAATTCTAGTGGCTAATGTGAAGTTTACTAGTAATTCAAGTGATCAAACTTGCAATTGAGCCCTTTCGCAATTTGCATATATTTTCAATGTTTAAATGTCATTTGAATTCATGAATCCAATTCACCAATCTATCTGATCCAACTGCATGAATTCACCCATCATTGGACTCAAGTCATTTGCAAGTTGCCACCTTTACTTTGATGGCAATTCACCAACTTCATCCAACTTGATGAATTCAGCAATCAATGAAATCAATTCATTTGGCAGTTGTCACCTCAACTTAGAATACCATTGAC
Organism: Linum tenue; assembly: GCA_946122785.1. NCBI lineage: Eukaryota > Viridiplantae > Streptophyta > Magnoliopsida > Malpighiales > Linaceae > Linum > Linum tenue. Next base: position 33,959,319 of record CAMGYJ010000010.1, on the reverse strand, counting down.
CAATCTATTTGATCCAACTTCATAAATCTACCAATCAATGAAATAAATTCATATACCTGTTGTCACCTCTATTTGTCCGACAACTCACAAATCATTTGATCCAACTTAATGAATCTACCAATCAATGAAATCAATTTGTTTGCCCGTTGTCACCTCTATTTGGACGACAAATGACCAATCCATTTGATCCAACTTGATAAATCCACAAATCAATGAACTCAATTCATTTACCAGCTGCCATCTCAACTTGAACGACAACGTTCATTCCTTTTATTGTGCCCAAGTTTCACTTTATGCATTTTTTCTCATTTATTTCTATGCATTTATTTCTTGTTCATTGCCATTTTCATAATTACTTTCATCTCAAAATAATCGCGAGCTTTAATTTGATTTTGATGAGAGAGAAATTAAAAAAAACACATGAATATATTGCATCGATGTTACAATCTTGTAAATTGTCACGTGTCACGTGTACGGTGTACCCCATAAATTGAAGAGCACCTGATTCTGTATATTCTAGCAGTGCTAAGAGGATATATAATAGTGTCTCCGGGTTGCGCCGTCGGCGTCAATTAATTTGTTGCATACCACATCGAGGAACAGTACAATGGAAAGCCCTATTTTGCTAGGACACTGGAGACGGTTGAGACGCCGAGCCTGGTAGCGCTGGCTTGTGACCCAGTTGGGGGCATTAAAGGGATGGAACCGGTTTGGGCGGAGACCCGAGGACCTATGTCAGCCTCGATTTTCTCGCGGCGGAAATTCTGGCCAGATGGTCTGTCCCCTCCGATGGCTTTGGAGTTGAGTTTGCTTCAGGAGGGGATATATCGTTGAACGGCTCTGGAGTTATCCTCCTAGAGTGGAGGTAAAGCCCTGCGGGGCGGGTTGGGCCTGCTACCTAACCTATCCTCTACAATGGAAAAGCCCTATTTTGCTAGGACACTGGAGACGGTTGAGTCGCCGAGCCTGGTAGTGCTGGCTTGTGACCCAGTTTAGGGGCATTAAAGGGATGGAAGTCGCGGGTTGGGCCTGCTACCTAACCTATCCTCTACAATGGAAAAGCCCTATTTTGCTAGGACACTGGAGACGGTTGAGTCGCCGAGCCTGGTAGCGCTGGCTTGTGACCCAGTTTGGGGGCATTAAAGGGATGGAAGCGGAGACCCGGGGACCTGTGCCAGCTTGGATTTTCTCGCGGCGGAAATTCTGGCCAGATGGTCTGTCCCCTCCGATGGCTTTGGAGTTGAGTTTGCTTCAGGCTGCACCCTGCGGGGACATATCGTTGAACGGCTCTGGAGTTATCGTCCTAGAGTGGAGGTAAAGCCCTACGGGGCGGGTTGGGCCTGCTACCTAACCTATCCTCTCGCTCCAAAAGTCATGGGATTACAGGGGATCGCTGGTCTGACCCTGCGAGGGTCCGTGGGCTTGCATGGGGAGCCTAAAATTGAACCATCACCTTGCGATCTGACCCTACGAGGGTCCGTGGGCTTGCATGGGGAGCCTAAAATTGAACCATCACCTTTTTACTGTTTTTACTTCGTCGTCCACGCATGTTGTCATTGGCCATCCGCTCTCCTACCCGCGCGCAAGTCATCGCCAGAGAACCTCGACCGAAGTCGAAGTCCGATTGACCCACCGGACAAGCGCAGTCTATGTGCAGTTGGTCCATCGGCCGACTGCAGTCATCGCGCGGTTGAACCATCGGTCGAACGCAGTCAACTCGCGTTTGACTGATGGTCCAACCGCGTGTTGACCGCGGTCGACCGATGGACCTACCGTACGTTTGCAGCGGTTGGCCGACGGTGAAGCCGCGGTTGGTGTTTTTCTTTTTTCTTTTTGCAATTTTAGTTTCTGTTGTTAATTAATTATTTAAATATATAATACATTTTGTAATTTAATTAATTATTTCTTTGTATGCAAATTAAGTATGATAATTTATAATAATAAAAATTTAATAATAAGTGGATTCTTTCTCTCCTTCCATCTCATTGAATAGTTTTTTTATTAGTTTAAGAGGTGTTTGTTTGCTAAAAGGAAGGTAAAGAAGCTAAAGGTTAAAAGTGTAACTTTGATATTTTTTAGGGCGACCTTTAGCAATGTTAATGGAGACCTTTAGCAACTCCGATATTCTAAGGACCACACACCAAATTGGTCGGTACTATTGGCTAGCTTAGTATCTGTTTGTTTCTATAGACCTGCTCACAAAGAGAATTATAGCTTAAAAGTTATGCAAGGATCGTGATTTAATCAGTGGTGTAGTCACAATGATCTAATCAATGGCACAGTCAGGATTTGAGTTGAAGTGTGTGATTTAACCGAAATAGGCGTTGTTGATAACGAAGACGGAAGTTACGAACTCACATGGAAGATTTTCTTGCATGCACCCCAAGATGTTGCTCCACTTGGGACGGTTTGTAACAATTAGAAATTAGGGATTAAAATATGAAATAACCTTATTGGTAGTGGTTTGGGTTATGGGGAGCAATGGATTGGATAGTGGAGTAACGAATTTTATTATAAGCCTTTGTTAGTGACGGAACTAGAAATTACATTAACGGTATTTAGTGATAAAACAAAATCACCAAAGGTTATCAAATAATTTTTAGTTCAAATACTACTTTAATTACAATAAAAAAATTTACAAAGAATTTTTGTTTCAAAATTGAATCAAGATTTGTCAATGGACAAACCTTTTATATATATGCGGGTCCACCTCTAACCTTTGCCTTTTTGCTTTGTTTTTTAAACGAAAAACATCTACGGTATGTAAAATAACTATGAATATAACGTTCTTGGGCAATGTTTGTTACGTCATAAATGAAGGATTTGATATTCATGTTACTCACATTGATGAGATGTGTGCCAAATCATTATGTCCTTTCCTAGTTAGGAAATATGTTGCATAATATATTCTCTACAGACTTGTTGGATTATAACATCCCACTAAAAATTCAGCATTGGTTCATCTCCTACGCCAGAATGCCATGCCCATTAGGGATGTCAGTCGGTCGGTTTCGGTTTAATCAAAAACAATTTTTCGGTTATCGGTTAGATCGAGACGACCCATATAGCTGTCGAACACCGACCGTGAGAAAGCTATGGGTAGCCAACCACCGACCGGCCGGTTTTCGATTTTGGTTCGGTTATACCGCAATTAACTGAATTTATTTTAAAAAAAAAAAACCACCCCACCCACGTATTCTTCTCTCTTGTTTTGTTAGCTAGTGACTCACTCCTACTGTCACTCTAGAAAATGGCCAAGTGTAACCACTTCCTAAAGCGTAGTATAGCGGGTTTGGGTTTTATTGTCAACCCGGGTCCTAGATGTGATGACTACTCGGTGAATGCTCGTTATCTAGCAGTGAACTTTTGGTGCATATTCAAACAAACAAAAACGCAAAGCAAGTTAAACGGTTGTTCAAGTCAAGAGAGGTCACCCGGATATGGTTCCCCCTAGACCGCAGTTAAGCCGGATTGCAATTTACCAAGTTCAGTTTTCATGAAAGTTATACTGCGGAAGGTTCTTAAATAGTCTGAAGTCTCGACTAAAGGTCTTCAGACCCTCTCAATCTGAGTCTCTAGCGGGCGACTAACCTCCACCGGAGTAAACAGATTGAGGCCCTAACGAACCAAACCTCCACTACCGAATTGAATTCGGTACAGAATAGCGAATTGGCTCCTCGACTAAAGTCACCAATTCGCTACCTTCAATTAAGGATACTCTATAAACCTAGGCAGATATTCTCATTCTAGGTCAAAGCAGAAACAACAGGAATTTGATCAGGATTCAAGTCATTCAATCATTCAAACCTCAATCGAATATAATCAATTCATAAACTCCGTACTTGGGTTCATACAATCGACCTAGCATACAAATCTAGGGTTCCCCATACCCAGATGAATGGGGAAACTACTCCATAGAGAAAGAAGCAAAAGCGGATTCAGACGCGGAAATCATACTGTGAAGATGGATTTCTGCTCCTGGACGTTTAATCGGAACTTCTCCAAGCTCAAGCCGGGCTCCAATGGTGATGAAGATCAAGCTATGGCACTTGGGAACTCTGGTTCGTCGCTTTCTCTCTCTAGGAATCGCTCTGTCTCTCTAAAACTCGGAACCTTTGAATGTTGGCCTTCCTTTCTCTTAAATCTGCTGCCTGATCGCGATACCCGGTCGAAATACCCGGTCGGGTATTTTGGGTCTCGACCGGGTATGCTCAAAACGCGCGTTTCATGCCAGGCTAGAATCCCCGGTCTGCCTCAATAATCCCCGACCGGGGATTTAAGCCTCCTGCCCGGGCCCCCTTCTGTTTCTCACGGACGCCCAAAGTGACAAATACCCGACCATGGCCAGAAAATACCCGGTCGGTATTCCTGCCTTTGGCCGGGTATTTTGGCTCTCCAGCACACTTCAAGCCTCACTTGCTCCTTTCGACCCAAATCTCGTTCCTTTGCCTCGATTCCACCGCCAAGTCCTGAAATATGACATAAACGTACAACCTCACGTGAAATCGGCTTAAAACACGAGAATCCACATCTCAAACGGCTTCAGAAAAGGGGTGAAAACATGTGTAATTATCGGTCTATCAGCTAGCAATAAAAAAAAAAAGAGAAGAGGAAGCCCACACGTTTCTTATCTTCTTCTTCTCTCTTCTTTGTTTTCCCAAGAATAACAAAAACCAGAACTTCTTCTCTCCTCTCCCTGCCTCTCCTAAACTGCTACCCTCCAAACTCTTCTTTTTCTCTTCTTTTTCTACTTCTATGAAGGAAGAGAAGCGGCAGCGGTGCGCGGTCGGCGGGAAGAGCAAGGGCGGCGCACGGTCTTCTACTTGTCTTTGTTTTCATCTTGTTTCTCTTTCTTCTTCTGTTGTTGTTGCTGGGAGTCGACGAGGGTCGTGGGTCAGCGAGGGGTCGCACAGGTCAGGGGTCGCTGGTAAAAAACTAGAAGGGTCGGGGCTCGCTAGGGGGTCGGCAGTCGGGGGTCACGGGGGGTAAGGTGCCGTGCCGGCGGGTCACTGGGAATGGGAGGAGTGCTGGATGCGGCAGGGGGAGATGAAGAGGCAGGTAGGGTTGGCCTTTGGCTTGTTTTTAGGGTTGAAATTGTTGAAACTGTGCCGTATATAGCATTGATGAGAGGTGTTTCGGTTAGCCGGTTAAACCAACTTGGGTTACTCGGCGAGTCGAAACGACCTATCTCTGTGCCGACAACCGACCGCCTTTGATAAATATTGATTTTCGGTTAGGCGCTAACCGACGGTTATCGGTTGAACCGGCCGGTTAGCCGCTAACCGAAAACCGAACTACCACCCCTAATGCCCATGGTCATACTCCTTGCTGTTTGAGATCATCCCAATTGTCATTGTTGAATCTATACACATGATAACTTTCTTGTACATTGCTTTCCAGACACAAATGAGGCCTTTTTCTGCACCTTTCAGCTTCGCTCGTGTAATTGATCGACAAGTGTCTAGGTTAGTCGAGAAGACGTCAAAATATCAGAGTAAGTCTTATCTAATTGTATTCAACATCATCCAGCCTCTCTCTTGGCTGTTGAGTTTGTCGATCAATATTAAACCATGCCAAGATTTTACACCGAACGCATGCTCAGAGAACGTTTTGCCATTCATGACCTCTTCATTCCTTTGCATTCATCATTTTCTTGAAATTAAAGTCAACTGTTTTTTCCTCGTTACTTAGGTTGGAAGCGACCATTAATCGATGGTCTGTTCAGAAATTGAGTGTCTAATAAATGTGCTCCATAAGTACTTTGAGAATGGATATTACTTCACAAGAATAGAAAATAAAAAAATTTAAGAAATCATAAGTAAATTGTGATGAATACATAGTTAATCGTATCGAACTGGATCTGATAGTCAAATCAGAAAACTACTTACCACCACCAATCGTTATAGACTTATAGTACATCATTGGAAAAATACATATACGAATTGGATTAACCATAGTAATAGAAGTATCACGCGGTGAATTAGCCAACAGAATGACAAATAATCATCCCTCGAGGCCACGTGGCAAGCTCCCAGCTCCAAAACTTGGCGGGTGCTTATGTCACCTAAAACCCCATAGAGGGGCACTTTCGTCATTTCATAAAAAAACTGCCCTCTTTCCCTCCATCCTCGGCTCCTCCCCAAAACCCCAATCGCTAGGGTTTATTTGCTCTTTCCTTATCCCCTCCACCGCGCGCCTTACTACAAATTCTCCTCTGCCGCCAGACCCAAAAAGAGACCGGAGCGTCGCAGACCACAGACGAGAGACATCCTCTGTTGTCGGTTTTCCTCCCACCTCCGTTAATTTCTCTTGCTCTGTCGCCATAGCCATTGTTCTTCCCCCTCCCTCTCCAAACTCTTTTTGTTCTGTTTCTCTGTTCTCACGATCGCCCTGCATGCAAGTAATCGCAAGCTCGTCTTCACCGAGAGAGAATTTGTTGTGTGCTATGGATCCCGACATGGAGGTATATATGTTTTTCTTCAGCTTGCTCTCTGTTTCGTCCCCATTTGTTCTTGTTTGTTTGAGCTCTTCTGCTGATCTGATCTACTTGGGCTCTTCTCGTGGTCAGAAATCTGGGGGCAGCGTTGAGGAAGACTGTGGGGAGAAGAAGGTTTGCTGCGACTGTAAGACTACAAGGACTCCTCTGTGGAGAAGCGGACCCGCCGGCCCAAAGGTCTGCCGCCGCCACCGCTTGCCCTACTCTTTTTCTTTAGTATACGACTTAGATTTGTTGATCTGCTCTATTTTGCTATTGATTGACTGATTGACCGGGGGGGGGGGGGGGGGGGGGGGTTTGGTACAAAATTTCTGCTAGTTACATAGGTTTTAATCGATTTCTCGCTTCTGATTCGGAATAAAATTTTCCTATCTGGGTTAATTAGGGATTCGGGTTTAATCTACTGGGTCGGGGTAATTTTGTTTTCGACTGCTTCCTTTCAATTTTCCCCCCAAATTCGCCCAAAACCCATCTGATTTTGGCGCGATCTTTGGATATTTGGGAGCGTTTTCCTTCCAGTTGTGACGAATTTACCCGCCTGATATCTTTCTTGATCTCCGCAGTCGCTGTGCAACGCTTGTGGAATCAGGTTCAGGAAGCGGAGAAGAGCTATGGAAGACCCCACCGCCAAGAAACGAGCCACACCGCTGCCCTCCCCGCCACAGATAGCCTCTTCCTCCGCGGCTGCCACAAGTACCAGCGAGTCGACCACCACAGCCGACACCGCCAAATCTTCCTCTGTGGCGACCGTATCTGCCCGCAGTAACAGCAGTAGTAGTACCATCTCCGCCGCCGGCCCAGTGAAGGTCAGAGTGGTTTATTCCGGCAAGAGAGGAGGGATGATGGTCCCAAGATCACCCCCGTCCGTTGCGCGGCAGCAGCCGCATCCCTCAGAGGTGGTGGTGAAGAAGCAGAGCTGCCAAAGGAGGAGAAGGAAGCTGGCGGAAGAAGAACAAGCTGCTTTCGTCTTAATGGCTCTCTCTTGCGGCGCAGTATTTGCCTAGGCGAAAAGAAAGGGGATGACCTAAACATTGAAGTTCGCAAAATAAACCTAGAGGGAAGGGGAAAACCACCACCAAAGGCGGCGGTTTTTCAGTTTTTGGTGACTTTTTGATGATGATGTTCTGTTTGTTTGTCCCGCGTTTGAGGAAATTAGGGGATAGGAGGATTTGGGAGAGTATGTAATGTAACTAGATATAAGACAATTCACAATAGTAGCTGTAGCGGTGATAGTAGTAGTTGACTTAAGAGGGGTTTGGGTTTAATCTTGTGCGAAATTTTGGGGACTTTATGTGTAAAGAAGAATTTTTTGGTATCAAAGTCGTAGTATCTATTAGGGGTGTTAGTCGGTGCGGTTTCGGTTTAACCGCACCGAAATATCGGTTAACCGAAACCAAAATTGTCCCAAGATCGCTAACCGAAACCGACAGAGACTTCGGTTAACCGAAAATCGCAAATATTGGTTTCGGTTTTCCCTTGCGGTTAACCAAAACCGCAGGTTCTGGTTCGCTTTTTGATTTTCGGTCAGAAGTCGACCCCCAAAACCGAATTTGAACCACCTTTTTTAATGATTCACCCTCAATTTTGAGTGACCTACTTTTGTTTCAGCCTCTATAATCACACACCATAAAGTCATCTAAATCTATTGAACATAAAGCCTAAAGCAACCACACAATTCAACCACAACTCCACAACATAAAGTCTACATGCCCACAATTCAACGACAAGTCACAATCACAACTAGACACAAATAACAAGTTCATCATCTCCAAATCATCAACCTAAATGATCCGAGGATCTCGCTCCAATTCATCTAGCCCATAGTCATCATTTACTCCAAGACCTTCAGTTAGCCCATAGTCATCAACCTAAGGTTCACTCTATAGAGTGCAAAGGGGAGTTAGAGAGGGGTGACTTTCGAGTTCTAACTCTTAAAAACATTTGAGACTCTTGATGGAGGGTTGTTTGCAATAGGTGAGAATTGGGATGTTTGGAATTGCAACTTTGATTAGTTTTGAATCTTACAACTTTTTCCCATAGCCAAAATAAAAAACCATGTAGTCAGATTAGTAGGCGGTTATCGGTTTTCTTATCGGTTAACCGCTAACCGATTAATCGGTTAGCGGTTAACCACTAACCAAAATACTACTAACCGAAACCACTAAGAAAGTAGCGGTTATCGATTAATCACTAACCGACTTTATCGGTTCGGTTATCGGTTAAAACCGATAACCGACTAACCGTTTATCACCCCTAGTATCTATATACTATCCGTTCATCGAATTGTTGGCGAACATCAATCCTCCGCAGTTGCATCATCTTCCACCGAAACCCCTCTCGGTTTCCGTTGTGGAGTAACTGAATCGCGTCTGCAAATTCTTCTTTCACTAGCATCGAAGATGCCCCTAGACGCGGATGCTCCGTGTGAATTTCAAGCCTTCCATTGTGGAATTTGGCAAGTTGATGTCTTTCTCCTCTGAAACTGAATTCCCCTGAGGCTGTCAATGTCATTTCCGAGTACAGACGAATGGACTCGGCCATAATTTGGCCTTGGGATATCGAGCGAATGTGTTCATTTATGTCGCGATGAGACACAGATTGTGCGGAGCTGGTGAAATGGACGCTGGTCTTAGGTTGATGGAGAAGATGGAAGGTTTAGGTTGTAGCCCTGATGTCTGGTGAGGGTCCGGTGTCTTGGAGAGATTTTTCCAATAATAGCACCTTAAAAAAAAAAAAATTACAAAACTAACACCCTTCCAAAACTAATTACAAAACTAGCACCTATTTTAATGGAACGCACCTTAGGGGTGCGTTTTATAAATGAAACGCAGCCTTAGGATGCGTTTCCTTCATAAATCGCACCCCTAAGATGCGATTTCTAAGGTAAAACGCATCCCCAAGATGCGTTCCATATTTGGTCGCCAGCGACCTTCTGGATCGCACGATTAAGATGCGATCTGACGGGCTGCAGCATAGCCACGTCAGCAATCCGCGCGACTGTGTGTGGATCGCACTGGTGAGGTGCGATTTCTCGCCTGGAAAATTGGAGCGTCAGTTTTCTGCGCGTTCAACGCATCGGGACGCGGGGATCGCATCAGGGGAATGCGATTTGGCGTGTAGATCGCCCCGGGAAGATGCGATTTCTGCGGGGTAAAATTACCCTACCGCCCATGAGGGGTGCGATCTGTTGGGTATAAATACCCCCCCTCCCCCTCTCATTTCTTCACTCCACACAACCCATTCTCCTTCTCTCTCTAGATATAATCTCTCTAAATCCTCCCCTCCCAAAAGCCTAGGAAATAAAAGTCTGTTGGTTGCGGCTAAGTCCGATCTGCCATCAGAAAATATTTCTTAGGTTTTTTCCTCAAAAACCCGCCGAGCCAAGCCGAAGCTCTGTCCGAATTACGCCGAAAAAATGGCCGATTGGTGGCAAGGAGAAGGAGTTTATGTCGATGAATTTCAAGCGGTATGTACTCATTATTCTGGTTTAATTTTTATTGTTGTTATAAGTTTTTTAATTAATCTATGTACTAACCTCGTTGTTATTTTATCTCGTAGGTTGGGGAGGACGTCGATATATACAACCAACGATATTATCTCGAGCAAGGACCGGTGGATCCAACCGACTTGTACGACCAACCCAACCATCGGTCAAGGGATGTTTGGAACGATCACCCGGTACATACAATTCTTCACCATTTGTCCTTCTTTTATTTTGTTAATGTGCCTACTGTAATATAAAATAAATTTATGTTTATTTTTTAATCGTGTTGGTGGTTTTCAATAATTTAATCGAATACATAGCGCCACTTACTTCGACTCTTTATAAAGAGATGCACTAGAGAGGTTACCAATCCACCACAAATTATCAGCTAGCTTCTTACGCTTGAAATGATGGTTCCAGTTGCTTTTGAAGTTTCGTATGCACCACCTTTGGGACCAATTCCAGGCTGGATCCAGGCCTAAGATGGCTGCTCTAATGCCGGCGTGCCGATCAGAGATTATTGTCAGGTTCGTCCTCCTGGTGACGTGGATTTGGATTTGTCGGAAAACCATCCATAGCTATCAGCATTCTCTCCCTCAACAATGGCGAAGGCTAAAGGAAAGACTTGTCTGTTTGCATCCGCCCCACTGGCAATCAGGAGAGTGCCCTTGTACTTGCCGGTAAGGAATGTACCATCCACAGTAATCACAGGGATACAAAAGCCAAAACCATCAATAGAAGGCTTGAATGCCGAAAACAGTCTGCGAAAATGGCGTTCGTTACCTGCCTTTGGGGGTTGTATCTCTTCATCTTGGTATCGAGGGGAGAACACAGTCCCAGGGTTAGACGCCTCCAATGCCAGTATTAGTCTGGGAAGGAATGCATATGATTCTTCCCAATCACCATAGACGGCGGCCATAGCTTTCTGCTTTCCATGCCACGCCTTCTTATAGTTAATCATATAACCAAAACGACTTGCAATGTCAGCGATTATGACTTTCACCTTCAGATCCGGTTCAGCCTCAATCAGATGCTTAATAGCCGCAGCAACCACCCTGGATTTCAATTGTCGATGGCCTTGGGAAGTGATGGATGACACACATGTGTGTGTGTTGACCGCACGGGATATGACCCAGTGGCCGTGTCTCTTGCTGTTGATGGCCCGAATCCTAACATTGCACCCCTCGTGATGATTACGGCATCTGACTATGAGCCTTTTGGTGTTGGAATGAGTTGTGTGCCATTCAAAATGCCGAGTCATTGCTTCAGTCTCAAGGGCGTGCCGCACATCCTTCTTCGAGCCAAATTGTTGGCCCTTCGTAAACCCAGTGAGTGGGCCCCATATTGGGACCTCTGGCGGCTCCATGTCGCTGTCGACCATCCAATTGTCGTCTGGAATGTGATTGTAGTAGGGGACTGGTACACGGTCAGCGGCCACATCATGATCATTATCTGAATCTGAATCTGGTGCTGAATCATCAGCACCTTCAAGAGGGTCTGAGCTGTCTGCACTGACGTTGTTCTCTCCTTCTTCATCAGAGGGGTCGCTGACTGGTGCTGGTGTGGCAGAATCCATCTGATCCTGCTCATGAAAGGAACCTTCATCAGCTCCATAATGGTAGTTGTGAAAACTACCGCTGCCTGTCATGAAGTTGTACTGGGCTTGGTTGGGGATGTCCGGTTGAACTTCTTCTTCATATGACGAGAAAGATTGATGATGGCCAGCACCTTGCCCTCCATCTTGGTACTGAAAATAGGATTGAGGATCATGGTAACTTTGGTAGGGATGATCGTCATATAATTCACCTCCACCATGGATACCAGATGTTTGACCGTGTCCAGAATGACGTCCAACACCAACGACTGGCTCGGTGTAAACGAACATCTCGGCTTTGGCCAATTTGTTGGACCACAAGAATTCGAGCATGGAATCTAGGTCATCTTGAGTGGTTATGGTATATTCCTCATGCCACAATGACCCAGTTGCTCTGTTTGGGTATCGGTACACCATACGATCTACCCTCCTCGTGCCATCCATGCAAGTTGCGTCAGTGCATATTTGATGGAGGTCTTCAAGCTTCGGTCTAGTACCGACCGTTATTTTCTGAAAATTGCCACCGACGTAGGTGGCCCCCTTTCCGGTCTCTTCCGTGTAACCATTCCACCGTAAGCCAAGCGTTAACTGACGGAATGCCATCTGCACACAAACAAACCGTAGTTTAGTTAATATCATCAAAATCACAAATCACAATAAAAAGTAAAACAAAATCAACTTACGAGTTAATGTTAATGGCATAAAAAGTAACACAAGATAAAGTTACGAGTTAATGTTAATGGCATAAAAAGTAACAAAAAAAAACTTACGAGTTAATCTTAATGGCAAACACACTAAATAAATATAGATATACAACAGAAAAATGAAAGAGAGAATGAGAGGTGTGAAGAGTAGAGGTTTTCCGGCAAGTCTTATATAGGGGAAAAAATTGTGAAAACCGCACCTCTAGGGTGCGGTTTTAGTCAGCCATGTAGCCCTACGTGCATAATTCTCTGCATGGCTGTCGGGTGGCAGGAAAATAATTGGCACGTAAACCGCACTTGGGGGGTGCGATCTACAAGGTTAAACCGCACTTGGGGGGTGCGATCTATATGGCTAAACCGCACCTTACAGATGCGGTTCGTTCTTGGAGGAATAAATCGCATCTCTATGGTGCGGTTTAGGTAGGTCAGACCTAAACCGCACCTCGGCCATGCGTTTCATGTAGGCCAGACATGAAAACGCATTGCCAAGGTGCGATTTAGGCCCACCAGATTAGAACGCACCCTCCAGGTGCGGTTTACATTAAAACGCACCTGGGGGATGCGGTTTATATGTAAATCGCATCACGAGGGTGCGGTCAATAAAAAAGGGTGCTAGTTTTGTAAATATTTTTGAGAGGGTGCTAGTTTTGTAATTTTTTTTTTTAAAGGTGCTATTTCTGAAAAAAAACTCTGTCTTGGATGCTCTCTGCAATGATGGGGGTGTTATATCTCGAGCTTTAGACGTGCTTTCAAAGATGCAAGGTAAAAATCCCGTGCGTGATGTTAAGTCCCCTGTAATTGCTTGAGTCATGGTCTTCGTGTATCTCGGGCTGGAGGGAGGAAACCCTGACAGTGTTCGATGAAATGTTGGAAAGAGAAGTCATGATGGGTGGGTTCTGCAAAGGGTGGAAGGGTATTGTTTGCATGGTGAATTATGCAGCGCAAAAGAGCTATTTGATTCCATATCCAGCATCGAATGCAAGCATGATGATTGATGTATATAGTTACAGTGTCGTGATTGGTGGATACAATAGAATAGAAGCTTCTATCAGCCTTCTCTTACAAAAATGTGCTTGTCTGTGGATTCCATCAACACATAGATCATTCGGCTGTCAGAAATTAAAGCTGCCAAGTGGTTCTGAGATTGGTGGTTGCAAAGGTACGTATGTTGTATCCAGTCCAGTCCAAATACTTGTGGTTGAAGGCATATGTATCGTGGATCATGGTTGTAACTGAAGCCCCGATCCATTGATCCTTGCTCTAGTTTTGCCGTTACTTCCCTTTTTACAGATTCCATCGTGTTTCTGCTACTTCCAATGGTCGGTGAATTGCAGAGGCCAGAACTTACTTATTTGGTTTGGGTCTTATGGGGATCACAATTTTTCCCGTTGTATGAAGCTGACTGTCTCTCGATGTTGCAAAAGTTAAAGAAGGCGGTGAAACCTCTTTGGAATATTGGAAGTGGCCCAAGAAGTAAGGCAGGTAATGGGGAGATTGGGTGGGGTTAAGCCACTGTTGGTTAGAAGTAGTGTAGTGAAAATTGCGTTTTAAAATTTAAAAAATTTCAGGTCATTAAAATATTTCTACGTAGAATTACACTTTACTCTTATAGTTATAGTCAAAATCTACGATTTTAAACTTAAGAATTTACGTTTTCACGCTTCTAGATCAACAAAACACTTCTACACAGAATCACGATTTTGGCTGAATTAGTTAGAAGGAAGACAAATGAGGTAGGTGGTGACATACACTAGTTCACATATTGGCTAATTGGGACAGTCAAGAAGTTGGGATAGTATTCTCTTATATAATATAAATATGTAAGGTGGCGTATTCGGTGCACCCGCCTCATAATTATCATTCTGAGTATGCGATTCATATCAAAACGGTATCAATTGTTGCTTATAATATTATGAACAAAAAGCACATGAATTTGAAAAAAATTCATTCAAAATTCATTTTAATTTGAAGGATTTAGGATTTAGGGATTTAGGGATAGGGTTTAGGTTTACAATTTGGGATTTTGGGTTGGGATTCAAAATTGAAGGTTAAGGGGTTAGGGTAATAGATTGATTTGTTATGATTCTATTGTTGGGATAAAACGCTTCTCACCATCAAGTAATTTATATTGTATGCATCTAACGCTTTTATTGAGTGTGCAGGAAAGAACTGTTCTCATTTACTGGTTTTATGAAATTGGAATGAAGTAGTACGACAACACATCATAAGCAAATCAGTACAACAACTTTGTAACCCTGCCGGTCAAGCTTCGAGTGGAAACCTATGGAGCAAGTTGGACAAGCAGAAAGTTCCTTTCTAGAAGCAAATTATTTGAGTGCCAGCAGCTAGCCTCCTGACAGTACAGAAACTTGGTGCAAAAGCTAAGGAGTTTTGTGATCCGAGTGTGACAGCTGGAATTGCACAATCAACTGCAGATCAGAACTTTGAGATTTGAGCATAACGGGAAGTACCACTGTTTAAATTTTTTTTCCCAAAAATACCACCCAACCCCAAAAAATTTCAAAAATACCACCCTTTTTCAAAAACCGCCACCCCACCCAGCGGTTTGGTCGAAAACCGCTTGTCGGGGGCGCGGTTTTGGACCAAACCGCGGGCCTAGGAGGCGGTTATAAAAAAAAAAAAAAGATTGGACCAAAACCGCTGGGTGGGGTGGCGGTTTGGCCCAAAACCGCCACCCCAACCAGCGGTTTGGTCCAAAAGTTCGGTCGAAACTTCAAACGAACGTAACTTTGCACTCGGGTATCCGATCGTAGCGATTTTTTTTTTTCATTTCGCATAACTTTTCAAGATCTACAACTTTTACTAGGATAAAATTTTCAAAACAGGAACTATTTGTGGATATACGGGACCTTGAGAATAACTTTACCTTTACTTTTCAGAAATCCATGTACATTTTGAAATTATGATTATATTAAAAGTTGTAGATCTTGAAAAGTTATGAGGAATCAAAAAAAAGTTCATAACATTCGGAGTTTGGAGCACAAAGTTATGGCCGCCCAAAGTTTGACGAAAGGCGAGACCCGGCGGTTTGCGGCTTGCAAGATCTCAAAAAGTTTGCGGCTTCCATTTTTTGAATCCGAATCACTTTTTGAGATCTTGCAAGTCTCAAACAGTCGGGTTCCGTCTTCGTCTCGAAAAAACGTCATTTGCCACCCCGAACGACCTTTTTTTATTTCGTCAAACTTTGGGCGGCCATAACTTTGTGCTCCAAAATCCGAATGTCATGAATTTTTTTTTATTCCGCATAACTTTTCTGAAAAGTAAAGGTAAAGTTATTCTCAAGGTCCCGTATATCCACAAATAGTTCCTGTTTTGAAAATTTCATCCTAGTAAAAGTTGTAGATCTTGAAAAGTTATGCGAAATGAAAAAAAAAATCGCTACGATCGGATACCCGAGTGCAAAGTTACGTTCGTTTGAAGTTTCGACCGAACTTTTGGACCAAACCGCTGGTTGGGGTGGCGGTTTTGGGCCAAACCGCCACCCCACCCAGCGGTTTTGGTCCAAATTTTTTTTTTTATAACCGCCCCCTAGGCCCGCGGTTTGGTCCAAAACCGCGCCCCCGACAAGCGGTTTTCGACCAAACCGCTGGGTGGGGTGGCGGTTTTTGAAAAAGGGTGGTATTTTTGGAATTTTTTGGGATTGGGTGGTATTTTTGGAATTTTTTTTTAAACAGTGGTACTTTTGGATTTTTTCCAGGGAAATGTTGCAACTTACCATTTCAGGGCTGATTCGCGACCACAACAACAAGGCAAGTTAATTCCAATGCAACGGCCAGAAACTTCATTATAAAAAGGAGACCTGGAATAGCCATAGAGCAGACTTTTCGGGTGAGACAAAATCAAGAGAGCAATAGAGTTTTGCGTGGGATTTTGTATAGAAAAGTCGGCACAAGAGTCGGGGAGGCTTTTGGGTTCTGATACAGGACTGTATCAGTGTCTCTATTAGTTGGATAGCTAATAGAGTGTGAAAAGAGTGAGGTTCGATCTTGCGGGGAGCAGATTGAACAGGTTTGAGTGTTCCATTGTAAGCTCGAAGAACTTCAAAGCCAAATCATTAGTGAATCGTCGGAGAGCGCCAAAAGCGTGACGCCGACCGTGGACTAGTCGACGTTGGGATTCTTATTCTCCCAACGTTGGAAACCACGTAAAAATCTCGTGTGCACTGTACCATCTCTCTTCCCTGCCATCTGGATGAGGAACTCTGTTCTTGGCTTGTTCATATATGTTCGTTAACAGGGCTTTTGTTAGTCAAACGCATCACTTCAGCCTGAGTAAGTTAAGTGGTTTCCATTATTTCATTTTTTTTTTTTTTGGACCAAGCTCTTTAGTTGTAACTCGTAGGCTAAGTGTGTGGGCTTAAGTAGTTTAGTCCAAATTATATTATTGAATAGAATTAAAATTATTTGGGCCGAGTCCTCAAGCCCAACACCAGTTTGGCGCTTCAAACAAAAACACACAAAATCGTGTTCAGCTGTATCTATTTCGATCAAACATAAGAAATTTCCTGTTCTTTCACTTGTTCTCGGAGAAAGGTTTGGCTGGGTTTTTGCAGGAGACGAATCAAGTGAAATAAGACTGAATCGAAGGGGAACGTCTCGCGCTCGACGCACCAGCATCTATGTCATATTAAAGTTCATATCATCATATTAGATTGAGAGTACTAATTAAAGTTCAAAATTTGATGTATTATGGACACTTTTAGAGTTGGGTGCACTAAGTGCGCCGAAGTAGCCATCAAATATGTAAATAATATTTAAAAAATGAATATTCAAGTAATTCATTCTTAAAAGAAAATTAACATATTAATTTCTTTTTGTATAAACAATAGTGACGTGTTTTCTTATATGAAAAGAATCGTGAAAGAACATTTATTGTCTATAAGACTTCTTGTATCTAGTATTAGAATCTTATATATAAACCTATGTGGTGATAATAATTTTTTCTCCAAATTTTAAATACGCCTAGTGACAAAGCCAACCCGCCACTGAAAACAGGGATGGATGGTTCGATTTACTTTAGTTGTGTTTCATTCTCTCATTTTTCTCTTCTATTTATCTTGTTTCCTTTGTTGGCTGTTGGTTCACAAGTAGTTGTCGGATCCTGGTTTGTACCTTCCTTCCTCTTAATAAATTATCGTCGCCCTTATAAGAAAAAATAGTACATTCTCATGTAAGATAACTTTTAGTGCAAGAGAGTTATCTCATCCTTAATATGATCTATTATGAAACCCATGAGTTATGAAGGAATATGAGTATTACATTTGATTCAATTGGTTATAAGAATAAAGAGTTATCAAAGATTAATAACTATAAAGAGTTATGTTCCTATTGTAACTCTTCCATGATGGATGGTTGAGATTAACACACCGTTTGGTATAAATGAATTCCATAAGTTTAGAGGAATTCATTTTGGAATGCAACATTTTTGTGCATGATATTTAAAAGAATTCATTTTCAATTCTAAATTTTGAATTCTATGGAATTGGAACTAGTTATAGCAATTCCGAGAATTGAGATAGAATTTCCAAACGAATTCCAAAAGTATTTACTAATTATAACAGAATGATATAATTATCCTCTTTTATCAACTAAATTACTTATATATATGAGTATATGACATACCAAACGCGGAAATTCTTTGACAATGAATTCTACACGCCAATTTATTTTATTTCACAAGATTTGAATATGACATACCAAACACAAGATTTCATTTGACAATGAATTCTACACGGTAATCCATGTTACAATGAAATGAATTCTCGACTCATTTGGTACCAAACGGTCTGTAAGTGTAAAGAAAAACTTAGGAGGAATTTTGGTCCTCTCTCCATCTATAAATACGATGCTTTGTACCATCACAATAACATATCATAAGAAACACATATATCAAGTGACTTGTATGCTAGGGGAGAGAACCCAAAATTCAACATTGCTACTTCTTCATAAGTTCTCTCTCAATCACCATGGAAGAAGGTATTCTTCTAATCTCTTTTCTATTTCATGTGATTATCATGTTGTTCTAACGATTGTCGCAACCGCCCCTTGAGATCGGGGGACCCGTCGCGATTTGCTCAGAGTCGCCATCGACCGTGCTTTGGGGTGGGTCGAACACCATTTTCCGGTTTTAATTTTTTTTTGTTAAAACCAGAATTCTGGTCTGCGGATTTTATATTGTTCTAGGTTCGGGAGTACGGTTACATGTGGGGAAGTGTATTCACACCCCACAACGCCCCATAACGGGTACTACGTAAATCGATAAGTTTTTTAGAGGTTGGGTGTAATATTAATTGGGATTTGTTTGTGTATTTAGTTGTAATATTTGATTATTTTAAATTAGTAAGAATATAAATTGTTAGAGTCCAATTGGACGATGTTATTGGTATAAACTTGAATTTAAAGTTACCGGTTTACACGTCTATTGACGTAAAAAGGTTTTTTAGATTGGTTGGACTCGAACCTATCGGTTGCCTACGTACCCGGGTTAACCGGGATCAAAGTCCACGTAGTTCGAACATTTTGAGAGATTTTATGAAATGATCTCAACACGTTATATTGATCGTGGTTTAGATGATAAATTGAGTTGTTAGGAAGTGTATTTATGATTTATAGTGATTGAATGATAGGTTATCTTTGTAAGAATTTCATCGAGAATGACCATCACGGTCTATCGACCATGATTTCATATTAAGGAAATTTACTTGGTAAGTAGATACATGTATGAACAATAGAAGCCCAAACGAGGATATTAATCAATATTGTTAGTATTTTGAAATATTTAGGGATAATCTTATCTTGGTAAAAAAGATCTTACCACGATTAGTCAATATGGATTTTTGCGTATTAAACTTATTTAGGGGGAATCGTATTTTAATTTTATACTAAATTGAAAACGAAAGAACTTAGACAACGAGAAATAAGTTGCAGTCCGATTGGTTAGGTGGGTAGACTTGGTTTTCGCTGACCAGATATAAACTGGTTCGATTCGGCTCTCTCTATCGTCCTCTTTTTTCTTTTCCTCTAAAAAACGGAAAAAAGAAACCCTAGGAGAGAACCGGACACTAAATCAAAATCCCTTCTGGTTTTCGTCGATCCGCCATCCTCTCCTTTCAATTTTTCTAACTTTCTCGATTCTTCTATCATTCAAACTTTCTCTACTCATCTCTTTAGTATTCGGGAAATGACGAGAGGTAAAGGAAAGAAAGAGAGATGGCGACGGAACGGCGAAGACCGACACAATCCCCGCTGGCCATCATTGACGACGATGGCGATTGAATTTCAGGTAAAATTTCTTGCCTTGCATGTCGATTTTCTTAGGATTTTCCTCGATTTTGGTTGGATTTCGACTTTGAGCGAGTGTCTGATGCATGTTTCTCTTCTGATTTCTGGGTTTTTTTGTGGGTTTCTATTTTGGGTTCGATCAAGGGGAAAGAAGAAAAAGATCTCGACGGCGATGAGCTCGGCGGTAGTGGTATCGGGAAGAAAAGCTGAGGGAGAAGAAGAGTCATCGTCGGCGAACCCCGATGACACCGCCGACGTTTGACACGCCGGGGAGTGAGTTAAATTTAGTTTCGACTTTGATTCTGGATTTTCGATGTTGTCTGGGTTTTGATTAGTTTTATTGTTTTCGTTTTTGCTGGTTTTGGGACGAAGAAAGGGGAAAATGGAGGCCGCCGGCGACTCTGAACTGTACCGACGGCGAAGGAGGATGGAAACAACAGGTAGATTTGTTTGGTTTAGGATTTGGTTGGTGGATTTGAATGCTGTAAATCCTTTCCTGGGGTTGAGCCTAAAAATTTGGGCGTTTGACTGTGACTTGTAATTTTGAGTTCTATGGATGGTTTCGGTTTCAGAAAGGGTAGGGGGTTTAGGTTAGAGGGGAAGTCCTTCAAGTATTTCGAGTCTTAAATGGGTCGTGTATGTTAGTTTTTTTACTTACCATGTTTTGGATGTTAGTTTAATGTAACTAGAGATGAAAAATGCTAAACAAACTTAAACAATCAAAGCTAGAAAGGAAAGTAAATCTGAATTTTTTTTCATCACAATATACTAAACATGACAAATCATAAATAAGTGATGAAATTAATCATAGATTTATCTTTTCATTGATTGAGGTTATTATCACCATCTTATGATTTGCTTGGAGTATTGGTTTGAATTCCTCTTTTAAACGCAAATCAGTCAGCTTGAAGTTGCTTGGAAAGGATCAATTTTTGCTTAAAAAGGTTTCCTTGGGTGTATGAATGGTTGTGAGATGACGGTGGAAGAAGTAGATGTACCCACCTTTTTTACTTGATGTCCGATGAAGGGGCTGTTCTGTTGCTTTCCTTTCCCTTTTGGCCTGCTAGACTTTCCGTTTGCAGTTTTCTTTTTGTTGTTTGTGTTTGTTCTTTTTCTATGTTATGTTGGTGTATCTAAGAGGAAGAAGAGCAAAGTAAGGAGATTTTTTTCAGAGCTTGTGTTGTTGTGTTTAGGTAGACGAAGAGAAGAACAAGAAGAAGAAGTGTTGTTTGTCTATGTTTGTAGGAAGGGCTGAAAGAGGAAGAACCAACAGAGAAGAGAAGAAGAAGTGTTGTTTGTGTAAGAAGAAAAAGGATGAAGAAGAAAAAAATAGTTTTTGGCAAGAAGTTTGGAAGAGAAGAAGAGAAGCCGTCCAGGAGGAGAAGGCAGGAAAGAAGTCCCTGGCCAAAAGGGAAAGGAAGCAGTCTCCTCTCTTAGGTAAGAACCAAAAGGCTCTTTTTATAGCGAATTGCTGCTTGGACAGCAAGTATTTCAACAGTGTATTTGTGTTTTTTTCTTTTGGGGGTTGAACCGGTCTGGTTGTGTCAGAGCTGACCGGGTTGACTGGTTTTGACTCATGTTGACTGACTTGACCAAGTTGACCTTTGACTTTAGTTGACTTTGGACTTGGGCTTTGACTTGAGCTCTTTAGCTTATTATTGATTGTAAGAACTATTTTAATTAGTTGTGATATAACATTTATTTAGTAATTGTACTTGTACTTGTAATTTTTAGTTTGTATTTCTAATCGTAATGTAATTATTATCATTAATTGGTAATCATAATGTAATTGTTAATAAAAAAGGTCTGTTATTGATTTCTTTTACACCAAAATCCCAAAGCCCAAATCTCGCAAAGTCCAATTCAACTAGTCAATTCACGCAATGAATAAATTGAGTGAATGGTTAATTCGTATAATCAAAACAAAACAAGTCAACTCAATTGAGTTGAAACAAGTCGACTCTCCCTATCAAATTGTAGCGATCGAGACTTGCTATTGCTTAATCTCCATTGAGTTGAGACAAATATAACCAATCACAATCACAATAAATATGTTTTATCTAGGAGTTCATTTAAGATTTGCTATTGTAAATTTTAACAAAAATTTAGTTAAATATTTTTTGACCCGGACAAAAATTGGTGTCTACAGTTGCCCCCCTTTGTATATCTCTTGGTATTTGAGAGGTATACAAATTTATCATAACACACTATTTTTGGCCGGTTAATTATCGATATAATTTGCAAGGTTGGGGCGCTAGCCCACTCTCTTTTGGTAAGTTAAGGTGAGGTAAGGTAAATTTATGTGGTTGTATGACTTGTTTATTTTATTTTTCATGGCGGTATGGCCTGTGTTAGTTCTTTTGGGTTTTTGGTGGTAGCGCCTGCGTTAGTGTTTTTAGGTGTCTTGACGATAGCCCCTGCATTAGTGTATTTAGGTTATTTGGACGTAGGGCCTGAGTTAGTAATTAAGAATTTTGGTGGTAAGGCCTGAATTGGTATTTAGGTATCTTGGTGGTAGGGCCTGAGTTGGTATTTGGTATTTTGGCGGTAGGGGCTGAGTTGGTATTTAGGTATCGTGGCGGTATAGCCTTACTAGAGTTTTCTGGTTTCATGGCGGTATAGCCCGTTTTAGGAGTGTTTTTCATGGCAGTATAACCTGATTTGGGTTTTTGGTCCAATGGCGGTATAGCTTGACTTGTTTTTAGTCTTGTGGCGATATAGCCTGGTTTTGTTTTATAATGATCCGGTAGCGGTATAGCCTGATTTAGATTCTTTTTGTATGGCGGTATAGCCTACTTTGATTTTTGTTTGGCGGTATAGCCTGCGTTATTTTTTGTATGGCGGTATAGCCTGCTTTGGGTTCTGCATGGCGGTATAGCCTTTACTATTTTTATCTTGTTCCCGTAGCGGTATAGCCTGGTTTGAGGTTATCTTGTTCCGTGGCGATATAGCTAGATTTGAGATTTTGTGGTGATAGAGCCTGATTTTGGATTTTTATTCGTGGCGGTATAGCCTGTTTGATCACGTGTATCATGGCGGTAAAATTCACGAGGATATGTGAAAGTTTAACTTGATCACGAGTGGTATAGATTTTTTGTGATTGACATTAGTGGTTGAAACAAGCAATTGGTGGTCTTAGGTAGATCTAAGGCATGTGACAAACTTGATATTGGTAAAGATTTGAATTTTGACTTCCCCATATGTGCAAATGCAAGGTATTTTCTGATATGATATGATGCAATATTGTGATGAGATATGTTGGAAGGGTACATCTACTTTAAATGAATTTTGAGAATGAATGATATTTAATTTGGCTATGAATTTTTTATAGATGATGCCATATGATTAGTTTGAAGTGCATCGAGAATGATGCCATTCGATGCGTGTGAAGTGCTTTCGAAAAAGGTTGTATGATGGGTTATAGGATGATGTCTCGATGGTATGCAAAAGAAAGAGTATAATCCCTCATCATGGTCTTGATGTTTTTTTTTCATGGATTCTCTTAAATCGATCATCCACAAGGAAAATATGCCATTCCCTTTTAGTAAAATTGATCCTTGGTTGTGCTCGCGATGGGGTAGCATACTGCCGACATGGGTACTTTATTTCGTTGGTGTGTGTCACTATCTCAAGGTACTAGGCTTGCCATCTAGTTTATCCTCTTTTATATACTCAGTGAGCACAAGGTATGTCGCTTATGGGGATTGATGGAAGGTTGGTCTTCTGTTTTCTCCACCTTGGACATTGATTCTTGGGTGGCTGATGTATTAGCCATATGATCTTTTCATGGGATGTGCCTGGTAGGTTGTTTCTATGGGAGGATTTTGTAGCATGCTGGTCACAGGATAATGTGATCATTTAGTTTGCTTGATCTTCTTGCTATGTGAGCATGTCGTGCTTGGATAAGAGAAATTTGTTATCTCTGGGTATTGTCTTGCTGATGTTGGTTTTCTAGACATGCTTGATTGACCTCATCGGGAGGTACGAGGTACAAAAATACTTTGTTGACGGATAGTTTGATTGATTGGTAGGGTATCTTGAACAAAAATGATTCAAGATCTATGAGATTTCCCATTTACTCATGATTTGGTGGGTTTGGAGAACCACTTTCTTCTTTCTTTCCGAGTGGCACTAACTTGCCCCCGAGAATGTGTTATTCTCCTTCCATTCTTCGGAACAAAGTGTGAATTTTACCAATCTTGACTTAAGATGAATGCAAACAATGTTTGAAAAAAGATCATTTAAGAGGATATAATGGGAACTTGACTTTTGAAATCAAAGCCTTGTTGGGGGAATTGTGTGCAATATGAGAAAAATGATTTCTTGTGTGGTTATTGTCACCTTGTTTAAAAATTCTTTCTTTTAAGTCAAGCCATGAGAATATTCATAAGCTCTCACTCTCATTCTCACTTTCAAATCACTCTCACTCAATCCTATGGGTGCTTTGAGTATACGATACTTCAGCTGCTATCAAGATTCTCGTCACCATGTTGATGGGGGAAATGTGTACAAGGTATAGGTTGATCGGTTAGAGTTTGCGTGATCTTCTATGCCCCCAGAATTAAAGTTTTTCGAACTTTCCTGAAGAGAGGTTATTGACTGATATGAATCCAATTGTGAAAGTCCTTGTATTTTGGGGATCTGAATTTCCCCACACGAATGCTTGATAAATGAGACTCTCGTCCTTAGTCGTGTAAAGTCTATCATTTAGGGATTCTAGCTTGCCCCCAAAGTATGAGTCTGGTTGATGAATAGAGGAGATCCTTGTTGAGGATGTCTCGTTTTCTTTGAAAATGTTGATATATGTTTGGCTCAGGTTGTCCCCTTTTCTTGAAACTTGATTCAGAGAGGTGGGGTTGAGTAGTCAGTAACTGAGAACATTTGAGTGGAAATTCGATTATGGAAATCTTCTCACTTGTCGAGATCCTTGTTTGACCTCGAAAGGATGGATAAGGAGATCTTGGTATGATACAAGCTTCGACTTCACATTGGTAATCCAAATAATGAATGTTGAAGACACTTGTGTGGTGCAAGCATGGATGTTGAAGTCTTGTTATCATGGTGGTTGATAACGATGTAATTGCATGATTTTATACCCCTATTTCTTATCCATTTGCGGAGCATGGTTGTGTGTTTTGGCCTATTTTACGCCGGGTTGTGCTACTTTGTCCTATTTCAGGTCCCAGGCGTCAAAGGGAAGGCCAAGCACGAGTTTCGGATCGTTTGGAAGTCGTTTGGACCAGCCAGGGCCAAAACACGGGCAGGAGGCCCTCAGAACACGGCCGTGTTCCTGACCGTGCTTTTATGGCCGAGACTTCCCAAGGGTGGCTTGAACCACCTAAAAAACACGGGCAGGCTTGAGGAAGAACACGGCCGTGTTTTGCACTGAACACGCCCGTGCTTTCATGATGCCCATGGCCGTGCTTTTAAGCCAGATTCAAAACACGGGCGGGCTGAGGCAAAGCACGGCCGTGCCCTCGACCGTGCTTTGGCCAATGATGCCTTTTAGGCAGATTTCAGCCAAATTGAGAGGGGGTTTGGAGTTTTAGAGAGACAGAGCGATTCCTAGAGAGAGAAAGCGACGAACAAGAGTCTCCAAGCGCCCTAGATCGATCTTCAACACCATTGGATCTTGGTTTGAGCTTGGAGAAGTGCCGATTCAACGTCCAGGAACAGAAATCCATCTTCACAGTATGATTTCCGCGTCTGATTCTGCTTTTGCTTCTTTCTCCATGGAGTAGTTCTCCCATTCATCTGGGTGTGGGAAACCCTAGTTCTGTATGTTGAGATTGATTGTATGAACCCAAGTACTATTTCTATGAATTGATTATATTCGATTGAGGTTTGAATGATTGAATGACTTGAATCCTGATCAAATTCCTGTTGTTTCTGCTTTAACCTAGAATGAGAATATCTGACTAGGTTGATAGAGCATCCTTGATTGAAGGTAGGGAGTTGGTGACTTTAGTCGAGGAACCAACTCACTATTCTGTACCGGTTTTACTCCGGTAGTGGAGGTTTTGTTCTTAGGGCCTCAATCTGTTTACTCCGGTGGAGGTTAGTCGCCCGCTAGAGACTCAGATTGAGAGGGTCTGAAGACCTTTAGTCGAGACTTCAGACTGTTTGAGAACCTTCCGCAGTATAACTATCATAGAAGTTGAACTTGGTAATTACAATCCGGCTTAACTGCAGACTAGGGGGAACCATATCCGGGTGACCTCTCTTAACCTGAAAACAACCGTTTAGTTGCTTTGTTTGCTTGTTAGTTTAGATCTTCACTAAAGTTTCATTGCTAGATAATACGAATTCACTGAGTAGTCATCACATCTAGGACCCGGGTTGACATTAAAACCCAAACCCGCTATACTACGCTTTAGGAAGTGGTTGCACTTGGCCATTTTCTAGAGTGACAGTAGGAGTGAGTCAAGTTTTTGGCGCCGTTGCCGGGGACTTTCTAGATTATTAGGAAAGGCAGAAGTTGTTATTTTAGCGTTTTTCTTTTCTTTTCCACCCTTGCTTTTCACTTGGGTGTTTTCATTTTTGTTGGTGCAGATCTGAATCATGGATCCTCATGGCTTCTCCAACCATTGGGGGTATCGACCACCATCCGAGTGGTATTACCCCGAGACCCCCTGGAGCAATCAAGGAGGAGAAGACTATGGATTCGGGTTCCAGTACCAACCCCCTTACTACGGAGAACAACCAGACCCCTGGGCATATCAAGAACAACCTCATTACCAAGAAGACTTTCTCCCACAACCAGAAGGGCCATCGGAGCTGGAGTTACCCATGGCGGCCTTCACGGGCCATTCTGCAGAGCCATGCTACACTCCACAGCCAGATCCAAACTATGAATTGAGGCTTCTCATGGAGCAGTTTGCTCGAGACAGTGAGAGATCATGTGTCAGGATGGATCTTTGTACCCAGGCTTATCGTGAAACAGAGGAGATCCTCCCGAGCCTTAAGAAGAGCGTCGATGATCTTGAGCGAGCTTGTGCACAACCTGCTCCAGATCACCCTTCTGCTACCATACTAGAAGAGGACGAGGAAGAAGAAGGCTACAAGGACATTGTGGAGCACACAGAAGTTGTCACGAACCGTGATGATCATGATCATGAATGTCCTGTCGTAGCCGACCACCCCTTCCCACATCCCACACCGAGCATTGAAGAGGCGGGCATGAGTGAGGAGATGCAAGAAGATCTCATGAAAGAAATTGCTTGGCAACTTGCTCTCCAATCCGTGCTAGAAGAAGAAGAGAGAGAAAGGGTGCAGAAAGAAGTTGTGGAGGATGACAAAAGTGAAGCGGAAGGAGTTCTTGATCATTTCCCAGGGGTGATGCCACATGAAGAAGGAAGGGAGGTTGAAGAAGCAATTGGCGTCCAGGCCGAGGACGAAGTTGAGGTGGAAGAGGCATGCACCGGCCATGAGTTACATGTGATATCTCCACCAAACTTCGAGGAATTGCTTAGCAAGGACCCATTTGCAGTGTCTCTTTGCCAGACCAAGGCCACATCAACATCGGTCCCTCTTGGTGGACGCGATGGTGGCCAATCGATTCTGTCATATCTAGTTTGGGGCAATGAGACGAGAGAAGAAAAGAAGAGGTCTCGAGGGTGGAGACTTCATCTGCATCAAGTGTATGAGCCTTCATCACCTGCCACACCACATGCTCGTGACTTGAGACTATACCTCATCGACGAGAACCTCAACTTCAAGGAGGTTTTGGGGTGGACCGAAACTTAGGAGCCATCGTCCGGCTCACGACGTGAAAGAAGCGCTTGTTGGGAGGCAACCCAACCAGTCGGTTTGCATTTTTTTTCCCTATTTCTCTTCGGTTGAGTCAGTTTTGTTCTTTGATTTTAGAGTCAATAACTCAACCTTTGTGAGATTTTGTGTAGTGTTTGTGTTTCGACTACTCTCTCTACCTGGAATGCACCGCCGGCCTCGTCTACCGTCATTCACCCTTGATCTGGTAACTTCGTTCTACCCTCCTAATCTTTCCTCCATTGAGGACAATGTCGTGCTTAAGTGTGGGGGATGTTCGATTATGTATGCGTGTGAATGTTTGGTTGTTTGTGTGCTTGGAGCCTAGTCCACTGTCCAAATTTTTAAATTTGAGGGCTCCAAGTACGTGTTTCCTTGCAAATTGCCTGCTCAGTATGCTTTGAATTGACAGTCTCTATAGTAATGTGCAACCTAGGGAGGTAGTGTAGCACTATGGAGGATGTTGAAGTATAAGATTTTTCCTATCTAGCTCTCTTCTATGCCAGTTGATTTTGTGAATTAGTGGAGCTAAGACCGTTGAATTCATGTGGTAATGGTGACTCTGTTTGGATTGTGTTATGACTCGTGTATCGAACAGGGTGCTCATGTGAGAAATGAAAAGCAGTTGGTCCTCCATGTCGAAATCATTAAATCTTAAGCATGGGGTAAGCCCAACGTGTGCGGCACCGTTCATTGCACGAAATCGGGTTTTGGAGGAGATTTTAGTGATCCTTAGTGGGGTACTCCTACAAGGTGAAGCTAAGCTGTCTCTAGTACAAGTAAAACTTCCACCCGTTGAACGGTTTTGCCTTCTCGATGATGTGTTTTTTAAGGGCACGGATAGAGCTTCCGACCCCCCTTAATTTCATTGACCCTCCACACAAGTTGAGGAAAAGGAGTTAAAAGAAGTACCTTGGCGAGCGCCAGGTGTACAGAAATTGCTCTTGCTCGACTAATAAGGGTCGACCGTGCGAAAGACTGCAGTTGGAACTCCCGCCAAGTGAATGAAAAAAAAAGATAAAAAGAAATAAAATGAAAGTGAAAAAGGGGTTCCAACGGTGAAATGAAGTGAAAGAGAACCCCGGTACAACGAGTCTTTGGTTGTGAATTGTATGAGTCCCTTTTTCCATGAACTGACTGTCTTACTTCCACTGCTTCTCATGATCCTGGCTTGAGTCTAGTACTCGCATTGAGAGAGATAGGGAATGTCTTAGAAGACCAGTTGACCTCGTAATCTGCTATATGATATATGAAATCCTCTACCGACGATCGGGGTTGTATGTTGCTATAGAGGTCTGGAGAGATGCATTGGTTTGAGTTAGGTTTGCTTGGGGACAAGCAAACGGTTAAGTGTGAGGGGATTTGATGACTCGATATTTGCACATGTTTTCCCCTTTGTTTCTTGATATTTTAAGCTTGCATTATTGCTTCTTTGGCCTATTTTACGCTAGGTTGTGTTCCTTTGTCACATTTCAGGTCCTAGCTCATAAAGTGAAGCGTAGGCGCAAGTTTCAAGTCAATCAGAGATCAACTGGCGACTCGTGGGAAGAAACTCGGGTATGACTTAAAGAAGAAGGGATTTCTACCTCAGTTTGTGACCATATAATCATGTAATCTTGTCATGAGAAGAAATAGGACGAGACTACGAGCGTCTGGGATCAAACGGCACCTGATTTGGAGTCCGAACGAGGGAGAAACGAAGAATCAAAGATAGGGGACCCGGAACTGCAAAATACCCGACCATAATAACCTACCGGGTATTTTTGGCCATCTGATAGGGGATTTTTGGAAGCATCAGAAGGCCCCCCGGTCGTGAACCAAAAATACCCGACCGGTACTAAAAATACCCGACCGGGTATTTTCCCTTTGGCCCAGAATAGTGACCCGGAGCATTTTGTTGGCCCAGAATAGTGACCGGGGATCGCGGACACAGGCTGTTAAAAGCCTGTTTTGTGCGTTTTTGCAAGGGAGAGCTGGGTTTTGGATCCCAAACACCCAAGGGACGAACCAAAGAGAGAGAGGGCGATTTGAGGGCATTCTAAGAGTGGAATTGGAGGATTTCTTCGCCTTGGAAGCTCGAGGAACAAGCCCGGACTTGAAGACTGATCATCTGAAGATTCTTACTGCAGTCTCTTTCTTCTCTATGGAGTAACTTCCCTTCACTTAGGTTTGAGGAAACCTAGCCATGTTTGTTTGATTGGATGATTGTATGAGTACTCCTACTTGATAATCTTGAGTTCATATTCAATCTATGCATGTTTTCATGATTCAATTCTGCTTTAGTCGAGATTATTGATTCTGCTTTGATCCTATGAGAGCGAATACCTGATTAGGTCAATAGAGCACCATAGATTGATAGTATTGGATCGATTGCTTTAGTCGAGGGTTGATTCACTGCTTTGTATCGATTGAGAACCTCATTCGATAGAGGGAGTCTAGTTCAGAACGCCTTGATCGGTTGTTCTAGAGAAGGATACGTCCCTCTAGGCAATTGACTCAAGAGGGCCTTGTTCCTTTAGTCGAGACTCAAGGTCTAGTTAAGGATTCTCCGCATTGTGAATGAAAGTGAAACAGGTTAGAGATCATCAATCATTAATCTGGCTAGTGGCTAGGGGGAATCATACCTAAGTGAGTTCCCAACCTGTAATTAGATTAACTTTAACTGTATTTTGCTAGGGTAGTTTTAGTTCTTTCATCTTAATCTGGTTTGCTAGATAATGAACTGAAGCTGAGTAATAGTAACTCTAGAGACCCGTGGATTCGATATTTATTACTTGAGCCACTATACTGCAGTCCCTTTCATTGTTTACCCTTGGCCATTGTTAGGAGTTGTGTCATAGAGAGTCAAGTTTTTGGCGCCGTTGCCGGGGACGGCTAGGTTGTTGAAGAAAAGTGATTTCTGTTACTTTAGCATTTTCATTTTTTGCATTGAGTTTTTGTTCTTCCCACTTGTGCCTTCACGGGTTTGCATTGCTTGATTGTGTGCAGATAGTGCATGACCCGTAGCCAGCCGGGAGGTTTACTGCCGTTGAATCCTGAGATTGAGCGCACCTGCAAACAACTTCGGAGACAACAGCGAGCTAGACTGGCTACGGTGGAGCGCAGAGACGACCAATTGAGCAGCGACTCCGAGGACGAGTACGAGATGGAAGGCAATCAGAACCCGCCTCCTCAGAACCAGGTCCTGGGGAATGACCCAAATCCCCAGGGAGCTCCCACCTTGGAGTACTACTACACTCCACGGATTGCTGACATCCGCCCGGTCATCCTCTATCCGCCCATTCCAGCAAACAACTTCGAGATCAAGCCATGCTGGATTCAACTCATCACATCCTCTATCCAGTTCCATGGCTTGAAGGATGAGGAAGCTCGGGGTGCATCTTTCCCGTATTCTGCAGCTGACGAACGGGTTCAACCTGAATGGTGTCCCGGATGACGCAATCCGGCTTCATCTCTTTCCCCATTCTCTGGCGGGGAATGCTAAGAGGTGGTTGGAGACCCAGCCCCCATTGTCCATCACCTCTTGGGACGATCTGGCTGACAAGTTCGTGCACCGGTATTATCCGGCATCGAAGACCACGGAGATCCAGGCGGGAGATTACTCACTTCCGCCAAGAGCCAGATGAGTCACTTCGTGATGCATGGGAGCGGTACATGGGATACTTCTGGCAGTGTCCCCATCATGGCTTCAGCGATGCTTTCACAGTAGGGAACTTCTACAGCGCCTCACTCCAGACAGCCAGAGGGTGATTGAGTCTCTATGCCCAGGGAGGGGATATCCTTACTAAGACTCCACCCGAGCTGAACCAGATGATCAGTACCTTGGCTGCCCGAGACCACTCCTGGGGGCAGAACAACAGAGGCAGGAACTCCCGGGACCGGGGTGTGCATGCCATGGAGGCCCGATCCGGGTTAGAGCAGCAGGTGGCTGAGCTGGTGCAGACATTGAAGCAGCCCAACAGTCTCCTACCGGGCCGAGGTGTAGCTCCGCCTCCAGTCGCTCAGTGTCAGTGGTGTGAGAGCCCGAACCACCTGGTGGAAGATTGTCAGTCTATGAGGGAGTCCTCTACTCCCCAAGAGCAGGTGGATTTCATCGCCAATGCTCGGCGCCTGGACCCATACAGCAACACCTACAATGAGGGATGGCGCCAGCACCCTAACTTTGCCTGGAGCAGCAACACCAACAAGCCACCTGGTTTCCCAGCACCAGCAGGTGGTTTCCAGCAGAGGCAGCCCTTCCAGGCTAGGCAGGGGCCACCACCACAGCAGCAGCCCTACCAGCCTAGGCAAGGGCAGCCATTCCAGCAGCCCCAGCGCCAGTTTGCTCAGCCTCCAGCAGCCGCAGCACCAGATCCTCAGATATCTGATCTGAAGAATATTTTGCAGGCTTTCATGACCACCAGTCAGGCGAACTTCACAAGGATGGATCAGAACATA
Source organism: Linum tenue (assembly GCA_946122785.1). Classification (NCBI taxonomy): domain Eukaryota; kingdom Viridiplantae; phylum Streptophyta; class Magnoliopsida; order Malpighiales; family Linaceae; genus Linum; species Linum tenue. The sequence continues at coordinate 33,927,536 of CAMGYJ010000010.1, read as the reverse complement.
GCCTCACTGGAGGCAGGCCAGAGGAACCAAGGTGCCATTCTGCAAGATCTACAGAATCAGATTGGGAGCCTAGCTCGCCAGAACACTACCAGGGCACCGGGGACTCTGCCTGCACACGCCATCACCACCAGGAGTGGCAAGACTACATCTGCTGCTCCTGCCCAGCCCAGGCAAGACGACCCACTACCTGCTTCAACACCTCCAGCTGATCTGCAGAGGTGGGGGAAGGCAGCACAGCACCGCTCCAACACCGCAACCTGTGGTTAAGGAGCATACACCCCAGCTGCCCTTCCACTCGACTTCATAAAGACAAGCTGGAGACAGAGTTTGCCAAGTTCATGGCAATGTTGAAGCAGGTCAACATCAGCATGCCGTTCGTGGAGGCACTGTCGAAGATGCCCAAGTATGCCAAGTTCATGAAGACCTCCTCACCAACAAGAAGAAACTTGGGGATCTTTCGACGGTGATGCTCAGCGAGGAGTGTTCTGCCATCCTGCAGAACAAGCTGCCAGAGAAGCGCAAAGACCCAGGGAGTTTCACTATCCCTCTTGTTATTGGCAGCATGCATGTAGGAAAGTCCTTGGCGGACCTAGGCGCTAGCATTAACGTCATGCCCTATAAACTGTTAAGAAGCTAGACCTAGGTGAACCTAGAGCTACTAGGATGAGCATTCAGTTAGCTGATCGTTCTATCGTGCATCCTAGGGGTATCATTGAGGACTTGCTTGTTAATGTTGGTGCATTCACATATCCTGTTGATTTTGTTATTTTGGATATAAATAGGATGTGGATGTGCCTTTGATTTTGGGTAGACCATTTCTCGCCACCGCCAAGGCGCTTATTGATGTGCATAGTGGTAAATTGATTCTGCGTGCTGGTGATGAACAGGCTACTTTTTCTGTGTCTGACAATGGGAAACATTCTCATTTGCATGATGACATAGACTACTGTGATGTGCTTGCCGATTTTGAGACCGCACTCGCCATCACGAGTGCGGGTATTGATGATGCTCTTGAGCGTTGTATTTTGCTAGGTGAGCAGGCATAGTAGGAGCCGCAGCTGGCGGAGCAGTTGGCCGCCTTGGAGAGTGGCCCCTTCTTGGAGGGCGACAGGCTGTTTAAACCGATCTCATCCTCCACCCGCATCACCACATCTTTGGAGGAACCACCAGAGCTGGAGCTTTAACCCCTCCCTCCTCATTTGGAGTATGCATTTCTCCGGGAGGGGAATAAGCTGCCAGTTATCATTAGCTCGACCCTCACACCGAGCAGAAGACCAGACTGGTGGCCTTGCTGAAGCAGTACGAGCGAGCTTTGGCATGGAAGATCACAGATATCCGGGGGATCAGCCCCTCTTTTTGCTCGCACCGGATACTGCTGGAGGATGAGATGCGGCCAGTGAGGCAGCCGCAGAGGAGCTGCTTGCGGTGGTGTTTGCCTTTGATAAGTTTCGCCCCTATCTGGTCTTGTCCCGTGTGACCGTGTACACAGATCACTTCGCGATTAGATCCTGATGAGCAAGGCCGATGCCAAGCCTCGGCTCATACGATGGATCTTACTGCTGCAGGAGTTCGATATTGAGATCCGGGACAAGAAGGGAGCAGAAAATGTTGCAGCTGATCACCTCTCCCGGTGGACGCACCTCCTGCGAACAACCTCGTGGAGGAGATTGATGACTCCTTCCCAGACGAGAGGTTGATGATGATGTGCTTGGTGGAGAGTGTCACCCCCTGGTACTCTGATTTTGCGAACTATTTGGTGGGCCAGCAGCTGCCAAAGGGGATGGCGACTCACGCAAAGAGGAAGTTTTTCTCCGATCTGAAGTACTACTTCTGGGATGACCCACATCTTTTTCGGATCGGAGCCGACGGGATCATCCGTCGTTGTGTGATGGAGAGTGAGATGGAGGGCATTCTATCTCACTGTCATGAGGGACCTACTGGCGGTCATCACGGAGGAAACCGCACGGCGAGGAAGGTGCTCCAGTCGGGTTTTTACTGGCCCACGCTCTTCAAGGATGCAGACGCCTTCGCACGCAGGTGCGACCGATGCTAGAGGTCAGGTAACATCTCTGCCCGTGATGAGATGCCCCAGAATGGTTTATAACTTGTGAGATTTTTGATGTCTGGGGCATCGACTTCATGGGCCCCTTCCCTCCATCTTTTGGTAACACCTATATTCTGGTTGCTGTTGACTACGTCTCTAGGTGGGCTGAGGCGCAAGCTTTGCCCACCAATGATGCTAGACGTGTTTGTGTGGTTTTTTGAAGCAGCTCTTCTCCCGGTTCGGGACACCTAGAGCCATCATAAGCGATAGAGGCACCCATTTCCAGGGCCAATTTGATAAACTACTGTCTCGCTATGGTGTGACTCACAAGGTGTCCGTGGCCTATCATCCCCAGCCAGTGGCCAGGCCGAGCTGACGAACCGGGAGCTCAAGCGGATCCTGGAGAAAACGGTGGATCAGTCCCGCAAAGATTGGTCCACCAAGCTCGATGATGCTATATGGGCATATCGCACTGCCTACAAGACGCCTATTGGTACTTCACCGTACCGGCTTGTCTATGGAAAGGCTTGCCATTTGCCCGTGGAGCTAGAGCACAAGGCCTTCTGGGCCCTTAAGCTGCTCAACTTGGATGTTCGTGTTGCAGGTACTGAGCGAAAAATGCAGATGTTGGAGCTGGAAGAGTGGCGTTACCACGCCTATGAGAACACCAAGCTGTACAAGGAGCGCACTAAGCGCCTACACGATGCACGGTTGAGGGGTCCGAAAGAGTTCCAGGTTGGTGATCGAGTCCTCCTTTACAACTCTCACCTGAAGCTCTTTCCCGGAAAACTCCGCTCCCGGTGGTCTGGACCGTTCACGGTCACACAGGTGTTCCCGTATGGCACAATCGAAATTGCCAACCCGCAAACTGAGCCGTTTAAAGTGAATGGCCATCGTCTCAAACTCTACCTGGGAGACGAGGTCGAACGTGCGGAGTTGGTAGTGGAACTCGCGGACCCTTAGTTCCGCCATGGGCGTCCAGCTAAAAGACGGTAAAGAAGCGCTTGTGGGGAGGCAACCCCACCACGGTTTGCATTTCTACCATTTGTTATTTTATTCTCTTTTATTTTTGTCGGTTTTTGCATCATAGAGTCTGTCTGGAGTCTGTCTGGAAAGTGTTTCGTGCCTCTGGCGGTGCTTTTTAATGTGTGATTGAGTAAATTTTCGAGCCGGGGCACGAATGAGTCTGGGTGGTTTGAAATTGGAATTTGGAAAATCAGCACTCTGGGCTCGGCATAAAAAACACGGGCAGCAGGGGGTCAAAACACGGCCGTGTTTTGCCCCTTGCCCGCCCGTGTTTTGAATCTTTGGCCATTGTGCTCGCGGCCATAAAAGCACGGGCGGCCTGGGGTTTAGAACACGGCGGCCTGGGGTTTAGAACACGGCCGTGTTCTTCCCCCATCCCGCCCGTGTTTTTAAAGAGGGGGAGGGGGGAACGCTCTCGGCCATTAAAACACGGGCGGACCATGGCCAAAACACGGCCGTGTTTTACCTCCCCCCCTATAAAAACGAATTTTCCCACTTCCACCCTCATTTCCCCCATTTTTGCAGAACCCTAGCCGCCCTCCCCTCTCCCCTCGCCGGAAATCGCCCCCTCCCTCCTCTCTTCGGTTTTTCGGCCATTTCTTGCTCCCCCGACCTCCAAATCAAAAACCGCGACCTCCCCCACGCTCCTGGCGTCGAGGAGCACATTCCTCAGCGGTTTGGGCGAGTTTGGCCGAGGTTGGGTCGCCGGCGGTGAGTTCTCCGGCGAGCCTCCGGTGAGTTTTCCGGCGACTTTGGGGGCTTCGTGCTATTTTCTTCTCCTTTCTCCGGGTATCTTCTTGCGTCTCCAGGTGTGTTCATCCCTCCTTGTCTTGTATTTATGGAGAATCGATACCTAGAGTTAGGTGAAGAACTTGGATTGTGCAATATTTGCGAATGATTTGGTAGGCCGATGGTTTTCTTTGCATGCTCTGTTTTATCTTGGGATTTCAGTCCCTCGGCCTACCATTGCATGTGGGAATATTTCCGGGTTTGTGGTATTTTGGATGTGGTTGGTTGCTTGGTGATTATTTGGATTGGATTGTTGTTTATTTCCCGGGGCCTAGTCCACTGTCCAAATCGATTGATTTGAGGGCCCCCGGTGAATTTGGCTGTGTACTTTTTGTGTGATGGGGATGTTTGCTTTTCTCCGGGAGTCTAGTCCTCTGTCCATATCTTCCGATATGAGGGCTCCCGGTGTGATCTTGACTAACATTGACCCCGTTTGCTCGTGTTCCATTTTGTCCGTTCTTGTGCTATGCAGGGTCATGGAACACTACCTAGAGCAGTTGAGCATCACCCAGCGCCATGCACTGCGGACTATCCGCACCCGCACCATTCCCGAGCACCTGCACCTCGATTTTGCGGTGTTCGATGGCCTTCACGCCAGGCCGCAGATGGAGGCCGCTGTGCAGGCTTATGGTTGGCGGCGCCTGCTCTGTCTCGCCGAGTCGACCTATCAAGAGCTCGTCTGGGAGTTCTATGCCTCCTTCCGCCACAACCAGAGGGGGAATGCCGACCACAGTAACGCCGTTCAGTTCACACTTGGCGGGGTCGAGCACTCCATCAGTTACTGGGAGCTCGCCAATGCACTTCAGGTGAATTCCCCCCACGCCAGCGACGGGGTCCTGCGCTTGGACATCCGGCGGATCTGTCATCCCGACTACGTGGATGTGGAGTACGTCGCCAGCCAGACGAGAGGCGCTCTCCTCAGGCCTGAGTGGCGCATCCTCAACCACCTGTTGTGCACTTCCTACACCCCCAGCAGGGGCTCGGCCAACCGGGTCACCCTCCGGACCCTGTGGTTTCATGGAGGCGATGGGTCGCTCTGAGGACACCATCCAGCTGGGCTCGGTGGTCGCCCGGACGTTCGCGAAAGCTGCTGCCAACCAAAGTCGCGCCCTTGTCTGTGGCCCAGTCATCACGGCCCTGGCCCGCTACTACGGGGTCGACATCACTGGGATGACCCTGGTCCACGGGCCCACTCCACTCAGCGAGAGCAGCCTCCGTGCTCAGCACCTGGTGGCCCGCCAGGGGCGTGTTCACTGGATTGCGGGGTTTCCCCAGCCACCTGAGCCCGCCGCGGGAGACCAGCCAGAGTCCAGCGCTGCTGGATCGCCGGGTTCCTCGCCGTGCTACTCCTCGTGCTCAGGCTCCCACGAGCCCCGCCGCTGCCCCAGGTCTCCTCCCCCGTGGTGGTGCCCATCTCCGATCAGTTGGCTGCTATCGCTCAGCAGAACGAGCGCATCCTGGCCGGCCAGGAACGCATTCACACCCGCCTGGATCGCGAGCGGGACCGCGGCCGTCGTCTGATGTCCGGCCAGCACTACATCATGTCCTACCTGGGCATGGACCCGAGCGCAGTTCACTATCCTTTTGTCCAGTCCCCGGGGTATGAGGACCAGTACCCACCACCTGCCGGCGATGGTGGCGATGACTTCTAGTGGAGAGAGTACCTGGTTCTGACCGTGATTCCTTCCAGACTGAGACTCCATGTTTTGTTGTTTCGTTTGGATTTGTTTTTTTTATTTTGGATTGTAGACTCGGAACTTCGGTTCTATCACCCAGTGTGTCTCTTGTGTGACTTTAGCTTTGTGCCTCGGACTGGGTCCCCTTCCAGTCCTCTGCTATTGTCTGGTCTGCCTCTCGCTCTCCGTTCCTGATTTCACGGTAACATCGTTCCCCTTCCCTCTGCTCCATTGAGGACATTGTCGCATTTAAGTGTGGGGGGGTTCTTTGTATTATTGGAACGGGTGTATGGGTGCTTGGAGCCTAGTCCACTGTCCAAATCTTGAGATTTGAGGGCTCCAAGCACGACTGTTTGCTTGATATTTGATCGTATTGGCATTGTGGATGTGATTAGAGAATTGAATGGCTTTTGACTCGATGCATGACAACTTGAGTGTGACTAAGATAGCCTATTACGATGACTGAGATGTGTAGGAGAGTTGTGTAGGGGTTCAGTTTTCGACTGTTTGCTTACCAACTGCGACTTGCATTTGATCACTTGCTTTTGACAGTCATTTATGCATCTAGTTCAGGGAATCAGAATGTGAGATAGAGCATATAGGTAGCCATGTGAGATTTGAGCCTGCTCGTTTCTTTCTTGTGCGATAGATCCCTCTTCCATGAAATGTAGCATTCACGTTGTCACTAGCTAAGATGATGGAGGCATAGGATTAGCCCACGACCAAACTGACTGTCCTGATGTGTCATATCCCCTAGTCAGCCCCTTTGAGCCGTGTGTTATCCTTTCTTTCGGTCTGAAATGAAAAATCACCCTTTGCATCTTTTAGAAGGTTCCACAGAGTGGTTTTTGCATGCTTTCTGCTGTTCTGCTAAATGTAATGTGAGGGTTGGAGGTAGTGCTTAAAAGTTGGGCGAGTATTTGAAAAATGTGCAGAGGTGGTGGTTCTCTTAAGGAATGAATAAAGAAAAAATAAAGAAAAACAAAGAAAAAATGAAAGCAAAAGAGAGCCACCACCAAAAAATTCTGAATAGTGCCCATTAAGTAGTGTTTCCTAGCAGTCTGGCTTGGAAATGCTAACATTCTTATAACCTCCTTCGCTCTTGTGCCCTGAAGAATTTGATTAATGCAGAATAGCAGAACGAAAGTTACTGGTTTGCTTGATTGTGGTTTTGTTGGGTCTGGAATGTGGAACCTTGTGTTATAACTGCCACCACCTAAAAGGCCTTTTCCCCATGTCCAAGACCCTAGCCAGTCATTTGAACCTGTGTCTAAGACCTCCGGATTAGTTAGTGGTGACACCCCCTTATGTGAACTCTAGCATTTAGAGGCTGCATTCATGGTGAAGAGACGTTAGGGATTGAGAGAAGAAGCATGCGCATTTTTCGCATCAATTGTCCTGACCCCACTGGTCGAGAGTGAGTGATTCATTTTCTCATTTTCTCTATACTCTTTACCCCGGTGAGGACCTAGATTGCTCGGTCTTAATTCTGATATCTTGAGCTTTGTGCATGAAGTGACTGTTTTGAACAAGTGATTGAGTCAAGTCTATGTTGGTTAGTGAACAGAAAGAACTCTTCCTTTGCTCAACTTTATTGCATTCGAATGTCATCTGTGGTGGTTGTCTAGGTTGTCGTTCGAGTTGCCGTGTTGATGATCGAAAGCCAGTATGATCCACGTGTTTGTGCCGATATGATTTGCCCTTAAGCCTGCTTGATTGAAATGTCTCAAGCTTACCTGGTGTCTGACTTGGTTTGCTTAGGGACAAGCAAACGGTTAAGTGTGGGGGAGTTTGATAACGATGTAATTACATGATTTTATACCCCTATTTCTTATCCATTTGCGGAGCATGGTTGTGTGTTTTGGCCTATTTTACGCCGGGTTGTGCTACTTTGTCCTATTTCAGGTCCCAGGCGTCAAAGGGAAGGCCAAGCACGAGTTTCGGATCGTTTGGAAGTCGTTTGGACGAGCCAGGGCCAAAACACGGGCAGGAGGCCCTCAGAACACGGCCGTGTTCCTGACCGTGCTTTTATGGCCGAGACTTCCCAAGGGTGGCTTGAACCACCTAAAAAACACGGGCAGGCCTGAGGAAAACACGGCCGTGTTTTGCACTGAACACGCCCGTGTTTTCATGCTGCCCGTGGCCGTGCTTTTAAGCCAGATGCAAAACACGGGCGGGCTGAGGCAAAGCACGGCCGTGCCCTCGACCGTGCTTTGGCCAATGATGCCCTTTTAGGCAGATTTCAGCCAAATTGAGAGGGGATTCGAGTTTTAGAGAGACAGAGCGATTCCTAGAGAGAGAAAGCGACGAACAAGAGTCTCCAAGCGCCCTAGATCAATCTTCAACACCATTGGAGCTTGGTTTGAGCTTGGAGAAGTGCCGATTCAACGTCCAGGAGCAGAAATCCATCTTCACAGTATGATTTCCGCGTCTGATTCTGCTTTTGCTTCTTTCTCCATGGAGTAGTTCTCCCATTCATCTGGGTGTGGGAAACCCTAGTTCTGTATGTTGAGATTGATTGTATGAACCCAAGTACTATTTCTATGAATTGATTATATTCGATTGAGGTTTGAATGATTGAATGATGAATCCTGATCAAATTCCTGTTGTTTCTGCTTTAACCTAGAATGAGAATATCTGACTAGGTTGATAGAGCATCCTTGATTGAAGGTAGGGAGTTGGTGACTTTAGTCGAGGAACCAACTCACTATTCTGTACCGGTTTACTCCGGTAGTGGAGGTTTTGTTTTAGGGCCTCAATCTGTTTACTCCGGTGGAGGTTAGTCGCCCGCTAGAGACTCAGATTGAGAGGGTCTGAAGACCTTTAGTCGAGACTTCAGACTGTTTGAGAACCTTCCGCAGTATAACTATCATAGAAATTGAACTTGGTAATTACAATCCGGCTTAACTGCAGACTAGGGGGAACCATATCCGGGTGACCTCTCTTAACCTGAAAACAACCGTTTAGTTGCTTTGCTTGCTTGTTAGTTTAGCCTTCACTAAAGTTTCATTGCTAGATAATACGAATTCACTGAGTAGTCATCACATCTAGGACCCGGGTTGACATTAAAACCCAAACCCGCTATACTACGCTTTAGGAAGTGGTTACACTTGGCCATTTTCTAGAGTGATCAGTGGTTCTTGTTTATCTTGAAAGTGAAAGTTCGGGTGATGGATAATGAGGATGATTATGGGTAGAATTTTAGACCAGG